>WURS02000013.1:5856678-5868397 GCA_011762765.2 Rhinocypha anisoptera | reverse complement strand
GATGCCTTCTCCTCTCGCAGCAAACTCCTCTACTCCCCTACTATTCTCATCACTTCTTCATTCGTTTTCCTCTCTGTCCACTCCCACCTCGTCTCCCTCCCTCTCAACGCCCGAGATCTATCCGCTCGCCCTCCCTCGAAGAGTTCACGGGAACGGAGAAACTCTTTGGAAAGGCGGAGGTTATGCTCCGGCCGAAATTACTGCTATGGGAACTTAAATATAGTTCCGAACCCACGGTATTCCCATTGATCTGTGCAATTACTTGGCCTTCACAGTACGAACCAAGTGGATTGAGAATATAATTGGATGGAGTCGTCAGCCTTGAACAGGTGTTCCTTTTCAAAATACATGAGTTATTTCATTATTACCGACGTGTCAATTCCTGAAACCATGCCTTTGATATAAAATAAACTGAACATAAACTAGGTAAGAGTTTTATTCCTTCAATCTCGCTTCAAATTCATAGTTACCATTAAATCACTCTCTGGTATACTGTAAAGAGTGATGCATGTGGATAAACTAAGAGAGAGGAAGAACGAGACAAGTGAATATGTTGAGAATGAGATCTTGAAAATTTATCTGCAACATTAGGTAAAACTAA
The DNA here is from genome assembly GCA_011762765.2 of Rhinocypha anisoptera. Classification (NCBI taxonomy): domain Eukaryota; kingdom Metazoa; phylum Arthropoda; class Insecta; order Odonata; family Chlorocyphidae; genus Rhinocypha; species Rhinocypha anisoptera. The sequence goes on along the minus strand of WURS02000013.1, from coordinate 5,867,796 downwards.
CAATCTTTATTAGTAAATCAGGCCTGATTATCCAACTTTACGAAAAATGAGTCAATATCCGTCGAACAATTAATCCTAAAAAAATACATTACAAAACAAAAATTTTTATTGAAATTTGAAGATGATTTTTGATTAGCCTCATGGTAAACTAGGTACCAAATGAACTTCAAATAAGTTATTATATTTGAAGAGAAATATTTTGGCTACAATGATCTTTAAGGAATCCCAATTGTCACCCCTTGTTTTACAAGATGCATATCGTGAAATTATTCCTTCTAATTTTATAATAATTTAACTGATTTGCTATTTTTCTTACAAATAATTACTTATGTAATCAGATTCTGAGCTATTTTCCTTGATTCCAGTTCTTATATATCAACACACCAACAGTTTTATGTGGCGAAAAAGAAGCCAATCACAAACATGGTTGATAAGAATTACATTATATGGTTGCTTTCCACTATAACACTAATAGAAATGAGTGTCAACCAAAACTATTTTTAAGTTTAGTAGAAACTTCTAACATCGAATAGAGGGCCGATTTATAAGTTATACAATATCATCGCTCCTGCCAGACATTTTCCTGAGTAACATGGAAAACAAAGAATATATACCGGAAAAAATGCATATTTTATTTATTTCAAACCATTCATGAAACGATGCCACGATTTAAACCCCTCTTAAAAAATATATAAATCGTGCTTAGGAGTAAAATTTAATTATCAATAAGCTAAATTTTATATTCCAGTAACGCATGCATAAACACGTAATTATGCTCCGAGAAATTGTTTAAACACGTATGTATGTATGTAGCCTACAAAATAAATTTTGTAATTGTTTCTTTACGTTGTTATAAATCAATATTTTTAAAATCGAATAAAGTTTGCTGAAAACGTTAAAAATACACTAAAGCAAGATTTTTTCTAATGTAAAAAGGGAGCTTTAGTGTAATTTCACAAAATATTCAGATAATCTCGAGGGAACTTTAAAGCCAAAGGTGTTGAAATCGCTCAGGGTTATCCAGGTGGGAAATATCGCAAGAAATAATCTCTCAGCCATAAAGAGCAGCTCTCATGAGGCTATTCTTTGAGCACCATCAAAGTACCATCGTCGCGCCTTTGGGGAAAAACCGGATCATGGTGACTTAATAAAACCGGCCATTTCAAAAGGTAGCTGACATGAGAATAATGGGGTCCACATTTCGTAGTATACTATACAAGTGATATATACATCATTAAAAACCGTAGGGAAAAGAATTTCATCCTTATACCAGAATTCGGCCGTAGCATGTCTCGGAAACACTGAACTGAAAGGGTTAAATATTTCCATGAGAACTGACGTTCGCCTATGTGAGTCCTTTGAAACCTTTGGTCGACGGCATTTATCGTCCTCAGCGGAAGCCAGAAGGAGATTAATTCCATCTCCTAATTGAGAAAAGTAAGCGAAAAAAGAAGAAAAGCCTGGAAACACGGCGCTCTTTAGGAATCATGGCTTCGAATATGTCATACAAATTTCTCCGCTAATTAGAAGGTGACTACTGGTCATACTGACCAAGAGCCGGCATCTCAGAAAGTCCACGCTAATAATCAAGTCCCAAGCAACTTAAATACGTTTTTACGGTTGTTTAAATCATAAAACTCTACTTTCAGTATGTTTCTGAATTTTTAAGACCCAAGCTCAAAATTTCTCGAGAGCAGAAAGCATTTTTATGTTTCCTCTCATTCATCCTCTTAAAATATTTCAATTGAGAAATTCAGGTAATAAATGCAAAGAAAAAAATAATTATTCGATTAGGTATTTCATAAAACGTGTTAAATTTGATGAGAGTCTGATAGCAGTAATTGAGAAAAAGAAATAAAAGAAAGATAAAACCTGGAACATGTATCAAAAGTATCTCTAGAGTCAGCTGCGTAATCATCCCCATCCCAAAATTTTGGGGGAAAAGCCACTTCAGGTACGTACTGTATTTGTGCTGTATAAAGTTTTATGAGAAAGGTATGGCACGTTTTTGATTCTGGTCCTAGAGTTCAAAAATATATTTCACAATTTAACCCCACAGAGATTAAACATGATGGATAAATCCAATTAAATTATAATGAACACCTTCTCAAATGTCCACTTATATTATTTGAATTCAAAGTTCTTTTCTATGCATATGAATATTTCTGCCGAGAATAGATACCTGGCGAAGTCAAATGAAAGTTCTTCCTATATTAAATATAAATGTGGGAAATAGGAGCTAGTTTCATTATTAATGATTCTTTTTTTTTCAAATAAATTGCCAAAAAAAGAGGTAAAGGATATTTTTGGGGCAATTTTTTTGTGTGATTCACAGATAAATTAGAATTAATTGGGTAATGTACTACTACTCGTTAAGTGAACTAGGCTATACTGTGCTTCGTCTATGGGCCAAAATTTTACGCACACAAAACCTCCCAAAATGAAATAAAATATCGCCGCCAAAGAAAGTAACATACCATGTCGATGCTTAAAGAAAATATAGCCTATTCAGAATTTCGAAAATGCAATCACGCATGAAAGGCAAAAACAATAAAACAAATTCCCAAAGGCCACCTTAATAATGTCGTTGATTACCCAAGTGAGAAATGTCAAATCAAACTCCAATAATGCGTGAAATATTTATATTTATCCCTTCATTAATTAAAACATCCTGGAAAAGCGAAATAAATATTCCTCACGCAATGTCACCACAAATTCCTGAAGCAAATAAAAAACACTGGAATCGATATTAGAGCAATTAAATTGAACGGCGGAAAAGAATTTGATTGAAATGATTCCCCGAGCGTTACAACGCGAATGATTAAACAGAAGAGCGTCAAATCTTCTCTACGTCATTGAATCAATGGCCGAGATTAAAACTGAAATGCTGCGTTGTGGGGCCGCGGGAGGGACGGAGGGGGGCGGGGGGACGGGGGCCGGGGGGAATGGAAGGAGGGGGGATGGGTCCGGGGGTGGCGACGCGTGGAAGCGGCACGACGCAGAGGGGGAGGAGTGGCGAGGGACGGAGGATGGGGTGGGATGAGGAGGGGACGTGTCATGCAGCGGAATTGGGCAGAACGGCACTTGTTAGTTTATGGGATGTTTTGGGGATGGTGAGCGGCGGGGTCGCGAGAAGGGGTGAGGATAGGAACGCGGGAGACTGAAGGGATCCGGAGGCGAGGTGGAGGTGGTAGGGGGGAGACGCTATGACTCTCCACCGTGGGGGCAACCGTGGAAATTGGAGAAGCGTGGGATAGGCGATCGGCCGGAATGACGGCACGGCCATGGACACGAGTAAAAGCGCTTTAACCGAAATATCCGGCGGGGTGGGTGGAGGATGCGGTGACGATGAAACCCAAGCGACGGCGTTTGCTCCTTCCCCGCACCCCCAACCCACCCCTCCCGGGGTAGGGGGAAGCTGGAGCGGTGAAGTGGGTTATGGAGTGAAAGAAAGGAAGATAGAAGGAGAGACAGAGGAGAGAAATAGTTTAAATTGATATTAGGATTTTAGGAGGACTCGAGAGCGATGGGAAAAAAGCAGTTCATCTTCCCATTGTGCTGCGTGGCCATAAACTAATGGGTACCCTATGCTCCAATGCCCAATGAACTCTCACGCAAACATTCCTCCGGTCTATGCAGGCCTTTAGGTAGAGTTAAGCCAAAAACAAACATATTATTTCAGTTTTGTAAACATTATCTACAGTGAGATCCCTGATCTCCCTTTAGGAAAGTAAAGCAATTCAACTTCCAAAAAGTTATTTGTGAGTTATTTCCGATTTTATCCCCTGGTCAACCGACCTCTTTAGCTGTGATCACACTCTCTCGAGCATATATTTACCTACCATTCATAAGATATAATTTACAAATAACTAGTATTTCAATCCTAAGATTGGTAGACAGCAGCCCTCCTACCTTTCCTATCAAGTTCTCATTCTCTTACCCTTGGTAGTTCTTCTCTCTAACGTCTCTCTCTCGTCTCTTATACTTAAGAGAAAAACTACACATCCGACAATAAATTGGGCAACTTAACAAATACTTTTGCTAATCTAGGTGTCTCATCTGCCTTTAATTTTTCCACAAAGATACGAGGAAAAATGCTAAAACATAAGTTAATGCAATTGATGATACATATTTCTTAACTTAGGACACTTTGCCAGAGCAGGGTTTTAATTCAAATAATTTTTTCCACTTCATTATGAAGTTTGTTTTACAGTGACGGTGCCAGGAAGAGGCGGGCAGCATGTCCGGCTGTTAGTTCAAATATCACAGGGTCAAGCCTTGTCTTAGTCATCTGTGTTGCGTAAACTGTTGGCTTGGTCCCTGGGAAACACGACACCCCAAAGGCACCTTATCGGCATCTCTGGGGAATATAGGTTACAGGAAACCGAGGGGCGTAAAGGAAACCTTTACTCTCCGTCAAATTGGGTGTTCCCACTGTAATTGGACATATGATATGAGATAATTGCCAACAGATTGAAAAGCCATGACTAGTGCATTAAGGATTTTAGATCTTATTTTCAATCGGTATCATTTCTCATTCTGCCTTTGTTTGACTGCTTTTTCATCCTTCTGAGGATTTCCCATCAGTAGTATACATTCAATGGAAGTATAACCGCAACGAATCGCTCATATGTGGCTACAGGAAATCCAAGAGAAATCCTTGGAAAATAAAATAAAACCGATCACTTTTGACTGTGACAAAAAGTAAAAGTTAAAAAAATTCACATCAATTTGTCAAAAAATGGATTAGATGGTGAATTTTTATGGTAATATAATCTTTTAATAAAGGTATACATTGGGAAAGGATAGGAGAGACAAGTAAAGAGTGGGGAATCATATTGAATGAATTCCAGTAGAATGCATATAAAGCAGAAGAAGGGATTGGTGAAAGCAAAGTACATCAATATTTAGAGATCATTAATTATTTGCCACTTTCTGGTAGACCACATAATAATGATATGCGTGATTATTAGGAATTGTTATTTTAATTCATTATGAACGAAGTAAAGTTCAGTAAAAATAATTTACTTATTTTTCATATAGGGTTCCTTCGCGGTCGAGTCCTTAAAACGAGTATTCGAACGACAGGAGTTATAAATACCTATTGTATACTTATTTCATTTTCCTGACAAAAAGATAAATATATGAAGGCAAAAATCAATATTAATTAATTCTCTAGACAAGGTACTCAGATATTGATTACTTGAAAAGGATTACCTTCAACTAAGGTGGTAGTTTGAAAAAAGAAAGGAAAAAATGAAGAGGAACTACGTATTTATCTCTATGGCTTAGGAAATACCCACAGGCATGTTTCGGTTCTTTTTTTCCTGTGCCATATTAAGGTTAAAAAATAAAGAGCTTAAATAAATACAACTTGGGCATTTTTGGCTCTGTTTTCTATTAGCAGTTCGAGATTTGATCAATAATAATTGAACGTATCACTGTCCTATATACATCGAACGCTTCAACCACGGACAAGGTTTCAATGCCGTTTTCCGCAATGCAAACGCAAATAAAAAGGTTATATCAAAGAAACGTATTCAAATGTCATACCTATGATCGGAAATACGTATTGACATTTTACCCCTAATCTAGATTTAGTTTGCGATATTCTTCCATTCCTCATCGGATAAAAGGCAACGATGGAAATAAAAGAAAGATGTAATTTTGAACATTCTAATGGGGAAATGGAAATTCCATGGACCGGTAAAATAGTATCCGAAGGAAAATGAAAAGATAAAGATGAAGAGAAAGAGAAATGGGCGTAAAACCGTTGGTATGATGGTCAAGTGAGGTTGGTGGAGCGGAAAAAGTATAAATTGATGCGCAAAAACATTAATACCGGATAAGGAACACAGGAACGTACTAACTGAAATTTACTGGCGTCCAGCGGATAAAGTGTCTCCTTGCAACTGAATATTCAACATCGTGCTCCGGAAGTTGTCCTTCTGCCTCTTTACTTTTCGCCCTAATCTCCCGTCCTTAAAATGCACTTGCGTCTCGCCGTTCTCCTGTTCGCTTCCTGTATCCAACCGACATCTCTTGCAGCGTCCAAACACACACTCCTAAAATATGAAACTGCGCACAAATAATATATGAATTTCATTCGTCACGTCGTTCTTTCGTCCAGTGAAAAATAACACAAAACTAGACAAAATGCTGCCCCAGAAGGGACGAATAAGTTCCAACTCCGCCAGACCCTGAATCGAAAACGTTGTTCAAGTATTAAAGAGGATAAATATTTAGTTGCAGCGGCGTGTTTCCATGTCAACGTAAAAACGTGAAAATATTTGAAAGTCCATGAGCGTCACAGTTAAAATAGATTCATACGTGATTTTGATGTTTCAAAACATCGTTTTTCACATCAAAAGTCAGCGCGAATCGTTGACACCGTTCTTGTTTCCCAGAATATTCTTAAATTTGTAATAGTGAATTTGAAAATCCAATTTCTATTACTGCATATTGATAATGGCAGAGGGGTAAATTATTTTATTTATCACTCACACAGTTAATCACAAGATAATTTGTTTTGAATTTAAGGGTTTCCGGCTCAACTTTCTGGAAATTCATTTAGTATAAAATGGAAAATACAGTATTCCCACCAAAAATGTATTATGGCACTACTATTTTCAACGCATAGGTAGCCAATGACGACGCGAGTCTTTGAAACTATTGGCACCATAATAAATTTCGGTGGAAATACAATTTTTTCATTTAATATATTATATTATTTTTGTCCCACCGCTAATAATATACATATACATATGGATGTCATTGTTCATCTAGTATAATAGTAGTAGGTCATCTGGCTTAATTTTAGGAATTAAAACAGTACCTATTACAACATTGCATTTACACAACTTTCTTTATATTTTAATAGCGTTTTTATTTATTTTCTAGTACATTTTAACGAGTCCATTTGATAGCAAAGTATACAATTGAATAATAACCTTTCTCAAAACAATGTTATATACTTCTGGTACAATACTATTGTGGAGGAAAATCGGTACATCGTTGTATTAAATGAATTGAACAATTAATATCAAATTGGGAATTATTAATTATCACTGTGCTTAGTTATTCGCCGTTTGCTTTCTTATTCGTTGATAATGTAAGTGCAACAAGGAGTCGGGACAACGAAGGGGCATTTTTGGTGTGGAATAGAGCGGTCAGTCAGTGCACCGCCATGCTTAATGCAAGTCGAGTTTTATGGCGTTTGTGCAATTTATGACACCACACTATAACCACGTCCGTTTTTACGATTTAACTACTACCAAATGCAAACCACTTAGTAAGACCGATGATATTCCTTAGACAGTAATCAAGATTTAAATAAAAAATTAAAAACCTCTTTAATAATAAAATATAAATAAATATATAAAGCAATATTTTAAAATTATAAGGTTATTGTAAACCGGTTCATAGGTACACAAACATCATAGATGTTCTTCTTGTTAGAATTATGGTTATGTTGGATGCTGTGAACAACTACTACTACATTTATCTACTACTACTAGTTTCAATTAACTACTAGTAGTTTCAAGTAACTATTTTTGGAGATTCATCCGGGCTTAATCATCCTTCCACCCTTTTATTCCAATCCTTGCAAACCTTTCTTCCCGCTAAGAGTCTGATATAGCGCCGACCAGGTTTGAAACAATACTCGGGCTACAATTACGAAATATCAGAGTTTTTCATGCCTCTAATTTTTGAACCCCATTTCCTTTTTTAGGGTAAACTCCTGTTTTGAGGTTCACGGTCTTTCTGTCACTCTTCATTCCATCTTAACTTTCCATTTCCTTACTACTCCTGGCAGTTAATTTTCTGGCATAAATACTTATCCACTTAAGTGTACGCAGAAAAATTGAAACCGATTCACTCGACTGAATTCTGGACTAGATGTCACTATTCGGCCAGGAAAAATAAATGAACCGCCTTATTTTAAATGATTTACAAGTGTTTTCACTATTTAGAGTTACTGACATTATTCCCACCACAATGACTGACGTGCTTAGCTCTGTCTCACCGAATCAAGGATGGGAAGAGCGCTAATGAATGATCACTAGTTAGCTCCGGGGTAAAACCACGAACGAATGATTGTCTCAGTTTTAGTCGGAGAGAAAGATTAAGTATATATTGAATTGTAACGAAATATATTGTAGCGGAGTGCCTACGAAAAATTATAAGGTATATGTGATAATCTTGCATGGCCATGTGGAAGTTACACGAGTAGTGCATGACCAAATAACACAAAAACTATCTAGAAGACAGCAGCATCTACCTCCTTTCTTCGACTCTGCTGGTAGATACTTGTATGCACTTGAAAACAGTCTGAGAGGTTATCGGAAAAGTTAAAGTACTTAAAATACGGCTGCGGTATCGCCACAACATTTAATGATGCCCCCATGACTGCGAGTTCCAAGCATCGCTCAATTGAATTGTTCTTATGGTCGTACCGTTCTCAATAGTAGAACAGATAATTGAATTTGGTTCAAATCGGGGAAAAAAATAAAATATACATTGAGGGGTGCGGGGGAAAGGCTAGGAATAGCGCGTGGACTTAAGAGAAGACTGAAGAGACAAAGGAGGAGTGAAAAAGATACAAAGCTATAGGGGGTTTAATGGTGGCCGATGGGGTAAATGGAGAGGGTTGACTGCAGACAGTTCGGGATGGGACTACCCCGATCGACTTTTAACGGAGACGGAGTGAATCATTGGTTTAAGGGGAGTGGAAATGGGGGACTGGAGAGTGGAGAGAAATCGGGAAAGGTTTCAGGCAATGTGTGCCATAAAACAGGATTGCTTGAATTACTTCTAGGAAGGTGGGAGGTGAAAGATGCTGAATTTAACAAAGGGACCTCTTCAGTAGCGAGAGTTTAAGTATCGGAGAAGAAGGATAAAAAATATTAATTGTCAATTTAGTCAGTATTTTAATAAATAGGTAAATGTAATCTATTCACTCTCTAAAATCTCAAAAGAAAGGCAAATATAGACAATATTAATTTGACAACTGTTCTGTCAATCTTAAAGATTACTTTTTCCTTAAATTAAAAATCGATAAAAAGTTTAGAGAAAACGAATTGAAGTTTTTCGTAAATAAAGGGGCAAAAATTCCCTTTGATAGGTAAAAATAGGATAATTTATATAGAAAAAGTCACAAGATATTAAAATTGGGCTAAAAATACTCACACGTTCAATTATACGTTATTTAAACTTACACATTCAATTATATGTACAACCACATAATTCAACGTCATACTGTTCAAAAAGGGCCAACGTTCGGGCAATGTTGAGGTTTTACGGAATAGAAAACTATTAGATAGAATTGTCAATGGAATGTGAATTCAGTGTATTATCATAAGTAATCTATATAAGTAGTAAGCTTACTTGAAATTATATATGTGAATATGTTGACAAAAAATTTAATAACTATAATAACTAGCTTAACAAGTAGATCATTTGATGAGACAAGTAAGTAATAATGGCGTCGTTCTCACGCATATAAATTACCTTTTAGATCATGATACACAAATACCATTCCACTTCAAAAGTCTCCTCTCCATCATTTGAAGTTAATACCGCTAAATATTACCAGAGATTCTATTTATAAAGTGAAGTGGTGAATAATAAAAGCTTTAAAAGAATTGTGATAATAGAGAAACAGTTAACAAACTATAATGCCTAGAAAATTATCCTTCATATGTAAAGGTTATAATACATAATAATTAATATATGTTGATTTTATAAGAATACAGTATGATAACATTTACTATTGGTTATTCCATTCACCGATGAAAATTTCTCTTAAAATATATCCTAGAACGTGGAAAAAGCAAGGGAAAAATTGAAATTCCCTAAGAAATAATTTTTTTCCTGAGGGAATGCCCTTGATTTTTAGGTATTTTTTCCTTTAACGTGTTTTTTTTAAACATCAAGTACTTGGACCCTCAATTTCCCTAGAACCAAACGCGACCTTAGGAAAAATCTTCAAGGCAATGTGGAAAAAAAATTTCAAGGGAAATTTTTCATTTGAAAAAAAATGATAAACGTGAAACTCAGATGCTATTACTAAACTATACAGTGTTATTTCAAATAATTTAAGGAATTCCTTCAGCATAAGGTGAAAAAATTTTTATTTAAATAAAAATGAAAAGTGTAAATATTCTGAAAAAACTATATAACCACGTAATTTTTAATTCCTTTTAATAATCCATTGGTATCTGCGTACATCTTTTAAACGAGTGTAATTATTTTGTTTATATATTTTCCATTTATATCCTGCGTTTTCCTAGGACAATGATTTCCTCTGTTGTTTATGTATTGCAAAATTTTCCAAGGAAAAAAGTTCCCAGGGAAAATTCATTCTGGAAAAATGTTTCCAGGTTGAGGTATACTTTCTAGGGAAAATAGGGTTTCAATTTTCTGGGGAAACCTTAGACCTTTTCTGAGAAAAATTTGTGAGGGAAATTCATAGGGAAATTTCCACCAGGGTTTTACTTCAAACTAGTTATTTTTAACGTTCACCAAAGAAAACATGAAATTATAACCTATCTATATAAAATATAACATTTCCTTATCACACCTATTCGACAATGGTGTGTAAATCCTAGGTATTGCAGAAATTTATATATAGAGAGGTAAACCCGATTTAGGTCTCTAATAACTGAGATACGCAGTTACGCACTACTGATGCATTCCCCTTTCCAGGTTTCGCTTTCGAGAAAAAGTAAACAGTCGAGAGGTAAGAAACGGGGTGAGGGGTCACACGAAGAGTCAGAATGCGTCAGGGTTGTATGAGGTCTGACGCACCCGTGGTAACCATGAACGAGGCCCGCAGTCGAAGTGGAGAGAAGGAGCCGCGGAGCCTCATGTCTTCGTCGTGAGGCAGGCACTCTGCTTCCCCGCTAAGAGCGTGACGTCACCGTCGACTATCACCGGATTATTTCGGAGCCGTCTCTTTTATGGGAGGGCAACAACATCGCAGAACGACTGAGTGATGGAAAATGAGAAAAGAAAGGATAAAGAGGGGATGGAAGTCTTGAGGGGGGGTATACGTAGTTGGAGAGTGGGGCCGGCCGGATGATGGAAGGTAATAGGGCGAAGGAGAGGAGGCGTATG
>WURS02000013.1:5825236-5835934 GCA_011762765.2 Rhinocypha anisoptera | reverse complement strand
GACAGGTGTTCCCTCCACGTTGTCCGCTCCTGTGCATCCTACCTCATTTGCTCGTATGATCTTCCCATCCTAATGTTTGTCACCAGATTGCGTCTCCTTCTTCCTCTACCTCTCTTTCCTTGAATATTTCCCTTCATCAATCTTTTCATCAATCATTTTAGTTCATTCTGATGCCTAATTAACACATGAATAAAAAAGGATTCGTAAATAAGTACAATTAATTCATTTTTTTTTTCAACTATGTCCTGCTTGTGTAAGTCAATAATAAAGCATGTTGCGATAAGAAGGTAAAAATATGGGTTTCAAACCGAAATAGCATAAACATATACGGTTTAATACCGCAATCATATTTTTATGGTTAAAATTATGTGGATACTTAAATTTAGATAGTAAATATATAGTATGTACAGAAAGATATTATCCTGATAACAGCATGCAAACACACCTTTCCAAGAGTGGTATCGTAAGGTGGAAAATTACCCACAATAAATAAATATTTTCTGCTTTAATTATCAACGTCCTTAAGAAACATTATAATGTGCACAAAGCAGCTGTAAGGGATATTTTAATGGGTTATTAATTCAACAGTAAAGATAATTTCAGCATAACAGTAGCCGAATTCGGCGCGATGCAGTGGAAGTGATTCATAATAATGCATTAAAAGTATCAATATTCCACAAATTAAATATCAATGAAAATAAATTTAAACTGTGGAGCAGTGCTCCTTTCCTGTGAATTATTAAGATTATTTCAGTATTAAAAAGAGGAAAATCAACACTTATTCTGATAATGATGATAGTGGAAGTAGGTAAAAACGTATGAAAAATGATATCAGAAGGATTGCTTAAATTCCTATTTGCAATACTTTTAAAAATTTAAAATCACTACTACTGCAACAATAATTTATATCGAAAAGAAATTGATTGATTTCAATTTACAATTGGTCTCCTATAAAACATTTTCTTTTTCTCTTTTCAATTCGCTGCTACGTCATTTTTACACGTACGTTAATCGCTTAAATTCTGCCTCTGTTATCACCATAATATTACCTCTTGCCTTCATCCTGGATTACCACTTAGTTTTTACCGCACCGCCTTTTCACACGACAGGATTCTCTATTTCCATGTTCTTCATTCATATAAGAAAAATATTACTTTTTCTTTAAATAAGATTTGTGTTGGCAATACTATTCTTTAAAATTAGAAGCCCGGAACAAACAAATACTGTGCGGAATAAGGAAGCTTGACTGAAATAAATCACCATATGTATGGAAAATATTTTTCAGAAAACTACTGAGACCAATGCTCAAACCATAAAAATATTGGTTAAAACAAAATGAGCAACCATTATTATCCCTAGAACTTTTATTTTACAAATAAATCACTCCAATTGCTGAAGGCTTCCTTTATTTTTGTACTTGCATCAGTATGTCCCTTTTCTATCTTCAATTTGTTTCTCCTCATTGATATGATTCAAACGTTTCAACCTCCATTATCTTTCTGTATACTTCTTTTTCTGTCTGAAACGTGAGAGATTAAATTATGGTTAGAATGTAGGGGGGTAGAACCATCGCTGAAATTGGCAGGAGACACGTGAAGTGAGTAATTCTGGAGACGGAAGAAGTAATGCGATGGGGAGGGGGGAGGAAATGGAATTTGAGATCTGTGTGCGCAGTGCCCAGAATTGATGGAAGGTCTTCGAGGGACTAGAAATTTGAAGAGATCAGCATTTTACATTTTGAAAGATTGGAAAGGAACACTCTTCACAAGTCAAAAAAAAGCGAAAGGTAATTTGAATAAAGGTATTTCAAATGAATATTACGAATTCGATACTTTAAATTATTAATATAGGCAGCTAAGTAAAATACAAATGTTAGTAAAATATCGTTAATAAACTAAAAATTCTCACAAATTTTCATTCCCACTATTTTCCTTACTCTATTATCAATTATAAAAATACATATATATATACTAAATAATATGCTGTTAAGGTTTAATGTCCATTCCTCTGGTCAGAATGATGGACCAAGACCTTTTAGAATTAAATATAGTAAACTTTATATATTAAGTGTGGAAGAACTACGAACGTTTTTAGGAGTATATGTATCATACATTGTAAAATACACTTAGGAGGAGTTTATAGAGACTTATGATACTATTAAAATCATTGGAAGTAAAATTTAAACAAAGAGGAATAATTTGGTTATAACGTGACTGAGGTTCACTTAAATGCAAAGGATGAGATGAGATGAGAGAAATAATGAGTGCATCCCATTATAAACTTGATTTTTCCTGGAATTTTTATGATAAATTCAATTCAAAATACTTTTAAAAGGTGACCAACAATTCGTTACTAAATTGTGATTCATTACGGGGAAATCTTATTTGGCCTAATTTTTTCCTAGCGTTAGGCAACGATACCCCAGTGATTAAACATATTAAACCTTTCGACTGTCTGATATCGTCCTCTTCCATCAACTCATCTCTGTAAAATCCCGAGGTGATAACGAAAATCTAAATTTGTACGATGATCATATCATTTGCCGTCCGATTAACTAGGGTGGGCTGACAATTTGTGCTTTGAACCATATTTTAATTTTTTATTTACTACTGCTTCCTTATTTTATACAATTCGGTGTATAAAATAAGGAAGCAATGCAGTTTCATTCTCCCTGATAAAAATATAAACATTTTATCATTACTATTATTATTATTAAACATTTTCCTGATACATTATCGTTGTTTAATCACAGACGTCCCCGTGAAAACATAGGAAGGACCGAAAAGAAGCTGTGGATATACACCACTTGCATATCTGGGAAACAATGCATAACTCAGCTGTGAAACAATCACAATTCAGAAGACAAAAGGGAAGCGGAGAACATAACCGGTAAGAAAGGTTCCGCAAAAAGGGTAGGTAGGCGGAAAGTGCAACGGGGTAGAGGCGACGTGGGAGTTTGAGAGGAGAATGGGACCGCCGGACACTGTTAGTCCCCTGACGAGGGACCGAAAAGAAAAAAAAAGGGGGAAAGGGGGAAGGAATACCGAAAGAATGGCGAATGAAACTGTGGGGAGAAGGAAGACGGAGGGGGAGCGGTGGGGGAGGGGGCGGAGGTCAAGACGGTGGAGAAGAGATTGGTGTGGGCAAAGTAAATCCCACCTCCGTCCACCTCCTTTTCTCCACTGTTCTCCTCTGCTTCTCTCTACTCGTCACATCTCCCACCCTCCAAAATATATCCCATCCCCTCAAATCCGGCCCGGACTCCCCTCCTCTTCCATCTCTCCCCCCCCCCCCCCCCTTTCCCCCTTGCCGCATCTCGAATTCCGATCTCGAAATTCATCGCAGCCGGAGTGTCACGTGGGCAGCACGCTGGACGTGTGCCTGTGTGTGTATGTGAGTGTGTGCGCGCCTGCCAAGGGTTGCGATTGGACGTATCCTTCCCCCCCCCCCTCCCCGAGCAATCCATTCTTTCTTTCTCCATCCCTCCCTTTCTCAATCACTAAACAAGGCTCCGAAGTCCACACGGACGACACTATCACAATGACATACGGTTATCCAAGTATCATTTATTCCACACACATATATATTCACACGAAAACAGAACCAAGTGGTTACGTAAACATTTATCTCTCACGTACAGCGCGAAGAATTACTGGAGATAAAGAGTCGCAATGACGGATTGTTTTTTTTTCCTTTCCGGTGTCGAGTGCGTGTGGCCAGTCGGAATACGACGTTATCCCGGCTAGGAACGTCCCACGTGAAGGATTAGGGCGAAGGTGGGGAGGGCGAAGGATAAATTGGGTTTTGAAAGTATGAGGAATGACCCGGAGGAAGGAATGATTTGTGTGGCTTCGTCGATCCCCTCTCCGACTACGAGCCCGGACCAATCCAACTTTCATGCTTTTTTTATTTTTATTTTAATTTGGACCGAAGGAAGAAAGAGGCGAAGGAAAATACGAGCCCGAAGCTCTCCTGTACGTGAGTTGAAAAGTTGAAAATTTTAGCAGCCCTGTTGGGAATAGGACCGGAGGAAGGCATTCTCCTTGAACATTGGAAATAATATGGGGTGACGTTTTTTTCCTTCTGAGGTTAAAATGAGTAAGAGTCAATTCGTCATTGAGGTCTAGGACAAAAACTCGCCAATTTTATGTGAAGCACATAACCATTTCTAGCTAAATGAATTTATGTTATTATAATTAGAAAACTACGGGATAAAAAAGATTTGTTTTGAATGAGGTACGTGTTCTGAACTTGGTCGATGCTCGTTTTCCATATTTTTAATAGTTCGTAGTTAGTAATTAATATTTGTATTTGTCTTTGATTTTAATTCACAACGCTCTATTTATACAATTTGCATTCTTCTTCTGTTGTTGTGATTCATTAAAATATCTTATAGGATAGGTAGATCGATGTTTCAGGTTACAATGTCATAAGATTTCTCCAATTCCATGAAATCAATATAAACTTTGGTCGGCCTTTTATTAACTTTTTCTCCATGATGAACCTGGGAGTAAGGATAACTTCATTTGTTCTTCTGCGTACAAGTGTTAAAAATCCAACTTCAAACTCATCCACACTTATATACTCTTTTGTTTTCTTTACATTCTTCGATACATTAATCTGTCAAAATACTTGGCAAGCTTGCGCTCGACAAGGTAATCGTAGGAAAGTTATCGCATTTGTCTGTGCTTTTAATTTTTGGTATAGGGACAATTATGTTTGACATGAAGTCTAATGATATTTCTCCTCTTGTGTACATCAAGTTAAAGAGGAAAGAGGTCTTCTCAGGCAGCTTTCCAGGTACATAGTTCCGATAGTATTCTGTTGAAGCATAGTTTCTTGTTTGACCATAGATATTTTAATGCATTAACAAATTCGACTCTGAATATCGCGGCTCCTTTGGCAGTGTCCTCAATGTCCTCATCTTTCAGTAATCTACCATTGTTTTTTGAATTTATTGTCTATCATAAAATCTATCCTATTATCTTTCCATGCATTCGCCTTATCTATGACTTCAATAAGAATCTCCCATCGGGCATCTCGGTTAATATTTTCTCTTGCGCCACGTACATTGAAGTGGTTTTTCTGGGTTCTTTGCGCTGCTGTTAGCCGTGTTTATGGATTTATGACACTTATTCGTATAGATTTTTCATCGATTCTTCTTTCTACTTTTCACACATTTTCTCCGGTCTATAGTTTCATATGACGCTTCCATTATTACTTTATCAGGTGTTATCAATTTTTTTTCTATTAAACCTCTTTCCATTTGGTTTTCCATTCTTTTACAAAACGCCTGTTAACAATTCTGGTTGGTTTTCATTCGATTCAGTTATTATGCTATTATTTTCACCACTTAGTTGGAAGATGTATATTTTACGACAACTGTCATATCGTAGATTGTCACAGATATAAAATGAAAATTAAGTAATTATTTAAAAATTAAATTAATGAGCTACTATGTTTTTCATAAAAGTCAATGATTTAAATTTTCCTGGTCCAGAATAAAATGAGAAATTCTCTATAACAAAAATTTTCAGACATTTTTTAACCTTGTAAATATCGAAAAAGATCCATTCTTTGAATGTAAATTGGCATATTTAACAGTGAATTTTCGAGTGTTTTCTCTCTCGAAAAAAATAAAGTTTCTTGCCATTTAAATGACTAAAATGGCAGCGTAAAAATTTTATTTCCCTATTTAACTTCGACTACCACTTAGAATTAGCCTCAAACTGCAAAGGAAAGCGGGAGCAAAAGCCTTCCCATCATTATTCAAGTGGTCCTAAATGCAAATTGATTGCTGCAAAGACCAGTCCAAACAAAGGGACTGTCTTCCTCCTTCCCTCTTCCTTCCTGTACGCTTCCGTAGACCGCCTGAAACATTTGCTTCGGTTTGTGGGTCCGGTCGTATAAACCATTCATTTGACTACCCGATGAATGGAAGTTGATCATGTAGCTACTCATTTCGTGTGCTTTTAAACTCTGGCGGAGGAGGGGGAGACCGACCCGGAGAGCCGAGACTTTTAGCTGAAGGAGAAGGCAAGTGCAGCAAGGTCTGAGGGAAAGAGGAGTGGTGAGTGGAGAGAGAAAATGGGGGGAGGGGGGGGGGCGCCTGCCCAAGGTCCAACGTACTTCAGCTCTTTGCTCGCCCGCAACACAACACCGACGCTCTCCCAACCGGTCGCCCTCCAAAACTCCACACCACACCTCTCCTCACCTCTAACCCCTCCTGCTTCGACAGAGTCCCAAGGAGAAGTCCGCACACCTTTCCCCAGTGTTTGTGTTTGTTCCGTCCCCAATCCCAAGGCGCCCTGACCTTCCTCCCTCTCCATATTCCTTCCCAAAACCCCACCCACCCACTCCTCTCACTCCCTCTCTCTTTCTCCTCCCAATTTTCCCTAAACCTCCTCCAGCTCCTCCTCGCCAACCACGACGACCAAAACTCCGCCCCATTCCCCTCGGCCAACTCCTCCAACCCCCAGACCTCCCAGTTCCCCGCCACCCATTCTCTCATCCCAGTATCCGGCGGGCACACAAAACCGAAAGCGTTTTCTTCGAACAACTTCTCTCCACCCACCAACTCTCCTTCCCCTTTTCCTTCTCCTGCCACTCCTTGGGCGCAGAGAACAGGCACGCACTGGCCACCCATGCATCTTTCATGAGTGGCGTGTAAAGAAGGCCTAGTAAGAGAGGGAGGTGGGGGGGGGAGGGTGGAGAGGGAGAATGCCAGGGACTGTGATGGGAAGAAGTTCGAGAGGGCAGGGGAAGTTGGAAAAAATTGCGAGAATTAGGCTGGAGGGTGGGGTGGAGGCGAGGGGCAGAGCGACTGGGAGACGGGAAAGGTCTCGTGGCCTCCGAAGTATATAAAGAATAAAGGAGATTGTTTCTCTCATGCGACCCTTCGCAATTTTACGAGCGGTTAAAAGGGATATAATGGCAAAACAGGTGATGATAAAAGAGTTTCTGGAAATCAAGGATACTTAAAGTTTGCCATTCCCTGGCCCAACGACACCGATGAAAACTGGAACTGTTCGCTCAAGAATTTGTCACATATATGAAAGAGGTATACCAAGATGCAACTAAAAATTATGCAACCAAGATGCAACTTAAAAGGTTAATCATAATATTTATCCTTCCTGATATATATATATATATATCGGTGTAATATATTGCGATTTAATCAATTATTTTCCATCCGAGCAGAAACTATCTTAGTTTTTAGTCGCAATTATTTATAGTCACTCCAGAATACGAAATCAATTTGGATGAAATTAGTAAGAAATAAAGTATGTAGATTAAAGCGGCTAAAATAAAGGTACATAAACTCGACGAATCTTATTAATTTAAAGGCTTAATTAACTTTGTAATCATTTATATAGTATAAATGGTCATATAGGTCTAGAATAAAATCACTGAAAATTTATAGCTTTACCTTGACTCTTTGTAACATCCCTCGGTTGTACTTCTTAGACAGACAAACTGACATAGTGTTGCGGCAAACGTTTTCATAACTTTTACATAATGCTATTTATTCATCACCAAAATACGTTCTCTGTAGTCAATATAACATTGGAATAGGAATTAGTAGAATGTGTGAAAATAAGACTAGTGTTTAAGGATCTGAGGCAGGTAGCAGAATACCTGACTCGGTGTAAAACCCTATAATAATTCACCAACACTAGTATTTTTTTATTTCCTTAAAAAAATAGGCATACTCAATGTATTTATACTACTAGGTATGAAAGTTTGCTTAATAAAAATTTCTGTCGGGAAAAGTGGAGGAAAACAGTCTCAATAAGAAACACAATAAGAAGATGATTAAGTCCGTAATATTACGAAATAAAACAGCCAAATGCCTGCCACCGTTGCCTAAAAATGTTCAAAATATAACTTTGTAGAGAAACATTCTATTAACTCTTTTAGGTCTTTTGCTAAGAATATACTTTTAAGAATCAAAGCCCGTTTCACAAGGCTACCAGGCAATTATATTTTCCAGTCTTTCTAACGTGATTACACATGGTATTGCATCAAACTTTGCATATATGGCAAATGTATTCACTTTCTGTTATCTCAGCACGCCCATTTCAATAACAGAATAGTAAAATTTCAGAATTGAAAAGAAACTAGAACACTAGACCTCTATAGGAAAGAAATATGCAGACATTAATTGATTCAAAATTTTTATTAGAAATTAATCAGAAAAAACGCCTCTAAGGATCCCAATAGCAAAAACTTGTTTGAGCAAAAATCATAAAATTCCAATAATTTTTATTTAAGGAAACAACTGGGCAAAAATAATCATATCATCATATTTATTCTCATAAATACAGACGAATATAGACGACAGCTTGCTCTTTCGGGTTTTAAAACGAGCACGTAAATATGAAAATTGGAAAACGAATCTTTAGCATGCCAGAGAAGATCAAGAAAATTGGGACAACTCAAGAAGGAAGTGGGGTGTGATAAAAAGAAATACTAGATTACAAAAGCATTAGCAAGAATTTTTATAGTAAGACTTGAGCCGATGGAAGAATGTCGGGAAGAACTCTGATAATTAACAAAAGACTAAATATTACAGAAGAGGATGAAGCCACTTAGAGAACCAAGAGTCTATCGTATTTTAATTTATCGTACTTAAACTTTTCGTATTACAAGGTTTTTTCTATCCAGGTAGTAAATATAAGAAATTCAGTTAATTTATAGAAATTTTGTCGACAAAGTTTGATAATATTAACGAAAACAATATTAATAAACTTATACAGATTTGATGTTTTTTTGAATTAATGTTTTCTCCACATATGATGATAGTATATAAAGCAATAAACATATATGTGGATGGAAAATAAATTATGACGGCTTAAATAGAGCATACTAAAGATATAAAACAGGAGAAGCACCTCATGAGGATCATATTTGAGAGTCAATTTAACCATGAAATATAGGAAGAGCACTGTCTCACAAATTATATCCTATATTTTCTTTAAAGAGGGATTTACTCGTTCTGATAATCCTTATAACTTTGGACCACCCAGATGGAATATGCATTCCTGAAGAATTTATGCACCATGACTCTTATGTTTCACTAGCTGAAACATATTTTTAGAGGCTCTTAGGAGCCTAACCTTCCTCCAGTTCCCTTCATTTCCCATCCTTGTATACCATTTGTCCCTGTCTGAAGAGCCTAACAGCTAAACCAGACTTTAAATAACACGAATAATATTAAATATTGCCTTACGTTTATATATGACTCAGTGTTGTCACCAAAATCAAAATACCAGAACTCTGAAAGCTGTTTAGAAGTAATAGCATTTTTAAAGCAAATAATGAGATATTATAGGCAAATATGACCGCAAAACTGTCGAGAAATAAATCTAAAGGGATACAGGATGCCTTTTACTATTCTTTCAGTTCTCTCGGATTAAAAATTGCGAAGATTACTTAAAAATCAATAAAACATAAAAATCCATTTCATTTTACATAACGTACTCTAATGTCCATTTATTAGATATATAAGACAAAGACCCATTTATAAGACCACATTGTATAGGTATTTTGTGTAAAAAATTGTACTTAAAACTTAAAAATTATAGCTTCTAATATTAGAAGATAAACCAGAAATTCATGTACTAAGTTATACTGATTTTGTTTTAGGAGATGGTATGAATCGAAAGAGAAACATGGAAATTCGCATGACATATCATTAATTCCTATTAGTAATTCTGCATTGATATTGTGTCTGACATCTTCCGTGAATATAAAGTAATAATATCCATATTATAATTATTGCTACTTTAAGTTTTAGGAAAGATCAGTAACTAAGTTATTCTCACCTACCAAAAAGTTGTCAACTTGTAAGATTCTTTACTCAAATACACTTTTTGCCTGATGACGATGAGTAATGAAGGGTGATTTACCAGTAAAAGTAGTTTTTTGATGAACTCCAAATTAGAACTACTGAGTCCTGCCTTAATATAAAACCCTTGTCAAATCTTGATACTTCCTAATACTATTTTAGATGGAATGGCTACTAGCCTCTAAAATACTAATTCTCTCAGAATCTTACAGTCCCCTTTGCCTTAATATCTATCCTACTACTTTACCTACTATATTTGTGGTCTATATAACAATAAATAAAACGTTAAATGCTGGGATCAAATCATTTCAGGTAGATCTCTGCCTCTAAAGGAAATTGATTATTAACGCATACCTTCCTCGAGGGAAACGGTAAAATATTTTGCCAATTGTAACTCCGGACAGTTTAAACCACTGACAAAGTGATAATCCGTTAGAAACAAAGTATATGTTAAGAAAGCTAATATCAAAATAATATATAAAAATATAGAGGAACAACTCCAACGACTTGAAGATTTGGAACAGTCCCTGAACGAGGGTTTTCGCTAAAGGAGAATCGAGGACTGTTGCGTGCGAAGGAGTGCAGAAAGGGAAAAGCACTATCACGAGGAGAAGAACTTGTCGGAGGCAAATGCAAGATGGGGAGAGGGATAGAGACGCCGGCGAGGGGGACAGGAATACAGAAGGTAGGAGTGGGGGGAGGGTCGCGGTAGGAAGTCCTCCTCCAGAGACACACGGCGGTGCGATCTGCTGGGAGTTTGATGAAATTTACATCTCGTGTGTCCTGGGCCACAGAGGGGGTGGCTCCGAGAGCTGCTTGGGAGGGAGAGGGGGAGAAAGACCGGGAAG
>WURS02000013.1:5794102-5812149 GCA_011762765.2 Rhinocypha anisoptera | reverse complement strand
CCGACCAAGAGCTCATACAGGACGCACGCCCCATGGCGACTCCTGAGGGATTACCGGGGAAAGGAGAAAGCGAGGGGGGCGGGGGAGCAGGAGAGGGCGGGCGGACCGTGGAGCGAACTGGGGGATATGGGAAGGGAGAGGATGATGAGTGGAGGGAGGGAGAGGTTGGGTAGATCCTTGGCCGGAATGGTGGCCGGGTCCTCTCAATATTGCATCACGCATTCCCTCACTCAATTCCCTCACCTGCCACTCTGCTACCCTCCCATACCCCTCCCCCTCTTGCCACCTCTCTCTCCTCCCCCTTCAATTCCCCGATCTTCCCACCCCTCATAACTCTTCCCTCATCTTCCCAACGAAACCGCTCCGTACTCAGGAGAAGGTTCCTCGCTCTCCGAAATCTCATTTCGCCGCCTTGTTACTCCGATGCCCTCCCTAACTCTGCGCGCTCATTACCGAATATATTAACAGCCCGGCATCAGTCGAATGCATCATGCCTTCCTGCGACTCAAGGGCCGAGTAGCAGAGATTCGATCACTTGCATTACAGAGTGGCCTGTGTCATGCTCAACTGAGTTGAGCGACTTCGGCTGCTCCAACTGTATGATCTAACGTGGAATTCAGCAGTCCAAGATAAGTAAAATTTTGGCGAAAAGTATTTTGCAAAGGATGAAAGATTTTTCACATCTATCGAAACGAAATTCACATGATAATTATGTTCCTTCAGCACAGTTCGGACTCCAATTGAACGGCTTTTAGCAAATATATGAGACATAAATACTTGCAACAAGTTTGACATAATCTCATACCGTCAATGCAAGTTAAGCCACAAAATGTTTACCGACCGCCGGGCGATGTATTTTACATCCTTGTATCATTTCATGAAACCTGTTTCAAATTAAGTCACATGATTTCTTTTATCAGATAAAAGTAATAATAAATAATTTACATAAATTCAGTACGTGCTATATAAAAAACATTTGTTATTTCCGGCAGGAAATAAGAATCACAAGTTCTTCCATAAGAAACAAAGAAACCCGTACAAAAATAAACTCCATGTTCCCAAATAGAGATAATATGAATTATTTAAACTGTCATGTTTTTTATTACAAGTACATTTAGCCAATAATACGAGTTTTATTATTCCCCTTCCCCGAACTCTTCTATTATCATTCATAAAGTACACTAGGACACCAATTTTTCTATTAGTAATTACATTAGCTATTTTAATTATTTCAGAACATATCCATGGGTTAAATCAGGTTTTTGGGAAAATAAGTATTTGATTGACTAATTATCATATAAATACTTGGGGAGTATTCATGCAACATTTTTCGTTAATCGTGGCTCTGCTGGAATTCATAAACAGAGGATGTAACTCAAAATATACTTCAATTCTCAATACGAAATAAAACGCACATTTTCTTGAAACCAGTGAGTCAAGAGGAAACCGGGAGGATAATGCTCTTCCCGGGATATCAGACAAGGAGACAGATCCCGGGATAAGTGATCCAAAAAGGCCCAAACGAGTTTGACACTTAAATGACATCGCGAGGAGAAGAGAGATAATATATTTTTATAAACTCAGCACTTTTTCAGCTTTAGCGAAAAGAAGATACTACGTTCTTCCAAGAGTGACTGCATTCCTGGTAAGTCTAAAGGCATTCCTAAAAAATAATTCCTTTTTTCAGCTCCCGTGATTTTTCCATACCTCATATATTTATTTCTTAAATGAGGATACATTAATATCCTTAAATGTTTTCTCTTTACCGACTAAAATGGCCAGAAGTTTTAAGGCCGTTTTCAGCAACGGCAGTGCGGTAGATCACTGACCACAAAGAGGAGGTCAAAAGGCTTGTCGAGTACGACTTCAGTAAGGGACAAACATTTATTTTGCGCAGCAGTGAAATGTTTTAGTTCCCTTCCAAGACGACATGGAAACGTCCTCGATTCAAAGGGTAGGGTGAGCGCTTCCCTCGGTGGGCTCTTTCGTTCAACCCCCAAAACTACCAGCCGTGCTCACGAGAAGGGCATAACGCGGTAGCTGAGATTCGCACTTCTCCGCCCCCTTTCTCCGAGAGCTCTGGAAGCTGTCTCTTAACCTCATATCCCAACGGGTTCCCAAGAGAGAGCAGTATGCCGCCGCCGCCACCACCACCACCATCATCACCACCACCACCCACCACGGCCGCCCTTCACCACCCTTCGCCCTCCCACAACCCTCACTCGACAACATCCACCCCATCCGACATTCAGCATCTCTCTCCCTCTCCTTCACTCACCCCGCCCACACTACGACTCGGTATCCTCAACCACCTACATTCATTAAATTATGCAGGTCATTAGGAAACTTGGGAGGGCTGGTAGACGGGTGGAAAGTGGGTGATGGGGAAATGGCAAGAGTTATCTTTGGTTGTGTGTGCGTGTCAGTTTGCGTGACGTAAGGGTTTTGGGAGGATAGGGGAGAAGAGGGGGTGACAACCGCGGAGAAGCGACGCGAGCAAAGGAGACATTTTTGGGAGGATTAATTGCACCGATTAACCACATCCGGGAAATTAAGTTCTGGCTGATTTTCGACACGGAGCGGAGTTGGGTACCAAAAAGTTACGAAAATTTAATATTTGATCGTCCAATTTCACGCAATGGTCCGAACAATCCTATCGTATATGCGTGGGAATGCCTGCGTCCTACTGTGCGAAAAGAGTCGATTTAGATATACCATGTGCTCTTCGGCTTTGTGTAATTAATATTCAGTCCACAGAGGAGTTTTTCACTTTATTTAATATTTTCAAATAAATTAATGACACCAGCATAATGACAGATCATAATATACCCATATATACATAATATAACTCTAAAAATAATGCCTATATTACGTAACCTTTTTCGCATTATTTTTAGAGTTCAAACTATTTAAATTACTTCCAGTCCATCAATTGTTCAAATAAACCGATTACCATGTTGAAACACGACCGAAACATGGAAATAAAACTTAAATATTTCTCTGCGCAAAAAATATTATATCAACAAGGATTTTTCATAATTCCTAGAGAATTTCAAGTAACGGTGTTTTGTGCGAGGCTTGAAAATATTCGTAAACATGAACATAAAATTCATTGTAAGAACTCCTTTTAGAGCTGAGGAGCTTCGATATACGTGAATACGGCTACAAGAGATAAAACTGGTGGTAACTAGGAGGCACTGTTGAGAATATTGCAATGTACAACCGCAATGTATTCATTTTAAATTAGAATGCAAGAATTGGTCTCAGAGTTTGATTCCCTAAGGCATACTTCTGTACAACTTTCTTGTAACAAACAGTTGTTCTCTTAAGGCTATCATAGTAACGAATTTCCCATTACGGAACAGTGAAATATTATAGACTAGTTCAAAATATGAAATAAAGAATACAACATAAAACAGAAAAATCTTCATTTGCTTCACTCTAAATCCCGAGTACCAAAATATTATTACTACTACTACTGCCGAACTAATGTTATAACTTTAATAAACATCATGAACCACAATTTTCAACCCCAAGGACCGTTTAATAAGTGAGGATAGAACTCACCTAGGACTAAGTCCAAAGGTCTGTGAGAATTTACCCTTGAGGGTAGAGGGTCAGTTCCTTTGCCATGTGCCACCTGTAGTTTTCTACGAAGATGTGATAAAAATGAAAATCACTAAGCTTGGGTTTATCTGGGGGTGTCCAGAGGCGTCACATGGCCTTGAACCCGGGTCTCTCTTTCGCTATCCAAGCGCACTTCTCACTGAGTATAACCACCTTCATCTTAAATAAAATCTTTCCGAAAATGTACCGCAGTGAAATCCTGTTTAGGAGGTTTCCGGCGTGACTTGGTGGAACTGCTTCATGATTAGATGAGAGACAAAATTTGTAATTCCACATAAATATATTTTCCACACGACCTAGGTTTCGTCGCAATGCAACATCATCAGGTAGTTTTACTGATGATGTTTTATATGATATTTTACTTTATATATTGTGGATATTTTCTGTAAACTTACATGATTATGTTGCATTGCGACGAAACCTAGGTTGTGTGGAAAATATATTTACGTGGAATTACAAAGTTTGTGTCTCATTTAGTCAAATCCTGTTAAAGCTGATAAAATCACTATTAAAGCTTGGATGATAATCCTCAGTATCAGTTTTACAACAGATTTTTGAAGAAATTCATAATTGGAATACCAACTACCAATTAAACAGAAGTGTTACTTTATGACCACAAACAACATGGGGGTGGAGCTAAATTTCGATTCTATAAAAACCAATATTCAGGATAAACTTTCTAAGTCAGTATTGATGTGGACTTCATTTTTAAAAATAGAGACTAAAATTATATTGTCACTGTTCTTATGAAATCCATTTCTTATATACAAACGGAAGAGCCAAAAAATTTGATGTACTTCACTATCAAGCACACATGACCTGAAAAATTATGCAGTATCAGTAGTAACAAGTAGATAAGAATTGACCGCTCCCACCTGAGTTTTCTCCGCAGAAACAGAAAGAAAAGTATAAGAAATGAATGATTAGAACAGTTCTCTTATCATACAATTATACACAAACTTTTCTCACTTGTTTATTCTTTAATTCTGGAGAAAATAGTAAAAATCCTGCGATATGCCAGCACCAAAAGAAAGTTTTGCACTTGTTCATCTAAACCTCTCGTCCTTTCCTCTCGTTGCTACATCGCATGTCAGAATGTGACTTAATAATACCGTGATCACACATTTATTTGCTAAGCTAAGCATAACTGTGAAATACAATGCAAAGTAGTTGACGGAGAAAGCGATTTTCCACTCTGGTAGCAGCGAATGATAATTAAAAAAACAACCAATCATTACACTCTCCGTAAAATTCTTTGATAATTATAAAGCATGTTAAAGGTTGGTATACTACTTATACACCAACATTACAGCGGCTAAGCTCTAGTATAAGTCTGACTCAGTTGATTCCAGAAATCTTAATGATGGTCTCTATTACGGCTTTAGCTAGACAGTAAATTTTAGCCTTTATTATTGTCCTCCACCTCTGTTTGTCTAAGTACCACTTGAAACAAATTAATGTTTGTATTTACAATTATTTAATTAATATAGTCTTTGAAATTATTCATAAATTTATAATTCACAAGTGAGTATCGGATATGTAATCGTCAGTTGATTAAGATGTTGCTGATTAAGATGCAGATGTTGTCATCATGCTGAAAAATGTCCACTATCGTTTCTCCCCTTGCAGTGCGCTGGTGCAATCTAACTACTTTTCGATCTTTGAAGCCTGCTTAATTGTTTTTTTTTATTCATTCATTTTTATTTTACATTATTCTAACTTGTAATCAGAATTAATTTCTGTATTATTATTTTTAGTCTTCCTAATTCGTCATTAAGCTCTTCAGTATTCTCACCATGGTAGTAGGTCATTTTTTTGTACTCGAAATATTTCCATCGTTTTTGTGTGCAATTATTAAGTAGAATAGAGGACTAAACATTTCAGTCAAGAGTGGAAGATTGTTTTCCATTACAAAGACAATTTGTTCTATTAGTTTATTTTTAGTAACTCGAAAATGAACTATATTCTTCGCACATCTACATTCTGCTTTCGAGAGTCTGTAAATCTCTTATTATAACATCAGGTTTCCATCCTAAGTTCGTAGCAATACTTTACTGATGTACAGCCTGAGAATTACACCATCTAAACATCCGAATGGCGCCGCTGGGTCACAAAACATTGTCACTATCAATTAATTTTCAATTGATAACGACAGCATGGAGGCGAACCAATCATCCTCAGCACAATGAATACATAACACTAACACACAGAGGCAAAATACTCTATTGTCTTACTTATTCAGAATTTTATAGAACATAAAACCAAAGCAGCATATTATATTAGGTAATCGCCTAAGACGATATTTGAATTATCAAGAATCAATGCAACACAACATTATGCTATTTTGTTTCCTATTCAACTCACCAGAGTGATATTTTCTTTGTTCCTGCCTTAGTCCTGCCAGAGCCCACTCGTCCACAAGAAAATCTTCCTCTATCAAAACCCACCCCTTCCATCCACCTTGACGCTCATCCCACCGACGGCGAGTGAGAAGTTTTATTTCTAAGCACCCCTTCTCTTACGACTCTCCCGGCTCTCCGTATTTTCTTCTCGGGTAGTTAATGAATTTAGCTGCCGGACTGCCAACTGTTTCACTCGGGACCCCTACTCCGAAATTAGCCTCTCCTTATTCCCCCTCCCTCCGACCCCATCTTCTCCGAAAACAATTCCCACCACCACTTCCCATCCAGCACTGCTTACTCGATTCTCCGTCTCGCTGCTCCTGCTCTTCCATCCAAATCCAGCCCCCGCTGCCAAACTTCCATCCAAATCCCTCGCTCTTTCCGCTTCCAAAAACCTACCAACCTCTATTTCTCATTTATCCCCTCGTTTTCTTTCCATATTCATTTCAATTTCACCCCTCCATTCATTATTCCTTCTCAAAGGCGTTATCACCTCTCTCTTTTTGGGTGATTTTTAACCTTTAACGTAATATCTGTTCTGCTTCCTCTATAAAGATTTTCTTGCTAAGCCGCTCCATTCGGTATTATATTCTCTTCCCATCTATGTTTTCCTTCTATTCTTTCTTTTCACATCTATCTGATTCTACACTTCTAATACTTTGCCTAAAACCTTCTTTAATGATACAATAAATAAGACTCTCAGTCTTAGAATGAAGGGAAAGGCGTGCCTATTCAAACAAAAGATTATTATAGATAGAATTACAAAGGAAATTATATATGGTTTAAATAGAAAATCCGTGGAAAAGTAAATTGTTTTTCTTCTGTTATGGACATACAGTTTAGCTATTCGTGTCTGTGAACAAACAATGCTGACAAAGTGGTTGTGTTTTTTAATTAAATCTATTTTTCCTATTAATACCACAACAGTTTTTTCTTGTACCTTTATAAGATGTCAAACTATCAAAAATCGTATATTTTCATATGGTATTGAAGAACAATATAATGATTTACGAATATCAACGTGGTCATGGTATAATTTATATAATGATGTACATAATTACGAAAAACGTTATCATATAATATAAGGATTAACCGAGTGGTTTAGAGATTTGATGGGACCATATGCAAATCACAGCTTTGTTTTTTCTGTTAAAACTAATTACTAACGCTACGGGATGTGAAATTCAGGTAGTTGTAAATCCAGTTACTTTTTCTGTGCCACCAGTGATTTCCGAAAGCGTTTTTAAGATCCTGAATACCTATCCATACGACTTTTGTTGGGTCCATCCGAGGTAATAACCGTTGGTACTCAGAACGGGGGTTTCTGAATACGGTTCTAAAGGGTTTCTTCGACCCACGAAGGTTCCTGATGCCAAAACGCTAGTTCTCTATGTACTATTATTTCTGGTATTCTACCATACAGAGATAGTATTTTGATGACCCTGTAAACTATTGCATTATATCACGTTTTTCCTGAGATGCAAATAGGATATCCATATTAATTTTAGAGTTAAGAGTTTTACACATATTCAGCTCCATGTACTCTCTGTTTCTCGCATTTTGGATGAGAAAAAAGTAAAGACAAGGTAACAAGGAAGTAGAAAGTTGTTTAATTTTATTTGTTGTAGTATCATTGTAGCGAGCCAAGAGGAAGAATAGAGGCTAAAGTTCCTGTTTTGCAGCTCTTGTGCGTGATTTTCTCGGAAATTCAGCGTTGAAATTAAGGATATCAGAGGAAACTCACAATGTCAGTCAGCATCAGAGAGTACATTCACTCAATAAAGCTTTCCATTGCCATGATCAACTTTAGAAATAGAGAGAGCAAAAACGAGACCTGTGATGAGAAACTGAAAAAAAAACAGAGAGGCTGACATGAACCTAACATTGTACCCTATTTCTATTTTACTTTCCTTTCTGCCATCAGTGTTATCGTGTATTACTTTTCATCATACGTTCAGCCTTGTCTCCATTCTCGTTTCTCTACTAACTTTCCTCCATGGCTTCTCCTTCCTTTAATGAACCTTGATCCCTCCTCCTCATCCTTAATTTCTCAACATGTCTTCCCTCCACTCGTTAAATAACCGCCTTCCATTTCGTCACACTTTTATCTCCCTTCGTCCCCTCCTTTCCTCGCACTTCCTCCAGATTCCTCTTCCACAACCTGCTCAGCATCCCTTCTCCTTTCTCTCCCCCCCCCCTCATTCCTTCCTTCCCCGTCTTGCACTTTAGCACTTCCCTTGGGCCCGTAACTTCGCGCCGTCGACAATTTCAAACTTATTCCACATTCATACGCGTATCTACATATCTTAGGAATTAACACGGAATTTTCCGGCGCGTTATACGGGTTTACGCCCAATGAATTAACAAGGCGAGTCAGTCGTCGCACGTACCCTTTTCCCTCTTGCCTTCTCCCTCCCCATCCCTCGTCTTCTCCACACCCTTCCCTTCTACCCACTTTGTGGACACCCTCCTCCCCCTCCCCTTTGCTCCGGAATACATTCCCCCTCGTCCCTCCTCCCCGCTCCCTCAATTCCATTTCTCGAACCCGTCCCTTTCCATGTCACCTTCCACCACTCGCTCTCTCTCCCTCTCTCCCTCCGTCCTTCTTCTCCCTTGCTCTCTTACCACTGTTTCTCATCCCTTGCATCGCACTCTCAGCTACTAAACAGAAAAGCAGAAGGGCGAGGAGTAATTTCTCAGATGCAAGCCACATTGCGTCAACATTTGTAGCCTTAAACTCTTTTCCATTTGTTGTTAAGATGCTATGCTAGATGTTAAGTTATGTTAAGATGTTAAGCTCATCATATTATCCTTTAAACAAGTTGGAAATTATATCATTATTAAGAGTAAGCTAAGCCTTACACAGAAAGGAGAACGAGAATCAGGTTAACCAAATTAAAGGTGGAAGTGAAACCGCTTTAACAAGCTTGTACTGTTCATCAAAGAAACTTCACTTTGTTAATTAGTGTATGGATCATGAGGTTCGATTTAATTTCATCATTTTTATGGCGCTAAGTTTTACTCTGTTTTTGTTAATGTACTAAAATTAAAACCTCCCTTGACTAGCATGCTACTGCCAACTGAGTGGGGCGAGGGAGATGTCTTTTGCCAAAAAGTATGCTTAGTTTATCAAAATTAATAAAAAAGTTGTGTAATTAAACTAGATTATTCCATGAGCTACTTCCATGCGAATAATGCGTCATGAATTCCTTTTCTATAAGTCGCACATCATAAGAAAAAATGATCAGCTTGTGTGAAAGTATTTTCCAGAACTTCGTAGCTATATAAGGAACCAGTACTGTCTCATTCACCGAGTAGTTACTTATACTCGAATTATGTTTTGGAAAAAATAACGGCTACAGTTTATTATTATTTCAAGAGACTGCAATTACTGATCTTCATATATGGCCGTTCATTTGAAGCGACTAATTATTTATTTATTTTTTCTGTACCTTCAATTTTGAAATTTTTTCTTTTCAATCATTTTCTTACTCGTCTTTACAGATTCTTACCTTTCCTTAACGTTTTTCAAGTTCTGCCTCTCTCCAGTTTTCCCCCATTCTATCCAATTACTTTTATCCATTCTCATCATTCTCTCCCCACAGGATAACTTTTCTCTCTTCCATTCCCTACCGTTCCAGCAACTTTCCTGGCCTCGCCCTTCCTTCTCCAATGCCATTTACCCTATTCATTTCCTCCCTCTTCCCTCCCATGCCCTTTATTCATTAACTCACTTAACGCAAGAAAGGGATGTGTCCTTTGCCGCTATCGGAAACCTAATTCATCTCTTTTGCATGCTAACGACTCCAGCAAGAGAAATAGAGAAAAAAATTAAATTGGTCGTTTCCTTTTAACTTTCTTCAATTTTTTACTTCCAACATTTACTTTTTGTTAGTTTAGGTTACACCTTTGGAAAAAATTCAGTTCGGTGTACCATTATTAGTTCGCGAAGAACAAAACTACACGGGATTAAATGAGTCATAAATAAAATGCCGATGACTTCACAAATTTTCTCTTATTGAACGAAGCCATGGTATATTACTATATATATATATATCAATATTTATATATATATATATATATTCTATCAATATATATAATTCTAATTACTTCACCAATAGTTCATTTCTTAATACATAAAACTATAATTCATTACCATTCCTTTCTAAATAAAGGAGAATATTCATCTATAATATCAGCGTAAGAATGAAACCGAATTTCCAGTTTCATAAATTATTTGATTAATCCTTAATACCTCCGAATGGCCTTTGATTCTAATGAGTTTAAATAAATGTCATCTTTCAATACTGCCAACCAAGTCAGAAGCTTCAATATAGTATTTTTATTTAACGTTTTTAAATTATAATCTTATAATTTTTTAGTTTAATGATAATAACAATGGAACTTTCAAAACTAACAATAATTTCTTAATTTTTTTTCAATTTTTGATCAATAGCTCTAATATTTATATCATTGATAAATTGTATACCACAGTATCAGTTAAGAAACAAAATTCCAGTATGACGTTATCAATGGCACATACATATTTTATACAGAGAAGGTGAATCTTGGATAATGGTATGTCAATAACACTATTTTCAATTCTCTTGCTGTCGCCGGGGTAACCACATGAAAATCATACGGACAGACTTGAGAGCAGTAATTATAAACAGCCCAGAATCCCAAGGCGCGGGTGTTAAAAATCCCCTCAAGCCAAGCAGAAGGTCAGCAGAGACAAGGGCGATGATTACTATTGACCCTGGGTCTTAAGTCCACCCATGGAGAGGAACATAATGCGCCCATTCTTGCGCAAAATGTCCAAAATCAACTAAATGACGGAAGAGGCGCGGAGCTAGAACAGCTCTTTCACAACTCCCCCTTTGTTCTCGTACAATCCCACCCCTGAAATGATCCCCCCTCTCAACCCTTCTGCGTCTTCCCTAAGGGCTGACTCTTAACCCTCAAGCCTCGCTCTTATTCTTTCATTCCCCTAAATCAGAACCGAGCTCCTTTTACTTTTCCTCACGCCCACAATGTCCTCAGAATTCTAAATTAAAAGCTAACGCATTTCTGAGCGGGCAATGATTTTCAATGAAAGAAATGGTGCCGTGAAATGGAAGAATAAAAGAACTAGCCTGTGTTGTCTTTTATGCAAATCAATACGAGTAATACTATCAACGTGTTTAAAAGTCGTTCATTTATACAGCGTAAAAGCAACATGAACATATAGAAACTAAAAGTACGAATCCTTTCTTCATTGCTACTTGCTAAAGATATGGGCTACATATAAGTTATGGTAAATATTTTATCTCCGCAGCAGTCCAAAAAATAAAATTCGTGTATCACTTAATAAGTCGGTTCCACTAATTAAATATAACAGTAATTATGGCACGAAAAGAACAAACAGATAAACAATCAGAAACAGAATCGTTAAAGCGAAAACCAAATTCTGAAAGAAAGTAAATTAACACAAAATCTCCGATTCTAGCGGTTCATAGATAAAATATTTCTCTCACAAGAAGATATTCAAAGTATCTGATTTGAAAAAAGTAAAGAGATAGAACACAAAGAGAAGGCTCATCCAAATTTCATTACGGTTTCGAAAGAATTTCTCCGATTTCAGCAGCCACATCAGGAGCAACCGAAAATAAGCGAATCCAGGAAAAATACAACATCACTGCCTAGATTCACCGAGATTAAGTAAAAATATTCATCCGTCGCCGATCCTCGTTAATGCACGGCGAAGTGAAAAAGCCTCATTTTTCCAGTGGAGAGGAAAGAAGAAGAACGAAGACTCTCCGCCGCTCCCGCCTCTTCCCTCACGGGATTAGCCCAGCCTCCCAAGGGGCGGCGCTCGCTGTACCCACGCCCATCCACCACCCTCTATCCCTCCCCTCTTTTTCTCCCTACATCCTTCTCCTCCACTCCCCTCCCTTCACTCCTACCCACCCACTCACTCACTCCCGCCCCTCTCTCCGTCCTCCACCGCGGCCTCTCGCCCGGGCCCCTCCCCGCGGCAGTCCCCTCCCGCCTCCTCCCCCGCAACCTCCTCTCTCTCTCTCTCTCTCTCGCTCTCTGTCTCTACTCTCCCTCTAGCGCTGTTCTCATTCTCGCAAGCCTCTCCTCACTCATCTCCTGGCCTTTTCCCCGCTACGCCCTCCTCTCTCTCTCTCTTTTCCTCTCTCCTTCCCACGCCTTCCCCTCCCGAAGAGGAGGACGGCCCACAGTGTGCTGCGTGGATCCCGGGAGTTCTCACCCGGGGAATAGAGCTACAACGACATTTTCATTGCCTTTTCATTTGGGTCATATTGAGCCTAGGCACGTGCGCAAACGGAGAAGTTGTTCGAAAATTTTGCGCAAATGTTTTGTTGCGAATCCAGCGCACCCTCGCAAATGCTTACATTTGGTTGTGGAATTTCTCAATGGCGCGGGGTTAGAAAGTTATCCTGCATATACTCTTAGTATTATGAATGACGATTTTAAAAACGACACTTTATGAGTGCGTATGTTAATTTAGGTTTAAAATTAAAAGTCCAAGACATATCATTTTTAGTAACTATAACTAGAGGGTTTCATGGAAGAAAATATTATGTGACCAAGTGAACTAGAGTAAATAATGAACAAATAAGCAAACGAATTTTGCTCAGAGCTGCTTCGTTACTATAAAATAGATCTTATTTCTTGGATATCAATAGTTTCAGTGCACGCGCCGTGAGTCTGCAGATGAATACAATGGAAAAATTTAATGAAAATGATTTCTAAATTTCTTCGGTGCGGTATTTCATAGTTAACAGCGCATTTCCCCAAGTACTCACCTAATGATGAAAGACAAGCCTCCGACTCCAGCAGCTCTACCAACTGGAATAATATTGGGAATCACTGCCGTAAACCTAATATTGCACAATGGTATTAGCTCTTCCTCGTTTTCCATATCCTCTAAGAGTCACCTAAATATAGAAAAAACATGCATTAGTACTCATTTAGTACTTTGGGGGGGCCATTTTCTCAAATTTTATTGAAAAATACTTTAATTTTATTATTTATTATTAATCATAAATCATAAATAAATGTTTATTGATACATAAGTAAGTAACTTTAACAACTTCATAGTATTTTATACAATGTTTCTCCTGTCGATATAATAATGTACATGGTCTGCAATTACAAATAATAATATAAATAAAACAAAAATAATTTACAATGACTTCTTTCACAAAATAGTCATAAAAGTTTAATTTACTTAATTATTGTCCAACTAATTGTAATAAAAATCATTCTGATAGTGTACGTTTTTCATCTCACCTTCCTTGCACTTAGGTTCATCGGAAATATATATAATTAGTGGTCCAACTAAGCCACGTTATACGGCTTGTCAGCTGGTGCCATCTATGGCCAATCAATGTTCCAACATTAAAAATAACCTTTACCATAGAATACACGGATACATCTGTATCAATACGTCAGCTTCACAACTTTTACGTTTCCACATCTATACACCATTACCTTTCCAACAACCATCTTTTTATTTCCCTTTTCACCTCTATTTGTGTTTAGTTATTTCAAATGTTTAGGCAGCTCATTGAATATTATTGGTACTATCACTTACAAATTTCTCTTCCCATGTTATGTATAATATTTTAACATTAAATTTTATACAATTCCTTAGCGCTAAACTACTTTTTGTTATATCCTGGGTTTTGCAAATGTTACTAAATTAATTGTTAGTGATAACCACATATTTATATAATTTGTCCCCTGGTAGGATACCCAAATATTTCTTCTTCATTGAATTTAATTGCATTCCCAATTTTTGCTTCGACCATTTTCTTCAAGAATTTGCTTTAATTCTTTTTATTATGTCTACATTGGTTTTACCACTAGCACCTCAAAGAGTGATACCATATCTAAGGATGCTCTCAATTAATGTAAAGTAAATGATTTTCATCATACTCATATTTATTACTCTGGACATATAATTTAATTTGCAAAGTAAATAGTTTAGCTTGTTGTTTATTTTAGTAATATGAGTGCTGAAATTAAGATTTTGGTCTACTATAACTCCCAAGTAGTTATATTTATTGACCTGTTCCAACATAGGACATTGACAATTTCGTAACAAGGTAAGTAACTATGCTTCTCAAAATCTCTGGGTTTCTGCCATTTCTAAAACATTCAACAGAAATAAATTCTATGGGCTGAAACCTAACACAAGAGTTGATAAAATAATTAACTTGAGTTCACCACATGCCTACTAATAATTTATAACGGGTGATAAAGTGCAATTCATAAAATAGAAAAATCAAGACAGCCGTATTATTTGACTTTACTTACATGTTCATAATGAAGATCTTGATGATTAACTCTCTCAGAAAAGTTATCAACAGCACGGAATAAATTGTTACCATATTGGATAGAGTTCTTAGTCCCGTAAACTAAGGAACGAATTACGAAGACGATATATTAAAGTTAAATTATCCGATCACCTTTATTTTTATGACACTTAAGTTCCAGTGCATTGTAATTGTGAAAAACGTAAGAGCATTTAGAACCTATTTAAGGGCTGTCAGTGCGAAAAACACCGTGAAAAAAAATCAATTGCAGAGTAGTGGACATTTTATACCTTGGACGAATACTGCAGAATATATAACCTGCAGCTTCCAAGGTGTACTCTGTAATATGTAAATTTGGGATTGATTTCATAGTCACTGGAGTTGTAATATGATGACCGTACTAACTTTAGTGGTATCTGTGAACATGTGAACCCACATATTCGTATGACTTTCCTTCTGCATCTGCGCAAATCATGCAGATCCCAATAAAAATGGGGAATCAAAATGTTGACCATTCGCTGACTCGAACTCAGTTCCGGCAACCAAATAGTAAAAACATTTTAATCGATTAAACTCCTATTTGCTTGACTCTATAAGGACCTGGCCTTGACCTTCCTCCTAACATAAGCAGCATAGATCTTTTAAGTGTTGATTATTAGTTTATATCAGATGTTAAATGATGTCGCTAAGGATTAATCAATATCTTACTTTTTAAGTACATCATTAATATCATTTATCTGGATAAGATTCGAGTCATTAATGAAACCACTGGCCACTGGTAACTGCTGCTTGCAACTTCGAAATTAATACCATTCCAAAGTAGCAACAGTGGCTACAAAAATTTTTTATTTTAATAAGTCATTATCCCAATATTTTCATTTTTAAGTAATATTTGTTTCTAAATATGACATACTCGGGAAGGAACCTGAGCATATTATTTATACATAATTATAATATGATATATAACTGCTTTTTCCGCGAAACACATTTTTCAAAACTGGAAGGGGTTCATATTCTACCAGTTTTATGCGCAATAACAATATTCCAAAGGTGTCTAACAACAAATCATAAAAAGAGAATCTATTTTATTTGTATAAAAGACGGGGCTCAAGTGAATTACAATTATATTCTCACTTCCCCAAGATCTAATAATCACATGGACTGAAACTTGTAACATGGTTATACCCTCAACTGCACGCTTAATCATCCTATTGATCGTAATTGTGAGACACACAACACTTTTCAATACCTTTTGGCGACTATAAAATCTTCATGATGCTAATTTTAGTCACAGTGTACTACTGCGCAATTCTGTTACGCCAAATCCATGGCTTTTATCCGCTTCACATGGGTAATTAAACTCGAGAAAGATATTTCAGAATCCTCTTAAGGTAAATTTAACTGTGAATCTAATCAGTAACCATTCATATTTTCACTTTGAACTGTATACTCATTGTTACAGATCTTTCTGAGCAGAAACTTATTATATACAAATCTGTTAAGAATATGTTATTACTTAGCATGATTTGAATGATTTTTGGTGTGAAGTGATAGCAGCGCTATCTGGTGTGTGTGTATGTAAGTGCATATTTGCCAGGACTATGATTCCTGGTCAGTCACTAACAAGCCGGCGAAGCGTTTAATTGTGAAGTCTTCCTGAATTTTGTACCAGACAACCTTTTTTTCATTAAATTCGATCTTTGGCTCAACCTGTCTTCTTTATTCACGAACCATACCATTCAACAAAATCTAATCCTAATCACAGCATGCTATCCGGCGTCATATGTTGTAAGGGTGTGTGACAGGGCGTGTTACGAGGTCATTTTTTGTTATGTGTGAATGAATATGTTGCGTTGACAAAGATGAGAATAGGGTTTTTCACAAAAGAAAGTTACTGTGTTTATCCTTTGAATGATTGTGGCTGTGAATTATTCGAAGAAAGAAAGAAAATTTGAATGTGCCAGTGAGGTAGTCTCCTATTTTCTCTGGAGATCTTAATGTACAAATATACCGTGATGCTTAAACAACTCTCCCGGTGCAACAAGTAAACTAAAGTGCTTTTTATTTTTCTTTTTGTGTCTCGACGGGTCCCGTACCATCACCTCCAGAAATACCTTCACGTTTAATTCATTCTCGTGAAGCTAGAAATAGATCTTTCTAAGAATTTAAAGCAAAGTCTCAATTAGTAATTTACTGATGGACCTCAAATACCTTCCGTGTACTCCGAATGCGGTCAAATACAAACAAAGATCTCCCCTATTCTTAAAGTCTATGCATGGTTTTTTGTTCACTTCCAATAGAAACTTCCTCCTCAACTTGTTCTGTAATGGAGAATGGTAAAGCTTATCACCTAAAATGTAATTCCCTGTAGCACTGGGAATATATGCCAAATAAATTATTTGGCATGTAAGTCTGACAGAAAGTATATAAGATGCATCAACTACTCTTGTTGCATTGACTTCTTGGCTAATGAGAAATGGTTAAGTCTTAATTTCCTTCGCTTCACCAAGAAAATAATTTCCTCAAATATATTCTCGGTTCTTCCCTTTACAACCATCCAGGAATGAAATTAGTTTTCTGATTCCCAATGCAAAGATATTTT
This sequence comes from Rhinocypha anisoptera, assembly GCA_011762765.2. NCBI lineage: Eukaryota > Metazoa > Arthropoda > Insecta > Odonata > Chlorocyphidae > Rhinocypha > Rhinocypha anisoptera. The sequence goes on along the minus strand of WURS02000013.1, from coordinate 5,795,188 downwards.
GATGGAGAAATCTCATATTATAATGATGGCCAAAGCTAAATATCTATGTATATATCCCTTCAGTGATCAGAAACAGGCCTTCATAAAATATGAACATATAGAGCCATAGATAAATTCTTAATTGACCCCATAAGAAAATAATAGATTCAGACAGTGCGACACATTAAATCCGTAGGCATTTCGCATTACAGGGTAAGGGTAAGGCCAGAAGGAACTTTGACAAGTTCTTTAGAAAAAATGTATCACATGTCAATTGGGTGGATTTAGACATGATATTGTGGAAATCTGACATAAGGGTAAAATAAATGAAATAAAACAGTAACTTTCCTCTAAATGTTTTTGGTACGACCCGCGTTTCAACGTACTCCGTTATAGTCAGGCACAAATACTACGATATACAAATATTATATATAGCCGACCGGGTTAGCCTGGTGGGTAGCGTGCTCGCCAGCTAACCCAAAGGTCACCGGTTCGAATCTCGCCCAGGGCATGTATGTTGTGTTTGTCCAGATGGGTTTTTCTATGAATTTAAGAGGTGCGAAATGACCATAGCCGTCGAAGCACCCTAAAAACAATACTACTACTACTACAAATATTATATATGTATTATTTGCACCATAAAAATTAAAATCCTTTACATTTTATAAATAAAGTTAAGAATATTCCAGAAAAATATTTACCATAACGATTCTCATATATAGGCCATTGTAAATGTATCCTGTAAAAATGTATCCAGACACAAAAGTCGTTACCTATTTCACCTAAGTACCAGCCAGGATAAGCCACGCTGAGACCATAGACCAAAGATAAAAACCAGCGGGGCCCACAAAGAAGTTGTTTCAAAAGTCAAGGAGGTCGCAGTTAATAAGGAAAAATATAATCCAGGAGGGAAGAATGGGGTGGCCATAAAAAAATGAGACTTAGGACGGCGCCAGAGGACACGTTATAAGTCCGTGAACTTGAGTCATTTCATTCAATAAGCATTCAAAGCAAGAACTTGATTTAAGGTCCTAATGTCCCTAGGGAGGAAAGGGAAAGGGTGGGGGGTCCCAGAAAGAAAGAAAAAAAAACTGGAGAAGAGGGGAG
>WURS02000013.1:5773743-5784189 GCA_011762765.2 Rhinocypha anisoptera | reverse complement strand
GGCGCAAAGGGGCGGAAGGGGGTGAGGGCGGGGGGGGGGGGGGGAAGGGGGGAAGGGAGGGGGGGGGGAGGGGGTTTGCCGGGAGTGGAGCGGGGATGGAGGGATGGGGTTAGTTAGCAGTGAGTGAGGGGGAGGAGAGGGGAAGGAGGGTGTGGGGGAGAGGGAATTGGTTAAGATTTGGCGTGAAGGCAGAAAGGGGGTCCGGGTGTGGGTGGAAGATTAAGAGCATTAGAGAGGACGACAGCCACGTTTGGATCAAATTTAAATGTTTAATTGTTTTCGAACCGAAGTTAAATTTCTTCTCCCTTTTCCTCCTCCTCCCAAGATTAATGTGACTTGAAATGTGCAAATTTAATTCCTGCTTGAGACATTTTGAACGTTTAAGTACCTAGTTTTCCTAATTCAGATGATTCTCTGGTGGAAGGTTATTGCCACACTTGGCCTATTATTTACAACCGACTGAATGGGGCAATATTAAAAGTAAATGTCAAATGATTAATCATACCTTACATACTATATACCACTACATACTATATCCTTTACCTCATTTCTTTTTACGTCGTCAGTAGCTCACATTTTAATAAAAAGAGTATGAACCCCAAATTTAGGTATTCGCTCTCATCTTACGCTAGTTGGGTTTATAGTATTAGTTATATTGAGTAACAATTCACATTACATGGGAACCTAAGAGTTTATAGACACCATTAAGATTTAAGTTACGTGATTTCATAATAACATATCGAATAATTACGATTTTATGGCATACTTCATGACCAACCGAATGGTTTTAACCCTTTTAGGTTTCATTCTTGGGTGCTGTCACGAATCCCTTAAAAACTAATATTTTCTACACGATTTCTTGCATCATGATATAAGCATACTATCTTCAGTGAAAATTTTTAAAATCGCACTTTCCACATTTAATTAGTGCAATTTTTGTACGCCCAGACCAAAAACGATGGATCTGTGTTTTGTTTGTGTGGTCAGTTATTTTATAGGGGTTGTCGCTAGGAAGGCTTATACCTCCTCTCTTAGCTTCCTTTGGCCGCTCATAGTTAGGTTTTCCTGTACGCAGTAAATGCACTTTAAGAAGAGCACAAATATTTCTTGAACTCAGCTTATGGTTAGTAATCGAAGTCGATTGAGTCCTGTACAACGGCCAGTGGCCATTTGGAAGAATTTTAGCATAATATAAAAACTTTTCATGATAAGTGAGTCTTCGATGGGAGGTTACTGTTGAGAGAAAGGGACGAAGGAAAAGACGGGTGAGTTTAAGAATTGTTTTGGGTCGGTTTAACTGGTTTTGGTGGAATGTCAGTTACATATGTTCATGAGAAGTGGGTTGTTACTGATTGTAAGGGTGATTTTGAATCTTATTAAACGGGAAATGAAGCCTAAATTGCCAGTATTTTCAGCTCTTCGTACACGGAGGAGTTTTGGACAAACCACAGGACAGACAAGGTGTAAGGATTTGTTTTGGAACGTGTTTAACTTTATTATACATTTATATGTGTTTATAATGATGGACCCATGGTGGCGCTACAGAGGTAAGAAAGACGAGTGAGGAACTTTTTGTCCCATGATATTTTTAGTAAAAAAATGTACAAAAATTATGACGATACGGCTTTGACGACCCACACAATTCTCCTGTCAACTATTTCAACTCTTTCACATTCATTGATAACCTTTCTGTGTTTGAGAGCTACAAATAATGTGATAGACTAAGTTCACATTTAGTTTGTCATAGGTAAGTTCTGGGTTGAGTTGAAGAAATTAGAAGAAATATGATATGGAAACTGCTTTCAAGAGTTATATCAATGAACAAATGTGATTATTTACAATGGAATCCTGAATGATGAAATACCTGATTGCAATAAGAAGTGATTTACAAAAAAGACCGATTTAGAATATTCAGTATCTAGAAGTGTCTTATGACTACCCGAAATTGAACGCAAGGAAAGATAAAATATTACAAGTTATTACTAGGGATTAATGAAGACAATTAATTGGTGTGCTACCCTCAACCGTTAATAGGCGCAACTGTGTTTCACTATGAAATGTGAATGCTTTCTAGAAAACCATAATTTCACCTTTCTTTTCAATATACCATTCATTATTTCTGAAATTAGTTAAAACTAGGAAGGTTGTTAACGCCACGAATAATTCGGTAAGTTGCCTAATCAAGCCTAAGTTTGCTGGTACCATGTACGTATATTTTCTCAGATGCATATTTCGCAGATGCATGTACCTTATGCATATTTTCAACAGCATTATAATTGGGTACATTAAAAAATATTGGTTGCGACTAGCGGCCTCTGCACATCCAATTGTCTTCATCCAAAGTATGTAATCATTTTAATAGCTATCCATCCATTTCATGTAAGGCAAGGTGTAAAATAAAACTGTCTACTGGTAGAAAAAAGAAAATAATAATAAAAATAAATAGCCTTGAATATTCTACCATCTCATATTCACTAATTACGCTCCGGATTAGTTTGTCTTTTAACCCCCTTCTGGATGAAATTTGTTACGGTTCGATTTCACTAGAGAAGTGTAATTAATTCATCGATTGAATGCATTCAACTAAAAGAAAAGGCCAACCTATGTTAAAACTTCATACTGATGTTGACCACCATATTTAGACACCATATTATATATATGGACATAAATGCATGTTCATAATCACCAATTAATCGAATCTCGGCGTATGATACACTATAACTAGAAGCTAAATCTACGAAAAATAAATGTTATTAGACGAGTAAAATAAATTAGGATCCTTCATTCAAGCACAGGAATTAAATAATAATCTTATTAAGAACGAATATTTAGACCCGACGCAGAAACACAATATGAAAATTCTACGATCAAATACGTTAAATAATTAATTATATTTCATTTTTAAGAGACAGTGAATTGTGTGGGTGACTATACGTTGCCATCGTCAATAAAAAACTATTTAGAAGATAAATACTAGCACTTAAATTTTTCAAAGACTAGGGAAAAGGAACGAGGAATAAAATAATTTGAGATTAAAAAAAGAATTTTCGGTAGAATGAAAATAAAATCACCGGAAAATATTAAGGACTAGTTCTCAAAAGTTTTGAAGGTGTATTCAATATTTAATCACAAAATATTTTTTCTTCTTTGAAACGTTGCAACATGAGGGTGCTTAATTAATAGAGTTTTTAAAAATATGGTCACTAGCTTGGTGTACCAAAACTACTCTTTCTCCTTGAATAAAAATCTTCGTAACGAACAACTTACTCAAAACTCAAACATTAATACTCAGCAGAGGAAAGAGAATATATGTATATTTTATTAACAAGAAAGAAAAGTTTAAGGAAACATCATAAAACCACCTTTCAAAAAAGCAATTTCTGGAAACTCTCAAAAAATGTTTCTTATTTTCCTTAAAAAATCTACTATTGAGATAGCCAGCATTAGAAAATCTCACATGCATTTAAAATGGGAAATAGAAGACCAAAATCCACTGTACACTGCTGCCGAAACTAAAGAAAATCTATAAAACATTTCCCAACTATAAGGTAATCTAAACGATATTTGAGTATAAGTAACACATAAAGATAGGAATTTTAAGTGTAAATATATGATATATTAATTATTATAAACTCTGTAGAACAAACGTTCCTGGTATTGGCGTGGCACAAAAATATGGATTTCAGAAATACGACAAAAAAGGAAATATTGGATGATGGGGCTGAAAAACGTGAGAGCGCAACGGAAGAAAAGACGCAGAGTATATAAGAAGGAATCGAGAGGAGGAAACGGTAATGAGTGAAAGCGATGAGAGAAAGATGAGAATGAAGAAAAACTGATAAAATCAAGAAACATTGAGAAAGAGAGGGGAAGGTAGAATAGAAAGGGGAGGATAGTAAATAGAACAAAAGAAGTAATGGGGGAGCGGATAAAAAAAGTGGGGACGAGAGAAGGAAGACGGTCTGCAGAAGGGGAGATCTAGTAACTAGATAAAGAGAGCTCCCATTCCTGAGGAACGTTGAGGAGTGGGACGGAGCGGGGGAACCGAAAATGGAGAAATAAGGGTGGAGACGGGGATGAGGACGGAATTCTGGTTTCTCTAGTTGGGGAAGGGTTTTCGCGAGGGGAGGAGAGAGAGGAAGGAACGCTTCCTGGGCTATATTCGAGAGGAGGAGGAGGAATCAGGGTGTGGGTGCGGGGGAGACTTGGGGAAAGAGGTTGGGCACGGGGAGGGTAAGGGTGCCTGTATTTACCGGAGAACTTTTCGACAAAAGAGATCAAAAATCTGCCCCCTCTTTTCTCCCCCTTCTTTCATTTTTTTCCGGCTTTCTTGCGGCACTTCTCTCCCCTCCCCCCACTGGTCGGACCGGCGGCCCACACCCGCCCCCCTCTAACTCTGGCGTTCCAACATTCCCCCGCCCGCCCCACCACCCTCTTCCTCTCCCGCCCACTGTTCGCTCTCCTTTGGGACGGAAAATAAAGAGAGAGGGAGAAAGCGTGGGAGTGGATTGAGAACGCCCCCACACCCTCCCGTCCCGGGGACGTTCTTTACTTTCCCCCCCTCTCACTCTTCTCCTCATCCCCCTCTCCTCCTTCGGCACCCGAATTTTTCCCCCTCACTCTTTTTCATTCTATTCTCCCCATCCTCCCCGTCTCCCTCCCTCCCATGCATTCCATTACGTCCCGCCTTCCCTTTCCCCGAACCCATTCCTCCCCTCCCTCACCCCATCCCCTATACTCCCTTCCGCTCCCTTTCTCTTAATTCCAGGAGGAAATAAAGAAGTCGCTTTGCTCGGGAAAAAAGGAGAATTAATAATGGGCTAAGCCAATAAATATTCCGCTACACTACTTATTCTCCGACGACGCTGGACCTGTAAATTTCTCGATTTTTTTCCATGACTCCGCCGTAAAATAAGAGAGAGGGAGGAAGATAATTCTTGCCGGGACTAATGTGATTTGAAAAACGGCCGATCGTTACTTATTTCAACCACATCCTTGCTAGCATAAAGCACTTACATATATACCTATTATTTATTAAGCCAAGCCGATTTTCACTGGTGTCATATCATCCACTAGCATCACAATAAATCTTATATTTAAACTTTTTCGGTTTTAAAAATAAGAAGGAAGGTCTAATTTAAAAAATAAATATAGCATTATATTACATGTATCCGAAATAAATTTTACTCCATGGCATTTTCTTGCAGATTATAGAGCGTATTGATTTCTATGCCTTGAAGTCCAAAGATTATATTCTAAGTTTTCGAAATGAAGTTCACAGCATGAAATGTATTCAAGTACGAAGATAGGCAGTGCTTATTGATTTAATTTATAATGTATTCCGTCATTGAAATAGCAAATTACTCACTGAAGAAATTCAAGTATTCAAAATTCAAGTGCGTGTCAAACCTATACAATAAATAAACATATCCCTGAGAGATTAAAACTAAATGCCTAGAGCATATCACAAATATATTACGAGAACGTAAGCGCGGTTATAATGGGTGGATTAATGAATATTAAAACAAGCATTAACATGCGTACGCACGAAAAACGACTATGTAATTTCCATATTTTCAAGGAATTTGCATTAATGCTTCACTAAACGGCTCTTTTTAAACATACGATTTTTCATTTGTGCATGTCGCGTAAAACGTGCAAGGCGACGTACACATCTTAGCGAGTTTATGAATAACGCATGTCTCCTTTCATATTTAACGGTGGCCCTTTCATATTTCAAGAACCGTGGAATTCGAACTCCGCCATGTGTGTCTCACGGGATCGCTGCTACCACCCGGAAGGATTCCCCGCTCTGCCAGGGCGGGGCGCGCCTCAATTCATTTTTCCGATTCCCATCGAGTGCTTGCTCATGCACCTTCTACGCTCCACCTTCCTTTAACCCCTTCCACGGGCGGAAACTTCGGTATATGTGGATTTTTCCTTTGCTCTTGATGATTCGGTTTCCTTTTTTTCATCCCATATCCTGAAACCAACTTTCTAGAATAGATATTTTTCTTAATTATTCCCCTTAGGTTTCCACGCTTTTTGTATGTACAACCCTATTGAGAATATGTTTGAATGAACTGCGTATAATGATTCACAATTGTCATAGCTTACAATGTCTCTAAGGTAAAACTGTTACGATTGCTTCGCCACTCTGTCAATGCCTTTATACCTCTGTTCTCCCAATTTTATTTATTTCACTCCTCCAGTTCCACAAATTATTTCAAAATTCCATGCAGGAACATTTGTTCCTTTATGTCAGTCAACAATAAAAATTAAAATTAAATCATTCATAAATTTAGTGACACATTCGGTAATTAAATACCCTTTAATATACTCAATTCGAGAAGAAGGCAATCGACTTTACTAAATATCAACCTTGAGAGAGCCACTTTCTCTTTTTGAATGCACATCGAAACTACTAATAAGCCAATTATGAATCCAACAAATTTTTCATCTCCGATCACTGTTCGGAAATGATAAAATAAAAGAACAAACTAAGAGAAGATCGATATATAGTGATGGAAGTCATTAAGACACCGAGAGAGATATAAAAATGGGTTGTAGATAAGATTTCACATTAGTGATTATCAGTAATCAACACAATTAAGCACGACATGTTTTTAATAACATAATTCCGTAAACCAGTCAATCTTTGGATTAAAAAAACTGAATTTTGATGAATGCCATAAAATCTATGAACGTAAAACGGTTTCCAGGAATGCTCTCCGTTAAAGTTTCTTGTCTCAGAAGGGTGTGCCGTTGAAAGAGCTAGGAATGGGAGAATAACTATATATGCCAAGTTCATATCCTTGGGCATAATTGCAATTTACTAGCATTTATACCATTATAATCAGGGGGTAAATATTGAAATACTCATGTAAGGATTTAATATACACTGAAAACGACAACCTTATTTTTTTAATATTATTGACTATCAAAACTAAAAAACTAGCACTCCACTGAGAAAAATTACTATTTACTTTTATAGGATCAAAAAGACAACTATTTGACCTTAATTACAGCCATTTCCACTTTGGATCTTATAAAGCACGGGTATTATGCGAAAGTGGGAAAACAGCGATAAAATTTTGCTTCAAATGGCTTGGCCATAGCTGGTCTTTAGATACCATATGGCGTTTATCTGCTTATATGAAAACGAAAGAGGCGTTCTGCTTGTAACGGGCTTCAAATGGTAAATAATGGAGGGAAAACTTGGTAATATCCCACTGACGGCAGCGTACCACCAGACACATGTCCTCTCCGTCGACGAGCGCCAAGTCAGCCACGTCCTTTGCATCTCTCGCCGAGTCCAACGCGCCCTCAACCCCTCCCAATCTCTATTCACGTCCCCCGCCCCTCGCTCGCCACCTCCCCGCCCTCCTCCACGAGCCTCCCCTTTCTCGCACATATTCCCCCTCAACTGCCCCCCTCCCTGATGTATGCTCCTCATAATTAGGCGGCGGCGAAAGGCGCTATTGGCCACCGAGGAGCGATTTCGGAGACCCGGGCCCGGAGATAAGGTTCCGAAAAATTAAATTGAAATGCCCTCGGGCGATTGCCGGCCCCTACCAACCTTTCCTCCCTCCACCACCTCCACAAATCTTCAAAATCCCCCACTCCAACACCCTACCCCCAATCCCCCACTCCTCCACCCACTCCTCTCCACTCACTATACGTCCCCATCTCCCCCGTCCTCCGGCGCCACGCACGAACCTCTGCCGAACCCCCCCAGCACTTCTCCCACCCAATCCCGCGGAGCTCTAGCCATCCTGCCGACTAGCCACGGTAGGCATTAGATGAGCGGAAGGGGAAGCAGGAAGAGCGGGGAGTTGCAAAAGGACGTGGTGGGGATGGATTGGGCGAAAATAATAAGAGGGGTTGGGGGTGTTAAAAGTGAAAACAGACGGGTCCGTAGCAGCAAAGCTTCCCTTTTAGCTTCTTTTATTTTTTTGAAACGTGCAATATCCGCCCTTTTCGTTAGGTTCCCTTTTTTCCCTTAAGTATACGAGAGGATCCCTCTCCAATATGCACCTCCTCTGGGTCATACTTTCCCTTGCAATTACCCATCCCTCCTTTTCCATTTCTTTCTCACTCTCACCCTTTAACAATAGCTTATGGCGTGATATTTTCTGCCGGTGGAATAAGTAATAAAATCCTGTTTTCAGGTGTTATTCCAAAACCGATTTTTCACCTCATAGATGAAATTGTAATGATATAGAGAGAATTTTATGCGTGAAACAAACAATTTGTTCATTTCCACAAAAAGTGAGTATTTGTGAGATTATCATAGTTTTAAAGAAACATTTTTAAATTAATTGGTCGTTTTTCGCATCTAGCGATCGTGATTTTGAGTTTTTGTATATATTACTTCTCATTTCGGGACATCCGAAATGGTTTCATTGAGATTTTTCATCAAACAGTTTTTCAACCTGAAGATTGGCAATATGATCCATGATTTTTTCCTGCTCAGTGCTAGTGGGTCCATGAAAATGGGATAATCCCCTTTCTTACACATCTTTTATGAAATTTTGCATATTTTTACAATGGTCTTATTAGTGGTACATTTTTGTTGTGGTTTTCCAAGCTCATTGCATAACGGAGTACATTAAAACTCTCTTCTTAAGTTTATGCTAGTATGCCTTCATTATGCCTTTTCCTATATCCTTCGTAACACATCCTCATTTCTCTTTTCATCTTTAAATTTTACCTCCGATGTCACACATTCACCATTAAAACGAGGCCGTATTGTTCCAGGTTTTTTTCACTCTCATTAAGCCACTCCTCTAAACCTCAGACCTCGAACATTCTAGGAAATATTTTTATGTACCATTTACCGATTAATAACCGTGATTTCTTTTAACATTGTAGCTGCCTCTTCGAAATGAACAATTTCATATGTTCCAAAATTCAATATTTTGTGTATGGAACGGAGAGGTGGGCGACTTATTCGGCAACTGCGCATGAGTCAGTTTAAGTAAGTGCAGGGGTTAGAAATCAGGATGGGACGGACACAGAAAGGTGTAAGATAGCCCACTGTGGTATTAAGATTGCAATCCGAGGATATGGTAATAGACGCGTATTAAAGTGTTAAATTAAAGCTTGGAATGAGACAAGAAAGTAGATTTGTAAGATGGATGTTGAAAGTGTTTACAGGACTATTAAAAACATACACATAGGAGGGAATACATATAAAAAGGTGCAAATATGGTATATCTATTATATCTAGAATTGTACTTGGGAAATAACTGTGAACAAAACGAATAAACAATGAGAATAGAATAAAAATTACACCATCAAGTAAAGATTTAAATAAAGAAGATCTGATGAGAGAAATTTAAAAAAAGATAAATAAATAATTAAAGAAGATTTTAAAACGGGGCGAAACAATATGTACTTCAGAAACATGCTCCCTGAGGAAAGGAGATGAGCGAATATTAGGAGTTAGAGCTTCATGAAACAATATAAAGAAGCATAATTGATAGATGAAATTTATTTATTATCATGAAATTTGTTTATTATCCCATTGCCAACACACAGTTCTAAGCCAATAAGGGTGGAGGAAACACACAAAAATTCATGCCCTAGGTGGAGGATTAAAAATACACTTAGCCGGGATTCGAACCCGCACCTCCGTATTGGTAGGTAAGGACCACGCCATCACCGTGGCCGGCAAATTAAATAATAATGGTATAATTTGATTAATTACAGCACAAGAATTAGAGCTCAGTTCATGGCTATTGCAAAAATATCTCTTAAAAATAGTCATTCCAAGTAACAGTCACCTTAATATAACCAAGAAATATCATTAAAGTTGAAGAGTATTTTTCAATCTGAAACTCATTTATTTTGAAATCTTGTCATACAATGTACACCGACATATAGTTTTACGCAATCCTAAAGTTTAATAAGAACTGCAATTTATGCTTCTAATATATTTTTCTCGTCAGTAGATTACTTTTCTCCAAAATTCCCTTTATCGTAATCAGTGAAATTGGACATTCGTTAGCTAGCCTCCAATGTGAAAATTTCATATGAGAAAATTAAGATTCACTAGTTTGCTACTTTAATTTTAATCAGGTTTTGCAATAAAAAAACACTTCATTCCGCCACTACTCGTATTTTTCCCACAAGTTCATCTGACATGGCCTGGCGTTGTGTTTGCCTAATCCAAAACTTGAATCGGCGATTTAAATGGACGGATCAAGCCAAAGGCATGTCATCAAGGAATTCATTTAATGCTAATTTTTCACTTTTCGTAATTTAGAAATATAAAAAGATATATATATATTGTAATGGAAGTCGAAATTTCATCGTTTAAACGTAAATACGCGATTGTCCTACTAGTTCGATCGTTTGAAAGTGTGGGGTCATGCTCGGTGAATCGACGAGTTGCTGCAGTGCGGCGTTGAAATCGCGAAAACATTTTTCGATCGTCAACTA
>WURS02000013.1:5745016-5761631 GCA_011762765.2 Rhinocypha anisoptera | reverse complement strand
ACAGTAGGCCGATAAATATGTCCGTTTTGTGTGTCGAGCGGGAGGAGGCCGAAGGCATTAGATTGGGGCGAAACATTCCCTTCCCCGGCATCCTTCCTTCCACCTCCCTCCTTCCTCCTCCCCTTCCCACACCCTCGCCCGGTCCCGCAGACGACCCCACCACGACCCGCCATGCTCCCCCGACCCCTCCCAAAAAGCCTCACCCCCTCCTTCCCCAACTCCCCGAAAACCCCGTCTCTCCTGGGGGCAAGGAGGGCATGGAGAAGGGCACATGTCCGAACCCATCCTCCGCAACCATCCTTCCGACTCTTTACGACCCGCACATCGCCTCCGCGCCAAACTACGATTGCTTTCCACGTAGTTCCCGTGGCCCCCTGCCCTCCCGCAAACCAACCCTGTTTGCCTCCCCGCCTCACCATTGCACCCTCCCGACCTCCCCCTCCCACCCCTCGCACCCACCACCTCGTCCTCCCCATACTGCTGTTCCCGGGAAAACCAGCGAATCCTCTTCCGTGATTATCCTTTCACCTCTAGCTGTCATTTATTTTGGTCTCATCCACACCCTCACTACGTACCCGAACAGTCTCGACGACTTTGCCGACTGCACCTTCCAGTGGGAAATGTTTGTAAAACTATCTGACTTGCCGTGTCACTTAAGTGTGATGATGCATCCAAGATTCTTCGCACGCTTCATAAAGCCAAGTTGTCTTGGCAATCCTTTCATCTTGCCGATTGCTATAATCAAAAGCGGACTTTTCCTCTCAAAGACGAACCCTCAAAGTGCCAATGAAATAGTGTAAAAAGAGAGAGAGGGACAAGTAACAATGTGAGAGGATATTTGTAATTAAGAATGAATAAAAGAACAATTTCCCACTTTAATTAAAGAAATTACGACGCGTTTCGACTCATTGAGCCACCGCGAATTTTGGACTAGGTACAAAAGGTCTTCTGATGACTCAGTGATTCGAAACGCCCGTCGTAATAAATGTCTTTTTTTAATGGGAAATAGATAAATATTCATTCTTAATTATGATTTCCTTCCACCACACCAAACGTGAAACTTTGAGTCTTTGAATATAATTTTAGCTCATACGCGTTATCGGGATACATTTACGTATAGTGAATGCAGAATATTGAGTTGAGGTAAAGTCGATAGAAGGACCCATCCGACGATTTTCCTGGCGCTGAAGACGAATGTCAATCCATCCCGGCGTTCGTTAATCCTGAGAGTGATTAACAAAGATCGAAGTTTCAGGCGTGATATGGTGGAATTTTAACATAATGAGTAAAAGGTTGATGCAATTTTCCACAAAAAATATGTTTATTGCAACCAGGTTTCGATAAACATATATTTTTAGTGGGAAATTGCATCAACCTTTTACTCAACTGAGAGTTATTTAAATGAAGAAATAAAAACATACGGCTCCTTTTCTTCGTGTGCAACTTGAAGCCTTTCGACAAAACTTCATTATACTGGTCTGTATATTTAATGTGAAATTTGAGAGATTAATCACTACACAATTCATGGGTTGCCTGTGGACCTCATTCAAAAGCAAATCAATAATTATAGAACGACGAAATCACAATTTTCGAGGAATAAGCATGGGTAGTGCTCACTTATTTTTAATGGTGTGAAATTCAATGGGAAGTTTTCCTAAAAAAATATTCCTGCTCTATAAATATGTTGGTATTCTACTTAGTAATGGAGTGAGTGAATTTTTTCAATCAGCTTCGGCAAAGTTACAGAATTTAACTTTGAAAATCGTCAATTCACCTTGCGCTAAAACACCCGGTCGCCATGTTTAGCTAGTGTGACATCAGTATCCAGCATTTGCTGAACATCTTCATCACTGGACATAAGGAAACGTAGTGGAGTTCTTGAACGCTGTCAATTTTTTAAAATATAAAATAAATCATCCTGTACAAATGGTGCATTGTACCCTTGTGCAAAAGCACTGGTATTCCTTCGCCGAATAAGGTATTTCTAAACGTTTCATAGGAAGAAAAATGTGGCTAAAAGCCGTATGCGTCGCAACGATTCCTAACGAAGCTTCACTAATTTTTGTTTGCGAACATCACTTAGATTTAAGTACAATAGAACAAATGTGACAAACCATATATATAATGACTTCATTTAACAAATAGGAGGTCATTGTTTTCGAAAATAATAAAATGCACTAATGCCAATTACGTATAGACACAAAAGAATATTATCTTGATATTAAAATTGTCTAAATTAATAACAACTTTGAAATATATAGATGGAGAATTACAATGAACGGTGGTCAACTTTTTAGTAATAAATATGTAGTTCCTCACAAATTTGATTGTCAAACCTAGTAAACACACTCATGCGTTGACTTGTCTTATTAAAAGGGAAAAAAGTCAAGCCATACAAGAGGCAACGAACTCCAATCCAAAGTAAACTTCGTTTTAAAGCTATTGAATTGAAACCTTTATTGACATTACTATCAATCTTTCTTTATCAAGACCTATTTCCTATAAATTTTTCCTCGCCTCAAGAATTACGAGGATTAAGAAAAATACTACAACGAATTCTTACGAATCTGAATAACACAGGGCATGAGCGTACAGTTTCATGAAATTGTTTTTTATTAACATTTTCAAGTAGAATTTTATTTGCCTATCATACATATTCACAATACTTCCAATAACCCAAAGCAAACTACCGGCCGGGTTAGCCTGCGTGTGGCGAGCTCTCCAGCTAACCCAAACGTTGCGGGTTCGAGTCTTGACTTGGGCAAACTTGGGTGTTGTGTTTGTCCAATCGGTTTTTTCCTGTGATTTTAAGAGGTGCAGAATGACCATAGCCGTCGAAGCTCCCTATAAAAAAGTACTACTACTACCAAATCAAAATCCTATGAGATTCAAAGTGGGCATGACTTTCAGCCTTTGCAATCATGCTCTACCAATGCTGAATTGAAAATAAATCCGTAAATGCGCAAATTATAACGTGAGGGTAATGCTGTACTCCAAAGGTTTTGAATGCACGAGGTGAAAACGTTGACTTTTGACTCGAATGTATTTATTTCTTAAGTAAATAATAATATCTCGTTTAATTTTTTACTATTACTACTATTAATAATATGATATTACCGTAGCCGCATAAGTATTTTTATACGCCTACGGCTATGGTTATTTTTTACCTCTTCAAATCATAGAAAAAAACCCTTTTCGATAGACACAACGCCCATGCCCTAGGCGGGATTCGAACCCGCGACCCCAGGGTTCCCCGGCGAGCGCGCTACCTCCAGGCTCTCCCGGTAGGCATATTGCGAATTACTATTCCATATTTGATCATTTACGTAACTACAAAAGCAAAATATTACATTCCTTTATAGATATGAAGAAAAATTGCTTCTTTTATCCCTTGTACCATGTTCATTTTCCCAAGGCCCGACTTGTGACCACCTCCTAGGCCACAGTTCATACATGAGTTTACCTATGCCGGTCATAACTTTACTGCCTTTGGGACATAAGTCTTTGGAATATTCCGGGGGTACCCTTACAAAATTCGGAGTATGTCATTTTTATAACGTACTACATAGTAGTATATTAAAGTAAGGCCGTGGTAATGCCGGTGAAAGTTCGGAAATATATGCTTTGGACCGGAAGTCTCTTCAACTCGCATTCTGATGTTACTCCAATCACATGTCGTTTTCTCAGTGTGAAAAATATGGCATAATTTCTCGAACTTCAAAGTGCTCTAACTTCAAAAATATCTACTCTACATGGATGCCGCTTCTGCCGATATTATTATTATTTAATAATCTATCTAAACGAACGAAAAAGTATATGTATGTTACGTTTTAGGAGAATCCCCCATTGTTAGGGTGGAGGTCTCAGTTCTTTCCCCTTTGCTACTAATGACTACCGCGAAGATCTGTAAAACAAATATTTTAGCTTGGGTTAAATTGTGTCACTTAAGCCCGATCATATGGAGCGTTGTTGCCTAAGTTTTCTTCTGCGTTGAGCTTTGCGTGATGCCCTGCGACCTGCTGGGGCTCTATTCTGGTTTGTTATTATTATGGCGTTTTTCGGGGGTGAAAGCATGCGTTTTCTCGTTATACAACCGGTCCTTTTTTACCCGAAGTCCTACGAAGCGTGAACCAATCAGGGTCGGCTGTTCTTAGCACGTGACTGAGAGGAAATTTAGAATGTAGATGACGCATGTTTTGGCGAGCGAACAGGCGGATATTTTAATTGTTTGTCCTTCTAGGGAGAAGTTGTTCATGTGGACGTGTGGTAATGTAACGGATAAATAACATGTTTAATATGCTACCGTTATACCTTGATATATTATCCCATGTGTTTACGTTTTGTGTTTACACGTGTGTTCACCACCTCCTACTTAATTTGCCATTCCTTTTCCCTTGCGAATTGGATCTCTCTCTGTCAATAGCAGCCGTCATTGCTAGAGCAGCATATTTTCTTCATCGGTCTTCCTCCATGTCTAAAATAAAATTTCACTCAAAGGCGACGCTTTGTACTTTTTCAGTAGTTATTTTCGTCGTTACCGATATTTTTACTGAATAAACAGTTGAACAGCGTTTTGCTTGGGGCGAAAGAAAACGTACGTCTTCACGTAGGAAGGGAAAGCGTATGACGCAGTTCACGCAAGATAGGACGCAGCACGGACCAGACTGACCTCAAAGTAGGGTTTCACGCAAGAGAAGACGCAGGCAAAAACCCGTGTGATCTGGGCTTTAGGTGTCGTTGTGATTTGAAAGCGGGCCTAACTTTATTTAGCAGAGTGGTCTCCCCGTGGGCTAACACGATCTCATACAGAGAAAGGTTAAAGAGATTCGATTCCTAGACGAACAACAAGCACCTGAGGCTATCTAGTGTCACGCCTTCATGTACTACAATTTTTTGTTTGTAGAAGACTGTCTGCTCAGTGTTCTAGGCACTCAAGTCAGGCAATTTTATATTGAAATTATATAAAACCTCTTACCTAGCTGCATTATGTTTCTTTTGTACACAGTCATTGTGGAACAAACATATTCTAACGTTCAAAACAATAATTATCTTATAACGCCAAATAGATGTATGAAATCATGTATTTTTGGTTGAACGATTCGAAAAACTTTAATGAACATTATTTTTATTAGGCTATTAAAATAAAAACATTATTATACTTTGACGTCGGAATATTCAATAACTCATAGATTATATAAACACGTTATCAGGAGATAAACGTGAGATAATGACTCCAATGGACGTAGCTACAGCATAACTTCTGTAAGAGATAAGAACTTGGGGTACCATAAAAGACACTTAAGAACATTGGAATTTAATAAATAAAAACACTCTCTATTGTATGTTTTCCGTCAATTGTGCAGTTAAAATTGTTCTCATACTCTTAAGACTGCAAATCGCATAAACTAAACTTCTGGCTTCTGACCAATAAGAAGGGTACGCATGAGGTAAGCTTCCCATCCCGTGTCTTACCCAACTGACAGCTGTATTGATGCATCGGACGGAGGGTAATTAAGATCAGTCATCGCGATGACTCTTTGAAATAAATAATCATCCCTAAGATCAAGCACTAAACTGATAATTTTCGTACACACAACACTTGGTAAAAGGATTTTACATGCTCTTTTTTGCTGATTAACTTAACTTTTTGAAAATAGAAAATTAACTGAAATATGGTAACATTTTATCTCAACAATTATATTTTCTCAACAAGATATACAACCTCTTCCTGTGGCATCCATCCAAAAAATCCTTCAATGATTGAAAAATAAAAGTTAAAATCTTCCTCAATGGGCTAAGAAACTTTTAATGGGGAAATATGAAAACTGAGAAGAATAACGGTGGAATTGTTTGGTGACATGACGAATTCAAGGAAATTGATGAAGGAAAATTACCTGTAATTGATAATTTGGTATCGCACTAACTTGAAAATTCTATCGGGGAAGAAAAAAGAAGACATGACTATCCTCTGTAACATATATCACGGATCACGGATAGAAGAGTTTTCATTTGAACATACTCGTAGGAAGTTTAGCGTAGAAAAAGAGCATCAATTGCATTTCGTTTTTGAAAAAATGCACCCATTGACTGTCTCCCGACGAATGAGATTAAAAGATGTGGTAACATTCACTGAAAACGCAGAGCTAGAAGTTGGAATAAATCGATCGGTTTATTCGCGGTGCGCTTGCAGGTTGCCCGTTTTATCACGAGTACACTTCCTGATTTTGTCATATAAGACGTCACATAAGTCATATTCCTGTATTAAATCGCTCCATCATCTCAGTTCCTTCTTAAGCTAATAAATAGCCAATTCACCGCTTTTTCACATCATTTGTCGCCATCGATCATTCACCTACATCAACGGAATATTGCTAGGGGGTGTGGCAGTGGGTGACCCCACATGCATGCACACTTGCATAATTATTCACTGCGAAAACAATTTCCTTGCAAAAAATTTGTTTTATTTATAAAAACCATACAGGAACTTGAATACCGATTTAATGTTAAATGGGATAATCGACAAGTGTGAGAAAGCGGTCTTGGTTTCGTCCGCCTAATTCTGGAAGGGAAGAGGTCTCATCTGTAAGTCCTAGTCCTCACCCCTCTCCTTTACTCTCCATCTTTGGCACACCAAATCCAAAAGGTTCGGCATCCCTGCCGTAGGCAATCCAATTATGTTTATCAACCCAGGATTTTTTTTTCGTAACGTGAGTGATTTTATTTTTCAATCATTAAATCATGGTAGTAGTATTTTTGTTTATAGGGTGCTTCGACGGCTACGGTCATTTCGCACCTCTTCGAATCATAGAAACAACCCTTTTCAACATGGACAACACCCATGCCCTACGCGGGACTCGACTCGAAACCGCGACCTTTGGGTTAGCCGACGAGTGCGCTACCCCCAGGTTAACCCGGCCGGCAGCCACTAAATTAATTATATTCATGTATTATGAGTGAGAGAATTAAATCAAGGAAACAAGCTTTGCTCTCTTACTTTTTAAAAAAACAGTAAATATGATTTCTTATAAGATGTATATACTAATAATGTATGTACTAATAACGTGTAATAGATAAAGTTAATTGTTGCATCAGGTAAACAGAGAATTGCTGTAACCTTGTTCGTTTAATCTGAATTTTTTAATGGCCCCTTGAGGTTCGAATTACCGAAGTTCCACTGTAATTACAAAGTCAAACTTTCATTTCATGGTGTCGCCATTCACAGAATTATCGTTATTCAAGGGATCATTCGAGCCATCATTCAAGTGTTCATGTATCGTATCGAAATGCCCTTAGAGCTTGACACATCATCGAGTTTCTCACTTCTTGAAAAATAACTACCAAGGAGCCATGAGTCGGGGCTAGGAAACGTGGTAGTCAACCATGGTGCGAATCGAGAGATCAACAACGGAGTCCTGTTGGCCCCATAATGGTATTCGGTGAAAAATTGACAACAGAGAGAGAAGCCGGGCTGTGGGGAGAGGTCTCATCTGATATTGCGTGGGTAGGAGGGAGGGGGTTGTCGGTTGGGGGAGCGAGTAGGGCGAGGAGGGGAGAGGCGTATACACTGTGCGGCGCTTCCGGTGGGCCGAGGGAATGGAGCGAAAGGGATTGTGGGAGCGTAATTGCGGGAATAAACACCAGAGTGTGGGACGGTCAAGGAAACGGCCTCGCCAGTTATCTCCCACCACGGGGTAATTGGGGAGAAAGAAAATAATAGAATGAAGGGTTTTTGGGGGAAGTAGGGGGTTGGAAAAGGAGGAGTTTGAGAAGATGGTAGTACCACAGCATAACGTTTCAGACTCGGAAGGATCTTGTCTTCAGGCGGAGCCTCCTCTCCTATCGAAGAAGGGCCAGACAGAACATACGGGAGGTTTCCTTGGACGAGATTGAGTCCGTGCAGTCTTTCCAAAACTACAGAAATCTAGATGAGTTTAAAAGACAAATTCTCAATTATGGAAATTAAATTACTTCCGTTAAAATGAAAAAGGGAATGAGTGTTCATAATAAATTAGACACGTCATCACAAAAATATATTGCCGCGTCAAACAAGGAAATAAAAATATCAGGTAAAAGATTCCCGTCTAGGAGAATAGGGGAGTATAAAATAAACCATGTATTTCAGTTGAAAAACTGTCAATTCCAAAAAAGAGCCTCAATGAAGAATTTTAGAAGAATCTGTTGCGAATAAAGATACGTAATCGATAATTTAGCCATTCAGGGCAGTCATAGGACAACATTTCGAATGCCAAATACGGCATGAAAAAAATGTTTTACAGTCCAGGTATAGCAGTATGGAACTGTTGAAAAACGTTTATTTGGCATATTTTTAAGAATCAATGTATTAAAATGTTATGGAACTTTGTAAACTGATAAGGATGTAACTCATCTTAAAGTTTCTATGAAAGTTCACTGTTCAAAGTTACAATTTTTATACATGAATACACATGAATTACAGTTTTCCTGTCCATATTTTAGCTAACAAAACCAAAACAAGTGCAAGAGGCTTAAAAATAGTTATTTTAGTCACCGATTCAAGGAGTTGATCTGAAAACCTCGACTTCAACCGCAGATGGTAAAGCTGTTGAAAGATTTTTTTCCTACAATGGTACATTTTTCATTAGGACTCATAAGGTATCACTTACTATTCTGTGGAGTAGTTTGCTCTATTGAACTTTTAGAATATAGGAGTGGTAATCGTCTTTCTTAAACGGACAAAATTAAGTATTGTGCAGTCACAAAATTCTTTGTAAAGAGTTTAACGTCAACGAAAATCCATTTGAAGTTTATAATAGTTTATGGATATTCTTCTCATATAGTTCTCAAGATTAAATAATGGGCCCTAAAAGGTGGAATTACCAGTAAGATGACGCAAAGAAGGTCGCCCAAAAATTATAAAATGAATAATCATTGAAAACGTATACGATATTTAATGGCTAGTAGATTAAAGTGCGTAAAATTGCTGTGAATTTAGATATCCCTAAAGAATTTGCAAGATAGGAGTATATATTTTTCAGGAAAAATTGCATATGAAAAATCTTTGAGCAAGATGTGCCGCGCTTGCCACCAGAAAATCCAAAACACATTCACATGACAATTTTTTAAGTGAATAGACCTTTTTATCTTGAATGAATATGATTATTGGCGTATATTTATTTCTATGGATGAAACTGGATTCAAAATTCCACACCAGAAGCTAAATAGTAATTTAACCAAGACTATTTGGCATCATATATGGCCAATTCGGTTCAATCAGCCAGAAACGGCCGACGTTTAGCAGCACCTTTGCTTGGGACTCAAAAGGCATTTTTTTACAGTGAATATCAGAAGATATGTCAAGCAATAACTTGGGAATATTATTAGAATATTTTAGCCAAAATAACTCTAGGATTCGTGATAAGTGAAGTGATTTGCAGGAGAAAACATTTTTCATCAAGACAGTCAATTTAGTTAGTCACAGAAGTGTTCTGGAAATAGAAAAAATTGAGAAATCTACGATATCAATTGTTACAACATACAACTTGTTCCCAGTTGTGGCATCCTCTAGCTGTTATCACTTCCAAAAACTTATCCTCGCTGGTCAGTGAGTTTCTTCGAATGGGGGAACTGTAACTTCAGAGGGATATTCTGCACATCTTCAGTAAAATCATTACAAAGTCGAAATTATGGGACAGCGGCATAAATAAAGTTTATGGGGTTTTAAGGAGGCAATTTCGAAAAATTCACTCTTGATTGTTAGGCCTATACATAACTGCCCATTGGCATATTTAAAGCTTCCTTTGAGAATTCTAACTTGACCCAACCCCAAGTCAATAAAAAATTAATAGGTTTTTTTAAAGATCTAAATATCTTCACAAGAACTTTTTCACATGGAAACTACCATCTAACTTAAAGGATAGAAGAGATGCAATTTTTATGGTAAGGAGCCTCCTCTCATCAATTCAGCGATGGGAACCCATTTATCCCTTGCCATTGAAGCGTATTCCATCTCTGAAAAATACTAGCGGAAAATTTCGATTTGTTCAACATTTACTGTTGCAAGATATCCATAGAATAAATATAATTTCGTGTTCAAGAAAGGAGGTATTTTTTAAGAAGTGGTGTCTTCCATGGTATCATAAGAGTTAGTCGTCGGACTGATGTTTCTATATAACAACCAGAAAATATTTCTAAACACTGGTGTAGCATCTCAGCCTATATCCATTTACAGCTAATATCCAAGTTTTCGTTCTGAAACAGTTCTCTTACTTGAAATCCCATAAAAATCATCTATTTGGCCATTGATTGGTAACTGATTCTCATGAGTGTTTCTTAAAGTTAAAACTCAAGAGCACTGCAATTCACTTCACTAAAGCACTTCCGCATAAAATCTATGGTCTAACGCCTATGGTCTCGTAGTCCCCTTTGGTCCCCCTATAGTCTCCTATGGTCTCGTAGTCCCCTTTGGAGTAGTGGCCGTGCACTTATCCATGGGCAGGCCTCATACTACTCAACAAATACCTAATTTTTAATACTTCCGTGCAATTAATATACATTGATGCTAGATAGCGTTGAATAATTCAACATCTACCAGTCATTTTGCTCATAATACCGTAAACCCTTTAAAATTAAGTTATAAATATCGAATAAACAAGGGCATTCTTCCTTCATGGAATGAATTACGTAACATAATTCGGAAAAAAAGATGTATCAAAAATGTGATAATGTGATGAATCAGTGTTTATAGCTTATACGCCGGTAATAATGAATGTATCAAACATCATTCATATAAAATATCCATACCGTTCCTTCCAGCTGAAAGAGCAGCAAGTAGTTGAAAGTAATTGTGTTCTCTATTCTATATTTTCAGGCATAACTATGTGGAAATCCATTTCTGATAAATAATAATTACGTACTACGTATTTTTCCACTATGATTTTTAATCTGGTACGACTAGTATCAAAGCCACTAGCGTTGAAACTAGTCGTACCAGATTAATGGATTAATGGGAAAATACCTAGTACGTAATTCTTATTTCTCATTGTGTTCTCTGTTTGTGATCCTGGGTTGTTTTGCAATTTCGGATAAATTCCCTCTTCGCGTCTATTGGAGATATTAATCGGAATACTATGATGAAAGTAATGAAAAACAATTCAGATCCTATGTATGTATCCGAAAAAAATGAAGAAGGACGACCCACTTCAGCCGAGTGATACAACCCAGCGTCACTAAAACTTTTATGCACTTAACTTCAAAACGACAGTTAAACGTAGAAAGAGGGTACATTATAAAATCCAAAAGGGATAGGGCTGAACGATTGGGAATGTAAGATGGGATTCAATGAATAAGCGAAGGGCGGAATGAACGAGAAACCTTTGGAGAAGTGAGGAAAGCGTTCGGCATGGCTGCGAAGCTTGGCTTTATGGTAGGGGAGAGCAATTCAGTTGGAAATAGTGGAATGACTCAGACCCAGAAGAAAGGGAGCAAAAGAGGAAGGGAGAAGGAGAAATGGAGAATTAGGAGTTTCTGGTTCAGAGAGGAGAGTGGTTGGCTTTCTGGAAATGTGAGCAAGGATATGGGGAGTGGCGAAGGAGATGTGTGGGCGAGACTGTTAAAGTAGAGAATAAAAGAAATATTTAAGTAAGACAATGAATGGAGGAGCATCTTTGCCTTAGACAAACAGATTTTCGTGAGTCGTGGCATAGGGTGACACTAAGTAAACATAGATGAATGCCTAATCCTAGAAAAAACTAAATAAAACTCGATTAAAAACTGAGATTGTGTACATGTCAACGTTCATTTTCTCTATGGAATCAACAAAAGTTAAAAAATGGCGTTTTTTGTTTGTGCAAAATTTTCATCCTAATAGTTAGATAAAAATATTATTTCGGGACAAATAAGCTGACTAAAGCCACCTGTTTTTCACATCCATTAATTATTATTTTCCGAGTACTTAAATTCATATCGCAATTTTTATAAGAACCCAAATTCTAGCCGTCAGAAGAATCTTCCATTGATTGAAACAAAAGGATGGAAAGGAAGATAGAAGATCGAATGGAAGTGAGAGGGTTAAAATTATCCATAAATACGGGTTTGTAATGTATTTTCTATTACTCCAATTGAAGTGGTCAAGAAATAAGAACCTTGTTCTAACATTCTGTATTCTATAATTAATTTTTTTAATTAATAACTTTCCTTTATATATTTTAACCCTCTCAATTTTAAGCATCGGTCGGCTGCTAAAAGTTAATATCTGATGGAATAATATTCTCTGGGCATCTAACGATGACTCTATAGCTTGCATTTAATAATAACTAATCTATAGCTCATACCAACTGAAAGGGCCAATTTGATTTTCAAAAAATTAAGGTATTATTAACCAATGTGATTTTCATCCCAATGACATAAAGCTCGGAAAATGCTTCCTTTAATTATGTAAACTTGTTTATTATCTATATGTCACTATTCCTTAAAATCTTTTTTTACTATTTCATACTTATATGAGCGACTCTCTATTGACAGTCTCCATGAGTTAAATTTAAAATTGGGGATAAGGTTTTAATGGGGCTGATTCTGTTATTACTCAAGTCAAATAATAAGTAAATATATAAAGAGCGAACAGTTATAGAGAAAAAAGTGAATCGTCCTATGAGCTGATTTTCGGCAACCAATAACTACCTACTTTCATAATAAGTAAGGTGGCTTACAAGCAGCAGAATGATATTGAAAATAACTGGGAGCGAATGAGTGGAAGAGGAGATTGGTAAAAAATACTGGAAATAATAATGAAATAAAATAGTTTGTAGGAGGAGTGACATTGGATAAAGGTCGTAAAACACAAAAAGAAGACGTGAGTAAAAACAAAAAATGATAGAGGGAGCGAGAGAAGAAGGAAGAGGAACTGAAGGAAAAGAAAGCGGGAGAGGTGGGGAAAGGAGAATGCGGTCTCCCTTTCCGAAGACAAGGGACGACGTTATTTGTTATATTACGTGTAGCAATATGGTTTCCCCCCGTCATTCGGAGGCTGGAACTAATTTGAAGTTGGCTGAAGGATACATTTGTCATGGAGTCCCCGGCGGGCCATGATGTGATGAATTTTGTAATATGCATATTACATATTGTCTTAAGTGAATTCTTTTGTGAATAGCTGTCATTCCTTTCAATCTCGCCTCATATACTACTCACTAGCTAATATTTGTGTTGAAATTTTGTCTAGATATATATTTAACTGAATTTATTACTTCTTGACAGGTCAAATGAAATGCTTTACTTTGGCCGCTAGAAATTACTTGCTTCGTTAATTCTTGTTCCTTTGCGTTCTATGTACCCCTTGCAGCGCATTAGAGTACTACGGCCATGTGAGGACTTCTCTATCATCAGCCATATTATTAATCTATTAATTGTACAGTTCCATGGTTTTCTCTTTTGCTGTGTCATATGGGGAAAAATATGTGTCATATGTGTATTAAATGGGGAAAATTTTTTTCGGTAATCTGAAATTAAAAATATGGCTATGGTTCAAAATAAGGTATGAAAATTGTATCGTTTTTAGAGATTCATAGGATCCTAAAGTAATGATAAGATTTCAAAAGATACCGATTTATAAACACCTGTCTCGAAGTAAAGTTGAAAGTTATTTCTGATTAAATCCACCTTGTTTGTAGCAGTATATAGGAGAAATTGTTTTATGTCGTCTCTTTCCGTTCGTTCCGTTTCTGCCATATTTTGGCCACAAGCATTTGTAATTCATAAAGAAAACGTTTTTTCATGTGAAAAAATTTGCAAGCTGTTTATCAAGAGTTGGGTGGCAATCCCGTTTTAGCTTTTGAAGGGAATGTTTTCTTAATCTCAAGGGTTGAACCTTTGTCTAAACTCCCTTGAACTTGGAGATTTAGACTTTAGATTTTCTTTCAAATTTCTTCCACCGTGTTCATCATATTCCCCTGTTTTAGCTTTATTCTTTTATCGTACAATGTTTTATTTGCTGAAATAAATTCCTCACGCAACCTATGGCTTTTGTCATGTCAAATATATTTTGAAAGTCGAAATTATACCTTTTTATGCCTTAATCATGAAACTGAACATAATGATTCAGTGTAGATATCCAACTCTGTAGGAAAAGAAATTTTCGTCAAAATTTTGTCCTGGAGCACCAGTAAATTTCTCTTGAGACTCCCCAGAGTCTCCTGGCGGAATAAATCGCATTTGAAAATTTAGATTCACTCAACAGAATTTTCATGCTAGGCTCATCTGTTTATTTATGCGTCTCATACATAAGGTTTCATTACATTCACAAACTAAATCATTTATTTTCTTAAACGCTACCAGCGCACACTCCCACTCTTTCTCGTAAACCCCAGGAGTAGGCGTGTCGACGGCTTTCGTAAGTTTACAGGGGTCGCATCCACATCGCGATTCACGTAGTGAATTATGAAACTCACCAAAACTGCGAAAAGATGACGCAAAATATAGTCCTTAAATGTCTACTGCCGGAGAAAGTTTGCTATTTGAGGTCCTTTGTTGTTACTTCTTAATTGTGTGGTTTCCATGTGAACAAATACTTTCTTACACCTATGAAGGGATGCAGAAAGCTCTTTTCCGTCTTTAAAAAAAACTCGCTACCTTCATCTCGCGTGACAGTGAAGTGTCTTACACACGTCCATGAGTAAATTCCACTCCATTATCTTTTTCAAGGTCTGATGCAATGTCAGTAATGCATTGGTGACCTTAAAATTGGGTGCTGAATTCGTATGTCTATACATAAACGACTTATGGTCATTGTAGATAGATAGATAGATATGTTAATTATTAACCCTGGGACTGAGTTCCCTAAGGGCAGGGTAAACAAATTTCACACTTAAATTATGTAGTGATAAAAACAGCAGTAGGAAAACAACAAAAGAGCAGATCATTACATGTACAGAAAATCAAAACAGTCTTGCAAACAGGGTTCCATTTGGATTCAAAAGTGCAGCCACTAACACAAACACAGAACACTTTATAATACATAAACAAACAAATATAATTTCATCGTCACCACCCTAGATCACTCCACAATAGCTCCACTCACAACTCCACACAAATTTAAAGAAAAGCCTAAAAATACTCTTAAAGAAGAAAAAACTGAAACCTTTCCCACTAAACATTTATTCAATTTGTCTCTAAAGCAAGACCACCGTTTGTGCATTTTTTATAGAGTTTGGTAGCGAATTGCAAAAGGAGCAAGCACTGAGTAGAAATGAATATTTGTATATGTTAGTCCGAGGTGTTTTATGGTAAAGGTATTCCGGATCAGTTCTCGTAATAATATTTCCACGGACAGGTCTCTGGGAAAACATTGCATATAAGTACTCCGGAGTTTTATTCCGGAGTAGTGTGTAGAGGAATGAACCAAGTAAATATCTCCTCCTGGAGACCGTATTCGGCCATCCTAGTTTCTCCAGATGGGGTGTTATATGTTTGTGTCTCGACGTAGGTCGAAGATGAATCTTACACATGAATTTAAAAGTCGCTGCAGTTTAAGTTCAGGTTTCCCAGGTACGTCTAAATAAACTGAGGTACAGTAATCAAATGAGGTAAAAATTAGCGTCGATAGAAGGATCTTACGTGTATGGATAGGAAGGAGATTTTTATGTATTTTCAGTTGATACAGAATTTTATTGGCCTTACGGCAGACTTCATGAATTTGGGGATCCCAGGATAAGTTATTAGTTAAGAGAATACCTAGATTCTTAGCTGAATTAGTGAATGGGATGAGAGCGGCCCCAGCAACAACTTTCGGAGCTTGATCGAAATCAATAAGATTAATGTATTTTGAGGATCCATATATGATTGGCTTGGTTTTAGAGGAATTCAAGATAAGGAGATTTTCTTCAGTCAAGGCGCAGATTGCTTGAATATCATCGTTGATTCTGGAGATTCATCAACGGAGAGTGGTAGTAGATCTGTAGGTCATCGTCATATAGCATATATTTGCAATATTTGATAATGTACGGGAGGTAGTGGATGTATATTGAAAAAATAAGTGGTCCGAGCACCGAATCTTGTGGTACCCCACATGTAATGGGGACCCACTGTGATATTTCGCCGTTGGATTCAATTACTGCTTGGCGCCTACCAGTTAGATATGAGTGAAACCAGTTAAGGGCTGAACAAGAAAAATTCATCATTTTCAATTTCTTTAAAAGAAGTTTGTGATTTACTCGGTCAAAAGCTTTACCGAGATCAAATAAAACCATGACTGTTACCATTTTTATTGTCAATGGCAAGGCGAAGGTCGTCTGTAATTTTTAACAATGCTGACTGAGTTCCGTAGCCCTTTCGAAACCCAGACTGGAAAGGATCGAGATTGTTTTGTGTCGAGAGGTACTCACTGACTTGGTCGTGCACTATGCGTTCAAGGGACTTTCAGAGAGCGCACAAAAGAGAAATGGGGCGATAACCAGATGGGGACGTGGGATTTTGCACTTTCTTAATAGGGCGAACCAAGGATGGTTTCCAAACAGACGTAGCGTGGGTCAAGGAGTAGCTGAATATGTCGAGGATTTCAGGCAGAATAATAGGTGAAGATATAGGTATTTATTAGTGAATTTGGTAATTCGTCAATGCCTGTGGATTGAGCCTAGGATTTGGCGAGTGA
>WURS02000013.1:5708164-5721347 GCA_011762765.2 Rhinocypha anisoptera | reverse complement strand
GGAGGAGGGGGAGGGGGGAGGGAAGGCGAGAGTGAGGGCGGAGACGAACCGTCGGACGGGCTGTAGGGGGTTGGAGGAGTTTGGAGGGGAGATAAATAGAGATAGGGTAGAATGTGGAGCGTAAGCCGTTAGGGGAATGGGGAAGAGTGGGGATCGTTTCAGCAGCTATATTTATAACAAAATTAGCAAATAATTTTTTAGGAAAACAACTGATAAACAATATGATGACCGCCGACTACCTGCTAGGAGAGGGACGAAAAAAGGTCCGAAGGCCGAGTAAAGGAGTCCCTTTGACTGGAAAAGGGTTTGAGTCCCGTAGAGTTGGGGGACAGAAGGGTTACATTTTATACCTGGGTTACTAGCCCATGCCACGGTCAAGTCCGACGCACCAGTGTGTCCTTCGGTCGTCTGCGTAGAAAAATCTCAGACTCACGGGTGCGTCTTTCGGCGCAAAAGGGTTAATCAATGTAATAAAGAGAACTTTGCAATGTACAAGTGGAGGTAAAATTTGTTAAGCACGTTCTTCAAAATGATGTTCAGAGGAAAGGCATGTTTATTAAGTACGCATTTGAAACTATTCCTAAGAATTTTATTTTTATAAAGTCTTTAAATGGGATAGTAATGAAGTCTGCTAATCCTATTCTCAAGCTCAAGAACTTTAGTCAATTTAATGTCAACCAACATCACAGAGGAAATGTGACGATTACTCAAGCTATGCTTAGAACAAAATTACTTCCATTTTAATGCAGTGCTTTACAAACAAAAGGCAATGTTAGCAATGGGTTCACTTCTTTCACCAATACTGGCCAAAATATTTATGGAAATTTGGAAGAAAAGCTCTTTACCTCTCAGAACAAATTAATAAATAGGATATTTTATTGCTACAGATATGTTTTGTGCTGTTGGATTGGCAGTGATAAGGAACTGGATGGGTTCACAAGATACTTAAATTCACTGCACAATTACATTACATTCACATGGAAAAGAGTGTGGAGAGAAGATTAAGTTTCTTAAACCTTGACATCCAGATCCAAGAACAAAAGCATGGCTTCTTAACATACAGGAAATGCACTTTTATGGATCAGGTAATCTCATTTGAGCCCAACCACCTTATCACCCACGAATTATTAAAATTCCATTCTATGATACATATAGTAATTAGCATACCGATGCCAGGAAGCAATTTTGAAAGAGAACTCTCAACAATTAAGAACATTGTTGTTAGTAATGTTAACAGTGAAAACCAGATCACAAACCTGATGTGGAAGAAACAGAAAAAAATGAACCATTGCCCTAAGTTCGTCACTGCAAACAATCTTGGAAGCAGATACTTGCAAGTAGTGTAAAGTTCTGTTCTGTATCTTAACAATCGGTGCTAGAAGACAAGTAATGCAATCCCGAAGGAAAAATTTTGAGTCTCTTTTTATACTCCCACCACACTGTCAAAAGTCCTATGCCCACACAGAAACAAGAATGGAAAAGAGAGAATGAATGAAACTTATATAGGTTGCGCTCCACAGGCAAAAGGGCAGAACTTTGCAACCCACATTAAAGAACATAAAAGAGGAATGATATTAGATGATACATCTTCCAAAATGGCCTATTGACATATATATCCTTATTGATTTCTACCATAAGTGAGATATCAATTTTGACGATTTGCATGTGCAACAGAAAGAAAAAAAAGTTGGATGCGTTGCAGCAGATCAAAATAGAACAACATGTTAAAACCCCCCCGCCCTTTCAAAGGAAGTGGCATTCAACTCCTGCTCTCCCATGCTCAATGTAGCATTTCCCTAGTGTCTACTTCCATACCCTTCCCCCTCCTTTGGTCACCGGGATCTCCACTCCAAGGTTTGACACTGTTCCAACCCCCTTAGTGGATGGGAGCCTCACCTCAGTCTTGGATCCAAGAAGATCACAAGTAGCATGATCCTGAATGTGAAATGAAACCTCGGATTTTAAACAGACTTTTTAATATGATTTGTATCTGTCTTGAAGGTGCTGCGCCAATCGCATTAGTAGCCCATTTTGCCCCACTCCCAATACCCTTGGCCCTCTTTGCCCCACCCCCCCACTCCACCTCCCCTGCCTCTTGCCATCACATAACTCACCCTCCCCCAATGAAAATGTGTGTATATAAGCTGGCACTTTCATGCCTTTTATGCAGCATCAAAATCTGTGTAGTAAAGAAATTTTCAAGTGGAAAAGTGTTATTTTATTCCATTATTTTTAGCCATCATCTATCCAAATGACTTTCAATAACCAAAAGGGGGGGGGCAAGGAGGTCATGTTACTCCTTATAAAGTGAATCCAGGAATGGACATACAGTGATAATATTTGACTTGATGTCAATTAAGGAAATAAGTTTTGACCTATCCTTGCAAGCTAGTTATGTTCATTAAGTCATTATTTAATATATTATTATATATTAGCATCAAGTCAACATTTATTTACCAAAGAAGCTATAAAATGTCTATTTGAATACTAGAACAGAAATGTCTCCAATAAACACAGTGTAGGAATATTTACTGAAGTTTTCACCTAGCACTTTGATAAGGTAGTAGTATTTTTTGTTTATAGGGTGCTTCGATGGCTATGGTCATTTCAGACCTATTTAAGTCACAGAAAAAACCCATCTGGACAAACACAACACCCATGCCCTGGGCAGGATTCAAACCTACGACCTTTGGGTTAGCCGGTGAGAACGTTACCCACCAGGCAAACCTGGTCGGCACTTTAGTAAGGCTTTTGCAAATGACCAACACTTAATAATACGTACTTACCACTATTACCAGCATACCTGGGAAAATATATTTGAAATAATTTCTCACTGAATGGTTTTTTTGTAGCATTAATAGAGTTTTGTAATGTATTGGTGTTTTTTTGTAACACCAGCATTTAAATGACTGCTTCAAAGTGATCAAATTCCAGTGCTACTTGTGGAACACTAAGGAATAGACACTTCATGGACTACTTTTTATGGAATCATGACCTTTAACCTATCCACCCCTTGATGCTATGCATAGGCGGGGTAACCTTACCGGTTGCAACCATTGATTTGGCCAGTACAGTTCTAGGGAACATCAGAATATTCAAAGCCTTTCACCACATCAAGGTTGTAGTCCATGAGGAGGGAATTGATTCTTTAAGGTTACTGTAAGAAATGAGTAAAAAGAAAGAAAAGGGTAATATGACAAAATGGAAATGTTTAGATCAAATGTAAGTTGTTTATAAAGAAAACAGGAAATATTATTGACATCCAAGGCAATTAAATTGGTAAAAAACTGAAAGCTTGCAAGGTCATTATAAATTGATAAAGGAACCCTGATGTACTTGGGTATAATTATGACATACTAGAATAAAGGTATTTATTCAATAATTATTATTTCTATCGGGAATTAATTTCCATCATTGAGAAATGGTCAACATAGTTTAAGAATAAAAGTGACAGAGCAAAAATTATAATTGTTTCACCTTTCACCAACATAAAAAAATAATGCTGTTACTTACTATTAAAAAGTAAATAACTACCTACAGA
The DNA here is from genome assembly GCA_011762765.2 of Rhinocypha anisoptera. Taxonomy (NCBI): domain Eukaryota; kingdom Metazoa; phylum Arthropoda; class Insecta; order Odonata; family Chlorocyphidae; genus Rhinocypha; species Rhinocypha anisoptera. The sequence goes on along the minus strand of WURS02000013.1, from coordinate 5,717,806 downwards.
ACCCCTAATTGATTACTGGCAAATTGTTTAAGATTTTGCCATAGTCACAAAGGTACAGATAAAAACAAAGGATGCCACATCTTATACATCCTCATTTTCACAGGATGTGGAGGTTTTGCATGACTGGTTGAAAATTATATGTTTGTGAAATATATTTATAGTTTTTATGCAGAAATGAATCAATTAAGTCAACATGGGTTTGTATAAAATCGATTCAAGTCAACGGGGGTGGAATTAATGTTAATGACATGTGTAAAGGACCTACCTATTGACCCACAGCTCAGTCAACTTTAAAGAATAACAAAAATTATTTGTTAACATGTGATAATTCACCTTAGCATGCCTTTTTAAAAATTTAAAGAAACTGACTCACGTTCATGTCACATTCGATAATACTGACAGCATTCCCTGGTTTGGTTTCCAGCACACACAGTTCATAAACACGAGAATTATATTTAATGGCAATAACGTCTCCAGCAGTAAGACAAGCAAAACTTCGTAATGCATTTTCCAGAACAGCCTTTGGATTTGTAATATCCAAAAAATCTGGTGACTGTGGCTGAAACCGGGAAAATGTAGCAACCGGAAGAGATACACTTTCCACCTGTAGATTATCTCCTTCTTCCAAAAGTAAATACTGCATCATCTATAAAATAATGTGTTGGTGTAAGCCGTAAGCCATACTGAGTTAAAACGTGTTTCAAATGTACACATAATAGGCAGTAACTTAGATCGGATAATTTTTCTCTGTAGGTCATCAAATGAAATGGAGGAACAAGGTCCCAGTTTCAATGAAAAAGTACATTACACCTCCAAATTTTCCTACCCAGTAAGGTATGTAGACGAGACCCTCTTCAGCAACGAATTCTAAAACTCCACAATGAGTTATTCTATTCGTTTTCTTGTTGGTTAGCTTGAAAAGCATTGGATACACTATATTTAAACGAGTAAGTTGATCTAATGCCGATGGAGGCATTATTACTGAAAGAAAAAATTAAAACTGTGAAATTCTCAAAGAACAATACACCAATGCTAGGTAACTGAATTAATAATTCTAAATCTTACTTTTTCCACCACTCTCCACGTCCTCGCGGACATTTCCCGGTATCATTGACACCGAATAGCATTTGAACTGAGTATTAAATGGTCTAGGAATAACTGGGAATAAATGAAAGCCGAACTGTAAAGTAAAAATAGTTTTAAGAGAAGGTCATATACTGTGAAACAGAATCATTACTGACATGAAACAGAACTAACCATTTTGAACGTTAATCCTTATTGTATAGATGACTGGTCAAACTTTTAATTAGCATAACCAAAGTTAAATCTGGTGTGTCCGCCTTTTCTTCTTTTAATCCTCTTACACCGCGAACAAAAAATACCTTTATATTCTTTAATATAAATTTACAAAAACCATCATACTATCTAAAATGACGGCTACAGGCGCTCTTTTGTTCGTATTCCCGTATTCCTTCCTCGAAATGCGCGCAGTACTTAAGGTACTTAATTATAAGAAAAAATATATGAATGTGATTGGATGACGAACAATTTTAAATATTGATTAGTTCAAGTGGACGTAATTTTATTTATATGGTCTTCATCAGGTCCTTTTACTTTTACCATTTAACATAGAATTTTCTATATTAATTCCAGACATTAAAAAATCTTGTAAAAATGTAGGTAGGTTTTGGAGTGTAGAAAAATAAATCATCCGAGGACTATTCTCCAAGTGAACTACAATAGACAGATTAGTCATGAAGAGTTAGTTGCAACTTATTTTCTGGGTACCAATTCATCTGTTAGTTGTTGGACTGTATATTCATCTATTAGTTCATCGGTTGGAGTGAATATTCAGTTTTAAATTATATGTGGTTCATATCTATAGACAGTCCAAAATTTATAGTGGAGGTGTCCAGTTTCATCTAATTCTACAGTAGTTAAATCTTTTGTATTATTTATATACCAAAGACCGCTTCTCATTAAAAACAAGAATAAAGATATAATTGATGTTTATGATTTCAGGTTGTGCATAATCCTAGGGGAAATGTTCCAAATAGTTGCACAGCCTTTGAGACTGGCCACAAAGTTTATTTGTAAATGTTTGTAAACTTAACTATTTGTTTTTAAATAAATTTCATCAGATCGAATATACCCATAGAGTTTAATCTGGGAAACTCATACAAAGTGTGACCATTCTCGGTAAGAGTTGGGGAAAGACTGCTGTGGTCAAAGGTAAGCTCTGCCTCCCACAGCCATTGACTACAGCAAAATAATTCCTGGAAGGGGTCACAGAGGAGGGACCCATGCATCATGAATTTTCTGTGCTCTCTATGGTTGTAAAAGGCAGGGTAAGTGCTAAGCAACCGTAACATTCCTGGTTTGGACAGCCCTAAATAACAGGACCCACCTAGCTGGCTGATAGCCATCTGAAAAGGACTAAAAAAATTCCACAGAACAAGCATAACTTCTTATATACTTAATTAATCTTTTATAACTCATCAGTCATTAACTAATTATGACTATCCATGTACATACAAAATTTATGGTTATTTTATAGAGTGAGCATAAAAGAAAATGAATGTCTCCCTTGCAAATATAAATTAATAATAAATGAGATTTAACCCTATCGTGTTGGGGCCCAAAAATGGAATACAGTCCCTGCATAAGTGTGTGTGACAAAATAAAGGAAAAATTACCAAAAAAAAGGTTGCCCATACTGCAGAGATGATTCTGAATGCCCGATATATCGGTCATTCAGCACAAAAGGGTTAAGTAGTTCATTGTAATGAATTAAATTCTTGAACATAATTTATCATTATTATAGTGTCTTTAACTTGCAAGTAGGTAAATATATGTGACTGATGAGATGACATATGTCTGCCAAGATTACATTTCATATTCACAGTGAAGTAGATATGATGGATACTAAATACTTTTATGTAAGCACAATTTATTTATCAGCTCCCACATGCAATATACTGTCTTGGGTTGTCAATAAAGCTTTTGAAATATATGAAAGTTAATAAAGCTACTGAAAAAGACATTGATACATGTGGTCAAGGGAGGGAGAGTTTTTAGTAGTCAGTCAAAATGTTGTAAATTCACATTTTGTCGCACAATGTGAGTGAACTAAATTTCTAAAAATTTAAGATCATCAATTAATTTTTTACATTTTTCTTAGTACCTAAATAATGGAAAATAACAACAAGAAATTAGTAATTGAATCTTTATTTTGTATTGGAAACTATACATCTAGGAAATCACAGCTTAAAAAAAACACAAACAGCTAAATATACACTTAAGTGATAATTGCCACCATTAATCCACAGGATGATGATGCCAAAAATCTTTCATTATTTCATGCAAACAAAATTCACACAACTCTTAAAGGAACAAAGAATCTTTGTGACATATTATAGCAAATGAGCATTCTTTCATGGTAACATAGTTATTTTCAATGAATACAAAACTGAATATTGATTAAGAAATGGAATTCTTCAGTCACTGGAAATGGGATTTACATGTAACCAAGGTGGTGCAAAATTTCAAGGCCAAGTGAAACACACACACATACATCACCATTTTCAGTTCACCAGTTCTGTTTTCATGAAAGTAGTCTAGGAATGTCATCTGGGTATAGAATTAGTACACGAAATTTATATTTTCTCTATTGTTATATGTTAGCCCTATTACTTAATCCTAGCAAAACTTTGCTCATTTAAAATTTTTAATCTCATTTCTCTGCACTACAAGTTATACAAGTACTCACAATCACTTACTAGGAAGTTCAAACTTCCAATATAATAGTACGATTTCTGCTCTCTTTCACCAATGGAGTATTTGCAGTAGCTCTTATAAATATTTCTGTACCAATTGTTTTGCATGAGCACCCTAGTGAGATCCATCTATAATATGAGTATTTTGTAAAAATGTAAAAAATTTTCAGTTCCTTTGAAGGGCAATAGGAATTATGTGATATTCCTTGTATAAGTTAAATAATGGTATAGGGTGATATAAGGAATAGCCAGTTTCAAAAGTTTTCAAATAATTTCACAATCCCCATGATCTTCATTTCCATAATGGACAGTGGGCAGCATGAGTTTGCAGCCATTTGAGGTGATGATGTACTGAAAAACTTAGCACTCACCAGTATATAATGACTGGTATATGAGGTGGCAGTGACAATAACTTGTAATTAAGGAAAAGCAATGTATTCGTGTAAATGTATCAAATTCATTGTTGGTGAAAAACAGAATTACAAAATAATATTTTAATATATCATCAGAAATCATCAAAGCAATCTATGTAATATATTTAATTTTTATCAAATTATGGTGATTTGTCATGTATTTTATTATGGGATAATTTTCAAACATTGTTATGCATTACTTATAAAATCATTTGGCAATTAAACTAGGGTAATCAAAGTTTTTCTATCATGGCTTTGCTCCAGCTTATTATGATTTTATTATCACCTATGCTTCCATACCCAAATCCTGTTCAATTTGCAAGCCACTCCCACAGTAGCTCATTTTCCATGCCACAAATTTTGCACACAAAAAATTAATAGGGTATTAAACTAAGAGTTACAATTTTATGGGTAGTAATTACTTTTTCAATCATATTTCCTTCACTTGATAGAGCATACTTCATTTGAAAAACCTCTATGAAATGAAATCTTATATCAGTGAAGCAACTGAGCACTAAACCTTAAACAGTTTTTGATCACCCAAAAGTGCATTTTAACCAATGTACAATAGAAAAATGTCTTAAGGTAAATTCATTGAGCATAAGAGCCAACTACATGGGGACTAATGTAACAATGTTTTAGGGTTTCTATTTCATTGTGTACATCAAAACTTTTTCCATTAACTAAATTCACAGTTGTTGAAATTATGATCAATCTCTAATTCAACCCAGTATATAGGCTTAGTATGACTTTGATTGACTAATATCAATGCAGTCGTAACATGTGATACTACTTTTAGTCATAATGAAAGAAAAACTGAATTACATGTGGGAACATAGTCATCATAAGTAATACCTCAAACAAATGTTAATGAAAGATAAGATGGCAACATTAACGGGAGGTAGGCAAGGAGGCCTTATTTTTTTCAGAAGTCACAGAAATTTTAGGGCCATTGATTGGTAACATTGTAACAAATACAACTAATATAAGTTATAAGAGAACACACACACACATTCCAAATTAGATACATTATGTGCAGTGAACTGAATGTTTTTGCAATGTTTGCTGATAGCCATAGATTAAGTTACACTAAAGATTGCTTAAATAAATTTCAAATGCACAGCAATGGACTGTTACATCTAAATTCAGCTATAACTACTTAATTACTAAGTATGCCTACATCAGAACACTCAATTTTTAAAAATATGATACCACAGTTTGACATGATGAAAATATTGAGAGGCAGTAATGTCATTGAAGGGCTCAACAAAAATAAATTCCAAACACTATGTATATTCCTGCACACTTATACACATAGCACAGCTCAAAAATTAAATAACTTTGAAAAGTTTGCAAAATATCCAACATAAAAACTTTATAAACACAAATGGAACATCTGTTTTGTTCATTTACAGCAGAGAGCAAACCTGTTTTGCTCTACATGAGGCAGTTTGGGCCAAAGTCTAGCAAAAGTGTTCAAATTGCTGCCCATCCGAAGATAGGATGGGGAATGCCCTTCAAAATTGAATACATTCACAAGACAGCCCTTCCACACACTGTCAATAATACCTGTTTCAAGAAGGTATTAGGGGAGGGAATAGGACAGGATGACAATCAGCAACTGACTGAAACTGTGAAATACAAAATGGACTTGGGAATAGTAATAGGGGAGATTTTTAGGGGCAACTGCAGTAGTTTGAGTGAGCATCAGTTATATATTTCTTGTAACTTTGCCACTGGAAAACATTGAAAACATCTCTCATCAGATCTCACAAAAACACACTACACTCATTCATTCATTCTCTGACACTTTCATATCCCAATTAATTATTTTCCTTTAAAACATTTACTAAATGAGCTGCACACATGCTGGCTCATGACTTTTTTTCTTAATAATCAGGTTAAATAGATGCTACACGTCAACTACCTATGTACACAAGTGTTCATTCATTCTCTGAAAACACAAAAAAAGGAGTCATGAACAAACATACTGGACATACATACTTTCGCTCACACACAAGAAATGACACTGACTCAGTGCTCAGACTCCCCTGTTTCTCAATTTTTTCTTTGTATTTTATTTGTTTTTTTCCTCACTCCAGTGAGATTCCAGTCTTATGTAAGCCCCTTCCTTAATTCAAAAAGCAGGAATTGAAGAAACCCTTATCTCTGCCTTGAAACTCATTGAGTAAATCCTTTTCATTCTCTTGATCATGCCTCATATTTTACTTGAGGAAGGCATTTTATGAACATCTGACTAAGTCTGAGAAGATGTTGTCCACCTTACCATTATTGGCACTGTAAAATGTTCAGTGAGCTTAGGTAAAGATTTGGGAGAAGATACAGATTTCTTTTGCAAGGGGTAGAATGGAAGCGTTTTAATGAATCATGAAAAGATTAAGATTTCATTCAAAGGTTTTTAGCTTTGATCAATGTGGATGAAAAACTTTATCCAAACACTAATTGAGTGACTTCTTAATCAAATGCAATACTGGTCTTCGTGTACATTCACGTTTGTCTGTGGCCCACACATTTCTTCCTTGTAAATGGAATGTTTTTCTTATCTTCGGTGGGAATATTTGCAGAAAGGTTGGCGGTTTCTCATTCCATTTATAACATGTTCCTTAATTCAAGGTCCGAGGTAAAAAAGTCTTTATAAGTGCTTTTTGATGGCACATGAATACTGAGATGAAATGACACTAAATACATTTTCTCCCTGAATCACAATCATACATACTTAAATAAAAATATTTCATACAAACACAAATACAACAAAATGATGAATGAAAGCAAATGAAACATGTTCAATGCAATCCAAGGAGAAAACCTTAGCTAGCTAAATGAATTTGATTTGTTTCACTTTTTTTGTCATGGATATCACTAGAATATAAATAAGGATGAGAAGTAGGTTTCACAATACTCTGAAACCCCAAACAAGCAAACGTTTCGTTTGAGGAGAGCACCACATTCTATCAGTCCAGCCCTCAAAATCCTCAAAAACAACTCATTGCACAAAAGCCAGCAAAAATTATGGAACTTGTTTCCTTCTTAGAAGAAACCAGGACTCAGATGATTGTATTAAACTTGAGTAGTGTTAAATCAATAAGATTTCAGCTAGCCTTTCATCAGTGTCTGTTGTATGAGGACGAATACTCCTACATATTTGAGATACCATGATCAAATTTTAATTCACTCCCAAACATGTCCATCCTATATCTCATATGCTTTTAATTCTATCCTCTTTATTGCAGAGCACTTTTTTAACGATTCATTCATACTAGTTTGACTATTTCAGATTTCTTGCAGAGATCGAACTTGCTTATCCATCTCTGCTGCTCTCCCTTGGGCTCTCTTTATTGTTCCTCCTCTTCCTCTTCCTCCTCCTCACTTTCTCCTTGTCCATACATGTCGGCCAATTTTGAGAATCGTGGTCCCCATCCGTTCAGGTAGTCAAAATCTTGTTCATTGTCATCTGAAATCAGAAATATGTATATGCATTCGTTATTTCTCAATTATAGAATCTGGAAAAAATTCACTGGTTCATAAACACTGCAAAATAAATTACTAAAATTTGAAGAACTTATTAACAATAGCATTTCACAAAATGTTTATTGTATATATATATATAGAATGAATGTAACATGCACATGTAACTTATTTAAATTCTTATGTGTTGGTACTTTGGTTAACGACGGTAATCTATTCCAGGATTATCATCGGTAACCAAAACCGTCATTATCCAAGGTGCCTTTTCCCACAAGCATAATAATGGTTATTGATTAGCTTTCCAATTCCTACCCACAACCATAGTGCATGTCAAATATGCAAACAAAATTCATTTCAATGTTATAAAAATATGGTTCATATAAATAATTTATTTATTTTTCTTGCAAAAAATTTATGATCAATAAAATGAATAATTCATGAATGTAGTTCTTAAATGTCAATCTTCACTGTAATTAACCATAGCCTGTATCGTTATGACAAGACATCACATCCAAGACATTTTTTGATTACAGCAACTAATCTTTAATCAAGCACAATGTTAACCACTGTATATTATATAAATATGCAGATATGTGACTTTTGATTATAGAGTCCCTGGTAAAGTATTGAAAATGAGAAGAATTCAATGTCTAGTTAATTCTTGCTTTATATCACCAAATTGTATGGGAAGCTATCAGTTGAGAGTTGATGGAAAGAGTTGATATTTTGCTATTCTAGACTGTAGAAATGGTATTATAATTCAGTTCTCGTGCTAAAGTTATTTAGATAAGCTTTGAATAACTGGGATTGCTCTGGGATCATTTTAAATTTGGTATTACCTCCCTCAAATTTCTACTGACCTGAAATGGGAATGGAAGAAATAAATTCCCTTGAAGATTAACAATTATTGTATATTTATAACATTGCTTGAATTACATGCTTAATATGTATATAATAGGATTTTTATCCTTTGAAAACCAAGAGCCTACCTGAAGCAAGGGAGGATAGAGACCCAGCTGTACTGCCACCACCTTCATAAGCATAATTCCTAAGGTCATCAAATGGAGGTGCATTAGGATCACTGTCAGCTCTCTTCTTATGTTCTTCAATGAAAACTCCCACATTTGGCTCAGGTCCACCACCATCTGAAATGATCATTTGAGAGTGAAATGTTATTCATATATAATAATAATGGAGCATGCGCATCTCAAAGTTTACTACACAAATTTATGTATATTCCTCATTGTGGAATGTATATTTTTATTTCATTATATTTATTTACCACTTTCCACTCATTTGCCAAATTAATATGTTATGTAAAATTTCAATCATTAACAACTTTCCTCAATATAAAATGATAATATGATTACGAAAAATTAACCCAAACACAGTAAAATACAGTTGCAAAAACTGCTATGTCAAAAATGTGTCACTCAGGAATAAATTGTTAAGAAGGTTTTTATCCTGTAAATAAGAGTGTTGGAAAAAGTCAATACTAACACAAATATCACCAGCATCATGCATTAGTATCCTGATTAAGGGTGAATTATAGTAGTATTTCTTATAATTGAAAGGAACAAAAAAAAAGAACCTGATCCCTAATATCCCTTGATGGAACTCGAAAATTGATTTCCTGTAATAATTTTGACACATTAACTGAACCAATGATTAATCTGAGGTTGAAAAGAATCCAAAAATAACTTCTTCTTTGATCATGTAACGATTTCATTCCTAAAAGTTTCGGAATAGAATTGCAGGCTAAATTACAATACTGATTACATGTAAAAATCTATAAAAATTTCACTGCACCTTTTTCTATGCAATTTACATGTTATTTATAAAAAGGAGACAAAAAAGAGAAACCATAATCCACAGTTTAAAAGTTGCATTAACCCCTAGGCCGTGGAATATGTTGGTCAATGTTTTCCCGTATTCCTGTGGAGAATAGTACGTATGACCGCTGCCTT
>WURS02000013.1:5694140-5708064 GCA_011762765.2 Rhinocypha anisoptera | reverse complement strand
TACTGATTACATGTAAAAATCTATAAAAATTTCACTGCACCTTTTTCTATGCAATTTACTTGGTCAATGTTTTCCCGTATTCCTGTGGAGAATAGTACGTATGACCGCTGCCTTTGTACCCTCTTCAAATTTTATGTTCTGTCCTTTCCAAAAAGGTTCGAATGGTCACACTTTCCTATTGTTCTGTGATAGGGTGCCCTTTTGCAGTGCCGTTTATGATGGTTCACAACCCTCTATGGTGAGTTTGAGAAATTCATTCTAGCCGCTGAGATTTGGGAAATTCTCCTCTGACCCACCCTCGTCACTTCCCTTAGTTGTCACAGTTTCGGTAGAATGCTGGTTATAAATGAAAGTATTTACGTAATGTTTGATATAAAATTAATTATAAATTATCAAGGAAAATAAATATGGAGTTCATTTTTCAATATATTCCTGAGTGAAATATTTTGACTATAGTCTGTCATATCTCCACTACCCCCCTTGGAAAGAATAATAAAATAAAAGGGAAGAGTGCTGCGGCTACTTTTCTTCCGAACACAGCCATCATGAAAGAATGAGGCTGCCACAGCTGATGAGTCAATGCAAATTTGAGTTAATGTTTTCATTTTTGAGCAATCACCAATGCACTTACATGGAGGTTTCCCCCCAGGGACAACCATTGGACTAGGTGCCATGCCACCACCGAGGTCAGGTGGATGACCGAGAAGGACTCCTCCAGGGGGGCCGCCTGGTCCTCCTGGATGCAGAGGGCCACCAACCCCACCAACAGGAATTTGAAGTGGTGTGATGTCAAAGGCTGTCATGTCATCCTCACCACCACCTTCATCGTCATAATTGATTATATTCTCCCTGACATCGTCATCTGGTCCCGGATACTTGATGTGAGCCTCACGGCGTCGATTGTACACCACAAACACGAGCACAAGAACTTGAAAAAAAGTGAGAATTTTCTAGTGAATTTAATGATATCATAGAGCTTTAAAGTGAGGAATATATGTACAAGTATGTAAGGTATATGAAAAAGCATTTAATAATGGTTTCTATATCTTTTTCTGAACTTAAATGTGGACAATTTAAGAAATAATGATTACATTCACAAGCTTTGCAAGTAGCTTCTAAAGCAAAACAATAAACATGGATGAATCTTAATTATAAAAATATATCACTTACTAAAAATCATATGCTTTATGATTTTTTACATGTTTCTCATTGAAAAATTAATGAGACCATCTGGCTCTATTGAGAGCACATTCAAGAAAGAGCTCATTCTGTTAAGTCAAACAATTCTAGATTTTAATATTACATTTAATTCAAGAGATAATGAACAATGTATTTTAAAATGTGAATCATTAAGGTAACGATGATTTTATTAAGATATGTTTTTGATTAAATATTGTGATATGTTTTTGAAAAATAAGAAATATTGTAATGCTATAATTTGGCATTTAAGTAAATATGTTTACAAATAATTTTTTATCTTTTTGTGGGTACTTACCAGCTGTTGCTGAGAATTGTGGTCATGACAAAAAAGTTGAAAAATTACATGAGAACTAGGAAATTATGCATAACATGCTTAATGAAAACTGTATACGTTTTAACTTAAAAATATGATAACAGCTGCTAAAGACCAATGCACATATGGAATAGGAATTTTCAAATAGGAGAATAATGTAGTTTATACTTATCTGGGAACATTAAACAATAAGACTTCCATTTACTGTACTGCATTTAGTTGATAATGTGAAGTAGATTGAAGTGATTGTAGAGATTGGTAGGAATATTCATTTCAGAGTAAAGATCATTAATGAACACATTGAAAAACAGTGGGCCTAAAATGGAACTATAGAGAGTTCCATATTTAAAAAAATGGTTAAGAGGTATTAATCTGATTATTATAATACCTGTGTCACTCATTCAAGAATGTATACCCATTTTTTGATGATCATGAAGGTTGAATTTTACCCAGTCAAGGGCCATTCCAAAAATCTCCAGGATAACCAAATTAATAATGACATAAAAATATAATTTATTTGTCCAACTGTTCTACAGTACAGAAATAAGACAAATAATAAAAATACAGTAGAATAAATGAACATAAAAAATCAAAAAGCATTAATATTTTAATTTCCAGCATAACAGAACGTATAACAAAATAAAATTCTTTAGTACTACAACTTCAAAGTTTTAGTAAAAGAATAACAAAAATATATAAATTGATGTTTCCAATAGGTATAAGTTAGCTGAATAATATTGCTTTCCTTGTAAAAAATATTGCACCATTTAAAAAAAATTAGTTGTACTATATGAACCAATGTTGGATTCCAAGACCCATTTCTTGTGGGGTAGGCTTTGCTCTGTTAGTCCTTATACAATTATAATGGAGACTTGTCAAATTTCTAGTTTCTTGTCAATGAAGATCAAAATTTAACATAAACTAGTTGATATGATTGATGATAAATATACGCATGGTATTGGAAGGATGTGCAGTTTACAAAAAAAAGGGTTTGGAGGGAGCATAATGAAGCTTCCATGGCATAATTCAGATTTCAATTTAATACAAAGCAAGTCAGATCAAAAGTTTTGTTTAGATGTATGTAAAGTATGGCACCAAAAATGACTTGGTGGCCCTCATAGGCCTGATTGAGATGTTTAAATGTGTCTGGATTAATGGATTTCCTATTTCAGAAACCATGTTGAGATGAGAAGAGACAAAATAAGTTTTTCGTGCTTTGTTTAAAACGCTGATAAAATCGATATTAAGTGACACCTTTATGATGAACTTGAGAGATACAGGAAAACTTCAGGGAATTGAGAAAAACTTAACTGAGAAAATAGTTTATAAATAATTCAGATTGTGGAGAATACATAGCACTTGCCACAAGGTTTTCACCGCCATAAGAAAATCATCCACTTCAGATAATTTACTTTATAAGGAATTTATGACATCAGAAACCTCATATATTAAGGACATAGAATGATTATGCTAGTGGATGATAAATGTTGGGGATCAGGGTTACTAGTTTATCCAAAATTACAGTATTGAACACTGAATTTATCAGAAATGGTATGGGGAAAGTGACTACACGGTTTCTAAATGATATAAGGGGGAGAACTATGAGCCTATATCTGAATGCAGTGGTGCAATTAAAAAATATATATATTCCTAGATATTTTGGCACAGTTATGGAAGAGAGAATTTGATTATCAGCTTCAGATCTCCTTTCTTTTTCAATGAATAATTTTAGATTGAATGAACTTTCTGGAAATCAGGTTACTAATCGAGATCACTATTTCTAATTCTTTGGCATGAGCACTTTTAAATTCCTAGATTCAGTGCTAATAGATTCAGAGTGAATTCTCTTTTTTTGGAGAGCGTTTTGCCTTGTAACGTTTTCCAGGAAAGGCTCCATCAAAATATGTAGAAAAAATATAAAAAAAAGACTTGAACTTAATATCCACATCATACAGAAGGACAATCTCATTTTAAGCACATGGAAAGTTTTTACATAAAAAAATTGTCAATCCATATTTTGTGACAGCAAAATATACAATGGATTACATTACTTCTGAATGTTTGACTGCAAAAATGCAAATGAATTTTATAACATAGTTATTTAAAGCACCTTCACCTCGTTATTGGTAACTACAATAGTGAAAACAAAAATGATATTTACTTAGAAGTGCAATGACACAGGCGACGATAGCAATGATGAATTCATTGGATGGTGTGAGGGCACCTGATGAAAGCAGCTCTAATTCACAGTGGCGACCAGTATATCCCCCAGTACAACGGCAAGCAAATCGCCTGGAGTCAGCATAGTCTATACATTCTCCTCCATTGAGGCATGGCCTCCACCATCGACACTCTTCCTCATTGACACATGCCATCCCTTGAGGTCGTAGGCCCACTGGGCATCTGTTCATTGGTCGTGTTGGATTCAACCATGTGGTGTAACATGATTCATTAACATATTACAATGGAGTGAACTATGGTGGCACTTACCTTCAGCAAATGTACTAATATCCTTATGGATAAGAAGTAACTCGAATAAACTCTTGAGTTCTATTGGTGTCATCGTAAAAATTATTTGTGATAAAAATGTTGCCCAAGAATGACTATCACATTTTTGAGTTTTAGCAATAAAGATATTTGACATTTAATTTTTCAGTTTATCTTAAAAAAGTTCAAAGTCAAGATTCTCATTCAAATGAATGTGAAGAGCTCAAGGGTTTATTACCATGCCAAAGAAAGTAGAGAAATTCACAGTCAGAACAGTATATAAGTTCAAATAGGTGAAGTCCTTATGCACAAACATAAGTCACTACTATATAATTAGAATTTAATTGATCTGATTTGCCTATTTCCTTACCGAAATATTTTCCACTTTAAACAATTGGTACTACCCCAATTGGCTAGATCTGACTGTGAATTCCTCAAAAAATTAAAACAACTGCGATAAACAAATGAAAAAGAGAAAAATAAATCTTATGACTTTAATTGGAGAATATTTTTCAGTTAGTAATGAATTTATTTAGTCTAGAATGAATTAGCTGAATTCAATAAGAATTAAAATATAATGGGATAAACAGTAATACATATAACAAGAGAAGTTTAAAGAAAAACATGAAACACTAAGTTAAATGAGAACGTAATATTCTCCAATTGGCACAACAAGGAGTAAGCAAGTGCATTAAGCACAATAATATTTTTAATTCTATATTTTTCAGTGAAAATTAAAAATATAGATCAGCCATCACAATTTCATTCATAAGTGCTACATATAGAATGCATATAAAATATTAGTTACAAAGCCTAAATGTAAAGCTTGAATAAATATGCCTCACTGAGAAAAGCAGTTGTAAAACTTGGCTATGCTAGGTGCTTATGGAGTGTTTCAAAATGAGTAAAGCAAATTTTAGTGGGAAACACTATATACTACACAACTACTTTTACGAAACTAAGTGTTTAATTACATAATTCTATATATATATTACATTACCTACAATTGTACAATCTCCAGTAAATTGTATTTATAAAATGAAAATATTTTATAAAAATCATGCCATTGTAAAAACACTACCAATATCTAAAACTCAAAATTCTTAACATTCAACCATGCAAGCTATTAATCATTATAAAAATTGCAAGACAGTAAAAATGTAACATGCGACAAAACTCACCATTGTTAGAAATGGAGTACTGAGTTATCATTTTAAGGACATTGCGAACATGTTTTCAATGACCACTTCTGGAACATGTATAAAATACACTGAGATGGGCTATTTTTCATTATTCATTATGCATTTTCATTATTCATTTCATATTTTTTGATTATTCATTATGCATAATGGTATTCTTAGCAAATTATATGTGTCAGTCAGGAGAGTCATGAAATATTTTTAAGTTTCCTTATGTGTTTCCTTGGAATATGAGATATGTGTACATATTGACCACTCACTGAGTATGATGAGAAGGCAGACAAGGATAGCAGCAAGAGCCCCCATGCTCAGCTTTAGAGTCTGCCCCTCCTGAACAAGCTCGCAGTTCTCACCCCAGAAGCCTTCTGGGCAGATGCAGCGGTATCGGAGGCTTGGCTCCTGGTTTATGCAAACTCCACCATTGAGGCAAGGAGCATCAATGCACTCATCCCTGTCTACACAACCCTTCCCATCTCCAGTTACTACTCTACCCTCCCCACAACTATTAAATCAAATGTTTTCAAAATAAAACAGGTGCAAAAACATGAAATAATAGGTTGGTTGAATATTGGTGAATTAAGGATCAAATAATATTAAAATGATGATGTAAAATATTGAGAAACGGGGCATTGGTAAAGGTTTTTGTCATTAAGATTGTGCAGGAAAAATTAAGAGAAAAAAGAATGGGTATAAGGAAGGAGTCAATATAAAAGACAAATAATAGCATCCCAAAAAAAAATAAAGCAGACAGGAAGGGAGAGAAAAAGTAATACTTGTAACTACATATTTCAGTGCAAACAGTAGACAATTACACAAGAACTCTATGAATACATATGTTAATGTCTTGAATCAATTCAATAAAGTTAGTCAGGAATATCAGAATGTTAGACATGCTCATACATTTTAAAACACTCCTAAAGATTTGTTTATAAATTAACAATAACACTAATGCTTCACTAAAATAGCATTGGTAATAATGAAACATTGTTTGATTACATTACATTACATTAAATTACTTTTCTAACGGCTGAATTCATAAAGTTCATAAAAAGACAAAATTCAATAACAGGGGATACGTGTATTAAGTAATGAAACGCCATATAAAATTGATGATAAAATGATAGAATTAATATTCATTTACTATTATTATAAAAATATTGCTGACAATTCTTTAAAATAATCTGGATTGTTTTTTTTATATATTTCTGAGGCATGAATAAGTTGTAATATAAAGAGAATCTTATGATCAATGATATACTCACGTGCACTCATATTCATTCCACAGATCTGCACACTCGAATGGTTCAGGACAAATGACATTAGCACATGGCTTATTTGAGGGGCAATTCCTATCCAAGTTTCTTGCCATTGTGGCCTGACCCCATTGGGTGCCATTCATGGCTGGTGGCAAAGGAAGCTGCTTGCCTTCAAGCCTGATGTCATCCAGACATCCTAATTATTGAAATAAATACATGATATTTTTCATTATTTTAGTCAGTGGAAAATCACTTTAATTTTTAAATATAATAACCTAATTACTGATCATATAAATAAAGGATAATCATCCATTGATTATTAAAAAGTGAATTTTAATGCAATGCATATATTCTCTTGATAATAATGTTGCTAATAACCTGAAAAGACTTAAAAAGGCCTAACAATAAAATTGAAAAGGAATACACTCATACTTGCCTTTCTGAAAATCAGCATACACCTCAAAAGTTCGTACTCCAGTATACTCAGCCTTTCCTCCTGCATATACTCCCTCTTGCTTGTCAACTAAAAGCCACTGATGCCCATCAAACCTGAATGTTTCATTATAGCGACGCCCTTCTCCCCCATCAAGCTCCAAGATGGCGGCTGAGCCATATCTGGACACCTAATATTTAAAGAGGATCAATTGATTACCACATATGTTGGTGACTTTTTACATGTGGGGAAAAAGTTCTTCAAAAGCAACCATGAGAAAGAATATTGAAATCACATTACCTTAGCTGTATGCCATTGCCCATCATCCACATTGACTGCGCTCAACCACAAGTCTTTTTCTTCGGTTCTTAGGCTGTTAAGATTATACCTGAAATGTAGACGGCTGTCCCTTATCTGTAAAAAAAGATCAAGTAGCATTTATATTACGAGTCAACTCCAGAACAAGTAGTTTACACAGTTGTTTTAAAATAAGTCAGCAGTTTATTTAGGGGTAGGTGTGTGGCAAAACATGAAACGTGATCTGACTGTTGGTCACACATGAGAAAAGTGTAATGAAAGTACTTCTTACCTCAAGTATGCCGTATTCTCGGTTGTGCTGATCGCTGACTCGGAAAAGTTCACCATGCTCCTCTCTTGTACGGAAACGCAGTTGAATTGAAGTCGCAAATCTATCTGGCTCGAATGAGAGGGCATACTTTACATATGACTGTGGCCTAAAGGTCGTTGGAATGGTTGCCATGGAGCAATGTGGGCCAGTCCATCCTGGTTGACATTCACACCTAGCACAAAAATGATATTGTTTTGACATCCATGGAAAAAATTATGAATTCACACCCAGCCCATTCCGTGTAGATTTATTTTTCGTAGTATTTATTTATTTATTTGAAAGAAAGGGCTTAAATATCTTTTAAAAAATTCTAATGAGCATAATTAGAATACTTGAAAAAATCTTTATATTTCTTGGGTAAATAAAGCATAATGAGCATAATGCATGTCTTGTTCACAGTCAGAAATTTTTCATAGATAATAAATTAGGTATCAGTTCTAAAACAATATTTTTTCTAAAATTTGCAACACACAAAAAATTATTCCTTGCTTGAAAGAATTAAAATTTTCACCTTTTATATTGTTTTTTCTTATAACCCCTACAGGGTTTATGTGAATCTGATATTTAGTTTTATCATTAATTGTCTTGAATTTAACTTGTACACATTTCTGATAAATGGAAAAAGATTGATAAATTCTACACTTCTGGTAATAAGACCTTTACAAATAAGTAGGAAACAACAATGAAATATTATATCACTCACCTTCCTTCTCCCAAGGATCCAACACATGTGCCATGTTCCCAACATCTGAGTCCAGCTCCTCCACTTCCTACACTGTGACCACTCATTCCACTTCCTCCCCCTCCACTACCATCTCCTCCTCCGATACTTCCATGACACATTTCCTCTACTGGAGGACACCCGGCAACACTATGTCGTGATAACCCTGGGTGAGCCAGGTCATAGAGCTGAAACAATTAAAAATCACATATCTTAATTGCAGAGCCAATTTTTTCAAGGCAGACGATCACATTATGGTGACAGTATAATAATAATGTTACTAAAATAATCCCTTTAATTTAGTTTTATGTTCAAAAGATCAATACTTTGTTTCATTATTTGCATATTATTTCAACTGAGTAATGAATTTTTACGATTAACTCAAAGGAGTAGACTTTAGGTTAATCGCAATTATAGGACTGACAAAAATTGGTCTAATGAGACATCAAAATCTCCATTACATTCGCAGTATCTATGACAATATATTAAATGGAGTGAAATGGATCCAAAATTTCTAAGTCATTAATTTGTTACATTCGATGACAATTTGGATAGATAATTTTGAATATAAAATGGTAAGAAACACTCACCTTACTATTATGGACAACATTGCGTATACAGCCATCAAAAGGTTTTCCAAAAGGCATATTTTGCCATCTGAATTGTGCAGGATCCAGACCTGATTCGACATATAATCCCCCTAACTGTAATGGAGTGTTAACATTAAGGTATTCAGCAAAAGGTGGCACAGTCCCTTCAGCTTGGCATGTGCTTCCATCAAACTCAGGAGGACTTCCATCTTCAAGTTCTGATACATCAGCTGACTTGCAAAAATCTACAACAACTCTAACATTCTGCAAAGATAAAATTTTGATTTTATTCATGGTAGCGACATACCAAAAAAATCTAATTAACATGTAATTAAGCATGCTTAACATAAAATAAAATTCTTTTTTAAAATCTAAAAAGTTGCTTACCTCTGTATCCCAAAATATATCTAATCGATGCCATTCTCCATCATCAAGCCCTTTCTTAGTTCGAACTCGAAGCTCCAGTGTACCTGAACCAAAGTCCACAAGAACTCGAGGCTGGCCCCTCTCCAATTCAACAGAAATAAAATCTGAAAGAAAATTTTAAAATAAAATAAAGCTGTATAAACATAGCATATAACGCAAAATTTATTTTAATTCAATCACTTAAAACTTAAAGCTACAGAACTAAAGAGTTAAGGAATATTAACTAACATATGCACTGTTTTTATGTCTAAAATTTTACAAATGAATCTAAAAATGAACTAGGCAATTAGTACTTACCAGACACCATGATTTCCTCCTTTTCAGGTGGCACAATTGGTCCATTGTACAAAATAGTTCCATCTGCTTTTCTAGTAATGAATTCCAGGCTCAAATGAGAGTTTTCACACATCTCAAGGGGAGGATACCAAGCCCAACCTGACCCTCTGAAGTGCCTTGTTGTCTGCTGGCACCTTGGCCCTCCATATCCGTTGGGGCAAACACAACTGTATTTGAATAAGGGAATACAGAAACAATTGATCAGATAAGATGAGAGATTATGCTAAATAAAATATGTCCTTTAAGTAAGTTGAAACCATGTAGGTAACTATGATGTTACTTACGTATTCCGAAAAATTTCATGTATAATAACTTTTTTATCACATAACATGTGGCCTACAATATAAAGCCATTTGTAATTTGAGTTTTTAAGACTAAATTGATGAGCAAAGAAACCAAGGGGCTGAATAATCATTTTTGAATTTCTGTTTATTGTTAAAATATGACATAGGTACATTCATAGATTTTGTGGTGTTGATTAGATGATCTCTACATTATTTTCAGGTTCTCGCCATGTCCATTGGCGACAAAAGTTTCGCCGACATCACAGTCAGCACCTCCAACCTAAAGGTGCCAAAACTGTTGTCTCCAAGAAGCCAATGGATGTGGCGAGAACCCCAAAAGAATGCAGAGATAGTTAAAATATGACATTTTGAAATGTAAAAAATACTACATAATGTTATCAGAATTCCAAAATCTGTGGAAACTGAGTTCATTGAATAATATCAATTATCTTGTAATTATTGAGATGCTAAACTGAAATAAGAATCTAGGGTTAAAGTATACACATTAAAAAAAACAAATTTTCACTAAGATATCAGGGGTCAAACAATACACAAAGTAAAACTATATTTTTGAAACTTTGATAATTTCTCTCATATACTTTGTCAAAATAATAGACAACCTATAATTTTTTGTAATCAGGGAGCTTTAATGGCAGTAAAAAACAATTTTTTAAAAATATGTGACCAGGATGGGTTATTCAATTGGGATCATTATAAAGTCAGAGCTAATAAATTCACTTACGTTAGACCGTAACGTCCCTCCATGCACCTCCCACCATTGTGGCAAGGTGTGGACCTGCAAGATTCTCCTCTTGAAAAGTTTCTAGCACCACAGGTACATTCTGGAAGGACATCCACCCTAACGCCAACTAATGATGTGCGATTTGCATTAACAGTGTAGGGCAATGCGGACACCTCAAGTGAGTTGGTGCAAGACCCTTCGCAGGCACCATTTTCTTGAAGGCACTCATCGATTCCAACCATTGTGATGTTGATTCCAACATCCTTTTCAAGCTGAGGGCAGAAAAGAAAAAAAAAAGAATAAGTGGGAGGAAAATTCAGTGAAACGATGTCTTTGAAAATAATATTCCCATTACAGGACCATCATCCCTCACCTCCTCACGATGCATCAACACAAGCCCATTGAGCCTCACTGGTTTGTAGTAGGGTGATCCATGGGCCGAGAACCTCACGTCGGTAAGAGGTGGGTGTCGCCGCCTGAGTTGAACACTGAAGACATCAACCTTATCACCATCTGCCCCAAGCAATTCGGCCACCTTCTCCCTGAATCTCTCAGCCTTGCTCCGCATGAGACTCTGAGTCTGCAAAAAAAATGGAAAGGTTATTTTTCTGCATTTTGAGCCCTGGACTATTTATTTCCATAATTTTGACACTTCATGCACACTACTATTATAAAAAATGGCCATTAAGTGTGTTACCATGAGATTTAATGTCCAATGGGAAATTGAGCAGTTTGTAAACACTTTTGATTAAAAGAAAAATATTGAATTCGACTGATTTAGGCTCAACTTGGTGAAACCACATTATAGATAGAGGAAAATGAAACTTTTTTGACTTCACAGTTAGTTGGTTTTTGACATCAACTCCTGATGATGTCAACTATTTGATGAAACAGATCATGATATATTAAAAATGTCTCCTGTGAAACCAATAAAGTTTTGTTTCCTCTATTCAGAAAAAAAATTCAATTATGAGATGAATGAGAAAAGTCCTGATTTGAAAATATATAGGTATAAGGAAAAACAGAACCATATAAGTGAGACGTGATTGATGTAGTGCCAGCAATTTTGTAATATGTACTTGGATAATTTTTCGTAAAAAAAGACATACCCTGTAGTTCCAAACGCGGATGAAGTCCTCGTCAGTGATTCCAGCAAGCCGGACAGAGCCAGAGTTCAGAACGGCATCATGTGGGATCTCTCGAACAGTGACAGACACATTTGCTGGGACATCTGTCTGTGTGTGTTTCCTGTCGTACACCTTGAATCGAAGGTGGTACCTGTGAAAATGGAGAGGGATGAAATGATGAAATTCATGTCATAGGATGACTCTTTAAAAATTTGTAAATGAGTTTGATCACTTGAGTATATCCACTTTGGGAAAAATTTGCAATTTTCTCACCTTCCGTCCCTTGTGCCATGCCTCATGGTGATCATCCCAGTGTCCTCGTTCAACTTGAACTTGGGATGTTCCGGTCCATCCCAATAGAATTTCTTATCGGGCAAGTCCCAGTCATCAAGATCATATACATATACTCTACCTATTTCTGTGTCGGGTGCCTGACCCTGGAGAGCACAGAAACGAAAAACAATTAATTAAAATCAGTATCCAGTAAATATTAAACAAGTTTATAAATTATTGTTAAAAAAATAAACGAACAAATACATAAATACAAGTAATGGTTACATTTAAACAGGGAAACATATTTTGAAATGAATGAAAATGAGATATCTAAAAGTCATAGAATACACGGACTAGTAAATATGTTAACCTAATTGGCTGGCAGTTTGGGTACATATTAAGATTTCCTTTCTATAGAGCATGAAAATGTCATTATTTTTCTAAGAATAACATGCAATCATGATACTGCTCTAAAGTAGCATGCTAATTAACGAAAATAATTACGCAAAAGATTATTTTCATGATATTAGAATTGGGTGAGCAATCATAAAATTCTTTGACAAATATCATACCATATAATTATATACAAAAATATCCTTGGAACCAGGTTGCATTTTGTTGTCATTGACATCACCAATGATGACTGTTAGAGTTGAGGTGCCAGACATGGCTGGGTTTCCAGAATCCTTGATCACAATGGGAATAAGGTATTCCTTCTGCTGTTCACGATCAAAAGAACGCAAAGATGATACAACTGCCATGCCATCACCATTTGCTCCCTCTGAGGAAGATCAGGCAGGGGGAGGATTAACAACATGAAAATTACAGTGCATTATTTCTCATTTCTTTCATTATGAGAAATAAAATTAAGTTTATCGACACCATATTAATAATAAGTATAAAAAAGTGTGACTCACTCTGGTCATGTTCCACTTTGAAGGATGCACGTATCACATCATGAGCATTGGGATCCATACGGAAAGTAAAGGGAGGGCCGTTACTTTTAGACCTGTCGTCATCGTCAGTGGCAAGTACCTCCACAACCTGTGAAAATAGAAGAAAATTTAGCTTTAGTAAACAATTATGGTCAATATGATTGCTTATGTTACAACCAATTCAATTTAAGATATTATGTCTGAAGAAGTTCAGAGATTACTCAACGAATGTGCATCCCCTTTGAAAGTTAGTATTTTAGAGAGATGAGTCCTCCTTTTGCTGATTCACTTATATTTTCATGATGGGTAAGCACATCAACTGTTATGATTCCCTAATCCTCTGTTGTCATTATCACCATCATTAATTACAAAAATTTTTGCTAATAAGCAATTTTCATCTTACTGAGATGATTTGAACTAATACACCTTGAACTAGGAAGGTGAGTAAATGTTGTGGAAGATGTATTAGTGATATCCCCATGATTATTTTTGCCATCCCTATCCCTAACCCCGTAGGAGGAGTATCTTTCTCTTTCACTTTGACTGGCCCTTGGGCACAATGTATATTTTGTCACTCTGCTGAAAGTCGTGTGGCATGGGATATTAATGAAACCAATCCGAGCTCTAAAATTTAATAAATAGCTCCAAAATAAAAAAAATGAATTCTCCAGTCTATAGAATTCAATAAGATGACTTTGTGAATAGAAGAGTCAGTGGGAAAGTATTGTCTGGGGCTACTAAAGATTTTGTTTCAGTATGCTTTAATGGGTTTGAATTCTTGCTTGCCAGTTCTTAATATAAGAGTGCCTGATTCTTTCTGACAATGTTATGTCTACCAGACATAAGTTTTCCAATTCTGTTTTTTCTTTTACATTCCATCATTGTTGATTTGTCTATGAGAGAGCAGGTCCTCCTCACTGCCCCCCCCCCCCCCCCCCCCCCCACGACCCTTTGTTGCTTCCCTATATGACTAA
>WURS02000013.1:5653162-5665003 GCA_011762765.2 Rhinocypha anisoptera | reverse complement strand
CCTCCGATCTTTAAACGGGATATTTCCCTTCGCTCCCTCCCCGACCACCCCCGCCACACGCGCCCCTCCACCCTCCTGCTCCCCCCCCCTCCCGCTACGCCGCCGCCCCCTCGGAGCGACTTCCTTCCAACCCGGAGAACATCTCGGATCCGTCTACCTTATCTCCCTCGCCCAAGTCCCACACCCTCTCCGTCACCCCTTCTCCATTCCTCTCCGACTCTTCACCTTCCTGCCACTCGAAAGAGTCTCCCGCTCGCGTCGCGCACGCATCTCGGTTTAAATTTTGAACGCGCCCGCCGACGACGATGACTCGGGAGTCTTAACGCGGACGTCGAGGCGAGCAGAACACAAGGGACCCCCTTTTTCCCCTGATCCCTCACGGGGGGGTGGGGGGGGGGGTGGAGAGAGAAAAGGACGGAGAACTTGTTCGGACCAGCTTTAACTGACAAGTTACGCCCGGGCTGCTGTTGGCGAATTAATTGACTTTAGGGTGTTCCCGAAGGAGCATCGCGATGCGCAACGGGACTGGATAAATCGCATGCACTTCAGATTCCGAATGCAGTTTATTTTTTTCTTCGGCTCGATTTTAATTTACATTTTTATCCGATGGCGGGAAACAATGGATCAGCAAAGAATATGTCCCACAAAGCCTTAACGAACAAACACCACTTTTCATCGGTAGCATTATCCTATAACGCTGTCCGGCTGCAATTATTACAGTTGACATTATATTTTATATTTATCGTTCTATAATGTATTGAATGCGGACAAAGAAACATATTTCCGTATACGCTGATTGTTTTACTCGAAACAATTTGCATCAAGAATGCCTAAAATTCGACAGTTTTGGTGTTGTTCGAGTGGCAGCTCCTATGTTTGTGTTTCTGGACCACCCAAACAATGCATGGTTCCGAATAAAAAGTACTTTTTTGATAAAAGGTAATTTAAATCGTTGGTCACGCTCAACTAAATTATAAATCCTTGATTTGACCGGAAAATCCCCACTAATGATATTTTTCAATCTAGGATTGGGTGGAAAATAAGCCGCAGATTAAGAGCGGGAGATTTTTGACGAAATCAAAAAACAGTAGGTGGTTAAGAGCGTTCCCTGCTACATATTGGAGGCACGAAGCAAGCAAAGGTATGGTTATTCACAATTCCGTTAATGAACTCACATTTGCATGTGCATACAAAGAGCTTGTGCAACCGTTGGACGCGGGCAGTGCTCATTTTCACACTCGCCGCTGCGCGCAGACTGTATTCATTGTTTTATTTTGCTTGTTTTTTCTTGAAAGCCGCCCATTTAAAAAAAACTGTTTCTGGAGAACATTTGGTAGAGCTCCTCATTAATCACAGAGTTTCCATAGACGTGAGTAACAAAAAATTTAATTAGATCCCAAAGTGCTCGAAATTCTTGTTGCGCCTTAATCCGCATCGTTACAAAATCAATTAATTCCAAGCAAAAAGGCTTACAAAAAGCAAATGGGCAGTGATTCCCCATGAGTTCATTATTGTTCAATTACAATATCGTCGGTCACATACCTTCCTCTATTCAAATGCGGTAGCCCAAAGGAGTGAACGGTCGCAACAGCAGCGGTATCAAGGAGCATGAAGGTTTAATGATATGCTTAGTACTTATGTAAGCAATGAAAATCTATGCTTATTAAATACAATACTTATCTCTTTACAGAAAAAGGCTTATAACACCGAGTGATTCATCAGCTATCGGTAAAATTTTGAGCAGAGTATGCAGCCTCTAAAAGAAGGGAGTAATAAAATATTGGAGACAATAAATTATTCACGGTTCAAACGTTCAATGAAAAACTAATTATTCGCCTTCTTCGGGTGTCATTGCTTATCTACTGGTCTCATAAACATTGGCCGTAGATACTTCATTTAAAAAATTACCGCATTCAGAAATATGATATAATTTCAATCAGCAAGAAAATTCTGTCTTTAGCGTAAAATCTAACGTAAACGACAAACCTCAAGGTATTGAATCTCTATTGTGTGGTGCATGGACGATGGTGGAGTTCCCTGATGTTTAAAGTTTTTCCGGGTCAATTTTTTTTATTTAAGTAATGCTATATTACATAAATAAACAGATGGCTTTGTAACTCAGATGCTCTTTTTCCTAAATAACTAGATCGAGTATCACCG
This sequence comes from Rhinocypha anisoptera, assembly GCA_011762765.2. NCBI lineage: Eukaryota > Metazoa > Arthropoda > Insecta > Odonata > Chlorocyphidae > Rhinocypha > Rhinocypha anisoptera. Next base: position 5,662,843 of record WURS02000013.1, on the reverse strand, counting down.
CTAACGTAATTCCAGCGCAGATTATGACTTAAACTAAGAATAAAATCTTAGTTACTTTGTGACTAAAAATGAGTTTGGTATCAAAAAGAGACAGGTGAATTATCTGATAATTTTCCGTTTGTCGTGGCTTAGAATTTCTAAATGCTTATATGAATTAAGCTGGGGGTTTTTAAAAATTACATAAATTAAATACACATTTGAGGTCATCTCTATCGAAATCAAACGTTATTTCAATTACATTATTTCAACTTTGTGCCTGTCTATAAATATGGTCGAGGCTGGAAAAGAACAAACACTCTGACGAATACAAAATTTAGCGAAGGAACGTGAAATGTAAGAAAAAGGAAACTGGAGACCCTTCGTCACTAGCACACTTCGAACCTTTTATCCCACAGGGAATACTCGAAGAAAATAATATTTCACGACAAAAAAACGGAAACCATTTCGATCGCACCGCAGGGCAAACTAAAAGCATCGGTGATTTCCACGTCGTGGGTCCAGGGCCAAAATCCAAAAACGACAAAGCCAAAATAAACAAGGTTATCGATTGCTCTATATTCAATCTCCTCTCCTCCCCCTCTCCGGCTGAAGATCCCCTCCCGCGTATCCAGTCAAACGATAACCACTTCTGCATGCAGCGTAGAGTAAATAGAACTTTGATATTCTGTTTGAATCTTTCCACTCCCATCGATCTCCTCCAAAATGGAAGCGGGGCTTCCTTTAAATTCCACCGAATCCCGGAGCGTAGAACTGTCAGCGAAACACCAAATCCCCGCATCTAAGCCTTTGCTCAGCCCTTCCGACCCTCTGTCGAATTCAGGGTGGGGTGAGAACAGAGATGCACCGGTTTGGAACTTTCAACGCCCCTCGGCGTGGACCGCTTTAATCAGAAACTTCGCCCGGTAATCAGAGACACGCGGGGGGCTGCGGACTTCGGTTTTATTCAAAACTAACATCCGTATTGTTCTCTCGTCTGCAATCTTCGTCACGTTTTTCCAAAGTCGTATGCCATTTGCTTCATTGGAAATAAAAAGTCATGCTGACCAAAGGGGACACACAGCACAAGGAATATTCCCTAAACGGATTCTCTCTCTCTCTCTCGTGTTCTGCTTCTTTCTATTCCCTTTCCCATTACCTCTGAGGTCACGTCTTCTCTTAAGAGTCCAGAAGAACTTCATGGATGTTGTCTTCGAAAGGCCCTAATAAAACAAACTTGAGGAAGAATAAATGGCTTTCCTTTCAATGCCACTCCGAGGAAGTCTTTGTCCGCTATCTCATATTACAATTTGCCATCACAGTAAAAGAAGGAAGGTTACAATACAAATTCAACCCTCCAAAAAACATTCCTCCCTGTTCGAGTTTCTCCCTGTTATCCTCAACGAATATACTCCCGCATTTTCCTGAAATGCATGATTTACCATAGACTACAGCGAAGGTATATAAAAATGATGATTCTTAGATTTTCTCTTCTACAAGTGGAGCGAACTTTGGAAGTAAGGGACAAAGAAAGGAGTGCGTGGTAGAAAGAAGCAGGGGCGCGTGTTTCCGTTTCCATTTCTTCAAAACATCATCTCTACGTGATGGATGTGGTGGAATACACACAAAAAATGACCAGCAAAGACTGGAAAATGAGGATGGAGATAAAAGATAAATACGTTTAATATGGAGCATATTTGCTCTCGGGAACTCGCGGGTCTATCTAAAATCAAATCCAGACGTTTTGAAGTGGCAATTCGAAGAGCCGCTAACTTGATTTTAACGCGTGTTAATTTTCCGGACCATACAGCCGCCCCACATTTTTTTAATGGTATTTTTAAGTTTACTTAATAATACCACCTCTTGCACACACCACACTTAGAGGAAGAAAGAAAGCCATGTTTGTACAAACATTCGGGATCACTTGTGTTCATGCACTGTCCGTCCGTATTCTCCGACAGTGAAAGTGGTCTTGTAATTGGAAGAGACAAAAATCATGACGGCAAGGCAAAGTGGCCATAAGAACAGTTTCTCAATAGATAAGGCACACTTTTAAAAAATGGAAAATATCACGAAAAGAGCGTTGATAAGTAAGGCCACCACGAAATAACGCAAGTTGGTCTGATATATTTGTTTTTGAGATGGAAGAAAATTCGCTACGCTTGCTGACAAAAACCAGCAAGCAAAAAGTTTTCAAAAACTATCTAGAATAGTATTTTTGGTATTTTTACCATGCGTAAAGATACGTATAATTTTTTTAGAGTTATTCCAGAACAACTACGAAATTGCAATGTAATAAACTAATGAAGAAATGTCTAAGGTTGTAAACATAAGGGATATAATTAACGGCTAGTAACGTGGGGATGAACCAAATTTTATTTTTAAGAAAACATGTCGAAATAGTGCGTTGGTGTACTTAGGAATCCGCTTCAGTGTAGTGTACCCAAGTCCAATTTTCAGATATGAGCAGCACGATAGATTGAGTGACACTAATCTCTCACCACAGGGTTAAAAATATCTATGGTAGCCTGCCACATACATAGGAGACGTGAATGCTTAAAAAATATCTATCCTTGAACATAACCACCTTTGATTACTATCTTAATAACTAGTAACTTCGAGGGCTGTGCGAAAAAGAAACACCTGAAGTTCAAAATTGTCACTTACCTAAATGCAATAGGCAATTTTGACGAAGGCAATAAGACGAATGATCTGAAGAACTTACCTGAAAAGAGAAATACAAAAAATTAGACAATGAATATGATGTAGCTTTGTTATTCAATGAGTACAGAATTATGTTACATAATAGTTGTCACAGAAATGTAACAAATCGATATTTCCCCTTTTAATAAGTATCATATTTTAATGGATCACTTGTGAAGAAATGATCACTTCATGCCTACAAACCAAATAATGGTCGTAAACAAAATGGTCTTAACTATACAACATTTTGAGGAAATATTACCTTTAAGAAAGAAATTTTGTAATCATCTTTTCCGACATATTTTATGGATCCACAAAAAACACCCTCACTTCTTTGTAACAATTCTTATTTAGTATTTTAAAGTATAAATAAAAGTCTGTTTCATTCAAATTACTTCCACACATTTGCCATTTTAGTGGATATGCTCTTCCGGCGTGAAGCCTCCGAAACGACAAACATAGTAACCACCAGGACCTTTCTACGTTTTAGTATGGGAAATAGCACACACACGATCCAATCTTGATAAAAACGTCCGTCAAGCTGGCATGTGGGATTCATGAGGCCACACATACGAAGGAGCAAAAATCAATACCTTGTACTCTCACTTTTTGATGATTCTCGTCAACGCCGCGAATAATTAATGGAGCTTGTGAGCGTTCCTTTTCTGCACCCGGAGAGACCTTGTTATCCTCTTCCGCATAAATATTCCAATATATTTCCGAGTTTTCTCAACGAAAACATTCATGATACTCATTGAACGTTCCTTCAGCGGCAATAAAAATTCACACCAACATCGAAATTTAATAAAAATATTTTTACGCATTTAAACCATGATTATTTCTGAAATATTCTACTTTATTTTTATCAATAATTTTAAACAATCTGTTCACGGTATTTTTATCATGGTCCAATCACTTCTGTAGCGGAAAATATGCTGAATTTCATACGTTGATTTACGAATCTGCTTAAATATTTGGCGGGGGCATTTCATTCCAATCCCTTTATAATATTGATAAAACAACACTATTACAGGCAGAGCGGAAGAAATACTTCCAATCTGGCAACTGGCAATCTGTGCAAAAATAATCCAACGTCCAGTTATACTCTCATAACATAGCTACAAACGATCAAGCCTGCTACTGAAACACGTACTGAACCATTTCCATAATGCTCACAAATCACAGTGAGTAAAAAGTATGAGTGAATTCATCACTTATACCATTTAGATGCTTTAAAAATCCAGTATTCAACACTAAGTTGTGTTTGATAAATGAGAGTAGAGCTCGCCTAGCATTAAACCAAACGGTGTGCGAAAATTCAAACATAAAGGGAGAGGGTCCAGTTTCTTTCTTTGTACCGCCTGCGGTTTTCCATGAAGATGTGGTATACAGAAAATCACTCAGCTTGGCGCTTAGCTGGAGGTGTTCTGAGACATTACCTGCCCTTAAATCTCGGGTCCCCCGTTCATTAGCCAAGCCTCTACCTAATGTTCCACCACGACCTCGTTTAAATGCTTTATGAATGCCCTCGTTTATATAAGATATAAATAGTAATCGGAATACGACGAGGTGATTCACATTTCATTGCGCTATGAACACGTAATTGATCGAATCAATGAATTAGAATGAAGGTATTTATCACATTTCTATAAAGATTGAACTTAAGCATATACAACGCAATATTTAGCTTAAAAATTATAAAACTGTCTCATCGGACGATATCCAAATCGTACAAACCAATAATTAAACTATGATTAAGTCGAAGTACACATTTTAAAAATGTTTCCAAAGAAGTACTTGTAGGACGGAATAGTTCCACATTAGAGCAAGTGAAACTAGTAAATTTAAAATTTGGAAGAAAGAGTGAGGATAGGTTCTTCTTTAAAAGCTTCTTGGACTCGCTTAAATGTCAGCATGGATGAAAGTGATTGTGAGTCCACGTATTAACTTATCCACGCAGCTAGAATATGAATTACTTCTGCCTTCCTTTTGCCATAAAGTTCATCATGAACAAAGACCCATAACCCCTTACATCCCATATTTATGACTGTAAATGGCACGAATGACGGGTTGAGAGAGAAAGGTTTGAGTGACCCGTGCTGTATAGTGACGTTTATATCTTGCTTTTTGAAGTAAATCTATAATGAGACTCTCTGTCACTTCCTAATAATCCCAAAAATGGCACGTATGGATGCCGCAGGAGCAAACGATGATGTAGTAAAAATTTAAAATTAAGAACCTGTCCGATATGATTCACTGGAAAACTGATCACGTCTATCTAGCTTCTCCCATTTTTAGGATGATTATTAAAACGGGTACACACTATCGATTTCTACAGTATGTGGATTGAATCCAGTTATATTAAACCCACTGGGTTGTATCCCACAATCGAGGTGTCAGTTTCACTTTTTTATTTCCGACTAGCTTCAAAATTCACGGACACAACTCCAGCTGCTTTATTAATCATTAATTACTTTCTCTAACTATGATACAGATTAAAGGAATTGGTTTACCTAAATAGCTGAATTGTAACGTCAGTTAAAACAACACCATGTATAATAAATATTTTTTCATACTATGGATAAATGGCAACGTTGACCCTCGGATTTTTTTATCTGAACGATGATTTAAGGGTAGATTATTTATACGAAGACATTTAAACGACACCATTTGTTTCAGATTAAGAATAAGATTAGCCAGACAGATTAGAACGATGAGCAATGCACCGCATCTTCACGCAAAAGATGATGCGGGATGTACCATGCAGGGATCGGCGGGCATGGATTTTGATTGACAGAAAATTCTGACGGAGAAAGAAAGCTCTAGGGATTACCGGGGACATCAGATACCTACAGAAACCGGAGTCATAGGCAAGTTAAAAACGATTAATAAAATATTTACGATGCTAAAATAGGCATCGTGATGGAGCATTCCAGGATTGGAAAGGAGATCTGAGCGCACTCCTTCCAATGCGATAAATTATCAAATGAGAACTATGCGGTATTTCACGAAGAGTGAGCTCAAAAGGCCAGGTATCCAATATCTCATTACCAGAAGCATGTTGGCATAATGCAATTCAGGCTAGGCACTTCAGCGAGGGAAATGCATCTGCATTAAACTGTTGCGGCAAATGGTTCCTAGCAATTCCAGCGCAATATATTCTGTTCCTACCTCCGCAGCAACTTTGTCCCTGGAGGGATTATCATTCCAAATTATCTCCTATCTGGCCTAGGAGAGTTTCGAAATACGTGAAAGGGTGGTCGGATAAGGATTAATAGTTATTCTTCGAATTCAATCTTCGGTAAAATCGTGAAAGCATTTGTTAATTAATGTGTATACAAAGCGATAAATGCTAATTCTCAATAAGGATTACATCAAAAACTTAATTTATTTAAAATTATTTAAATAAAATTCAATTATAATGAGTGGAGGGCTGAGAATTTAAAATGAAAAAGTCAAGTAAGTTTACATAAAACCATGGAAAAGCAAAACGAATAATTCTATCTATACCAATAATAAATTTGTATAAATAGAATATACGACACAAAACTTAAACAGAGATTAAATGTTAAAATGTGAAAAAAATCTCCGTAATATCAATAAAATATGGTAGTAGGTAATTTTAAAGGAATGTATACCAAATAATCAAGGAATAAAACAAAGAAATAACCCGGAATTTTTTCTTAATGTAAATCTATAGCTAGTTATAGTTATTATCCTTGGAACAGAGACATGGACCTAACAAATGAAAAACTCCTCAGAAATCCTCCACTGAAATGCTTCAAAATCAAGAGCATACTAAAGTCTGCAAAAATCTTAAAATAAATGCAATAACATATATGTGATATAATATTTATGAATTAAAAAATATTTTTTGGGTTTCCAATTTGCATAATATTGAACCAAAATAATTAAATACTCAAAATACATGGCATCTCTGATACAATTAACAATTTGAGTATCAAATTCGATATCTTTCCAAGCCATGATATGCTAAGTCAAGGCTTAAGAATGAGTATGAAGGAATATAAACAGATAAGGCAATAAAATTAATTTTCAGTATTCAGAACCAACATTTTATCGTTATCTGGCACATTTCCTTTAATTTCTCCCGTATTGCCGAAATTATCTTCGTTAATTTGATAAGGGTTGATGAACAAGCAATGTCTGTAAACATACACTACGCCCAGGGTCAGTTCTACACATGAATCTGAGTAATTAAAATGGGTGAAACTGATTTTATCCGCGTGGACAGAGACCAGTGGAACTATCTTTGAAGGGTACAATGTCGTCTAGACCCTAAATTAAAACAATAAAAAATAAAATTAAGTATTGAAATATTATCACAGTTTATATTTTAGACTTATAATATCAACCTTAACTCTCAGACAAATGGGAGGAGGCGAAAGCTAACTTGTAACTGTAAATATCTAGAGCAGAGGCAAATCTTGTGAGGGTAGGGAAAGGAGGACGGTAGGAAATCTGTCTAATCCCTTAATGTAGGATAGGAGAGAGAGGGAGTCGGAGGGAAAATAGTCGCGCAAGTCGGCAAAATGTCCAAGGGGGTGGGTGTTGGAGGGAGCCCTTTCGTCGTTTGGGCGCAAGTGGGAGATAGCGGGACCGCGATGACGTCGGAGCTTAACACCACATGAAAGGGCAAGAGTTATCACCACAGGGTCATCGGTAGGGTGAGGGAAATTGATCCTTTTAGAATCCGGACTACGTTTTTTAAGGGCAAAGAAACATGTACCAAAGTAGCTGGAGGATTAAAAGGTAACATTTAGTTCATTTACGCATCAAGGACTCCAATTTCCGAAATTGAATATTTTTTATCGAACGAGTAGACGTATTTTATTGCTGATTATCGTGATCGAATGTGCTGCTGAGTGCTTAAAGGCATGGCCAGGTATTTCCAAAAGAATTCTCACATGGCCTGCACATTACGAGTACTTATCCCAAAATATTTGTCGGTTATTAGTGTACTATACTAATTCATTAATGAAAAAGACCAACAGACCGCAGAGAAGAAAGCCGCATTGTTTCACCAAGAATTGTATCCATTTTCCCCCCTAGTTCTACACATCAGTTCTGTCTTTAGTTAATTTTCCACATATCAAAATGTACTACTCATTTTATATACCCATCATTTTTTCCACACTGTAGCCCAAAAACAAATTTGAGCAAGTGTAAAATACCCATTTTTGTCCCATGTGCCTCTTTAAACTTCCATTAGTCATCTTCTCCTTCATGACAGGAAGGGCCCTTTATGCCCCCGCATGACATTTGGGTGTAGCTGAATATTACGGCAAGTGCAACAGATGTCGAAATCTTAATATATGGTGTACAAGACCGGTTGCAGCGTAGCTCCAGTTTATGTCAAAACTCATATGCCGGCACTCGTGGGAAAAACAAGACAATCCGCTTTTATTGGATCCGAGAATGCGACATGGAAGCAATAAGACGGGAAGTGAGAGCGCATGGGTGTCTTGAGCCTCAAAGGAAGAGCAAGTACCTGGTTAAGTACAGAAAATCGAGCAGTAAAACACGGCGACAGTTATCGCGTTTGAATTCAATATTAAGAAACATCCCATGCCTAATAAAAATTTATTCCTTTCATATGCATGCATAAGACAGAAGAAGAATCACGCTTGTTAAGAAAGGGGTGAGGAATATTGAAGTTTGGAGATGAGAAAATAAAGATTTAAAAAGAGAGATCATACAGAAGAAATAATGAGAGACAGAGGTGCCACGGAAGCTGTAGAAGTCGATAAAACACTGAAAAGTCAATACGAAGGTAAGAGTGGCAGTTAGATAAAAGAGTGAACTAATTAAGAAGGAAAACAAACCCAAAGGAAGAAGGAACTAAGCTCACTACTGTGTGCACAAAATGAGAACAGCGGGAACAGGAGAAATTAGACGACATCGGAAAAGGGAAGAACAAGCAGCAAGAAGAGACACGGGCAGATGCTACAGTGGACTAGATGCCCTTCATTAGGCGTGGCGTCTCCGTTATTAATTTATTCCTGCTCGAGATACGCTTTCCACTTGGATGGAGGATTTTTTTGCCGCTACAAGAGATAGCATGTTATGCAGAAAAAAAAGGCCGAAGATGGCACAGGGGCACTAAACAAACACAAACAATATCTTTTTCAAAGAAAGCATTCGTTAATTTACGGAAGAGAACAACAAAACACGTAGCTGATTTACGGAATTATATTCCTTAGAAATCCTAAATAAAAAAGAATGAGGAAAATTATGCGACAAAGACGAAGGACAATATTTCTCACCCTGGGAACTATCGGTGACGCACAGTGAAATGATAACAGATTGTTAATAATTTTAAGGGAGAAAAAAACCATTTACGCGACAGACATTCGAAGGAAAGGAAAGTTGGATCCAAAGGGACGGAAGAGGAAAAGAAACAGGGAAAAGCATCGAGCCGCGGGCGTGACAATAACAATGAATTAGAGGCCTCAAGGGGTCCGAAGTCACGCCGAGGAATGTTGAACGGAGGAGAAAGGATGTATTTGTGTGTGTGTGTTCGCCGGAGAAGAGGGTGAGGTTTTAAAAAAAAAAGAAGGGAAGAAAGAGAGAGCGGCGGAAAGTATGGATAAGTGAAGCCCAAAAGAAGAAGAGGGGGAAGGCGGAGGGGAAGGGTGGTGAGAGGGTACGGGAGAGAGGGGAGGGTTTTGTGTGTGTGTGTGTGTGGAGAGAATAAGAAAGGGAAGGCCTGGAAAAAGAAAAGGAAGCCCGTCACCCGGTCGTTTTTATTTTTCTTTGGAACAACTCCAGTAAAAGAAAAGGCGATGGGTCGCAAAAGATGCATGGCCCGGCCATTCCCCGAGACGCGAGCACGCATCCTCACACACACCACGAAGTTGCCGGATGGGACCCTCGGTCCAAGCCACCACACACACACACACACACGCGCCTCCCCCAACCCCCCCTCATCACCCTCCTTTTATATACTACCTCCTCCCCCACCATCTATTTCATTTGTCC
>WURS02000013.1:5637108-5653062 GCA_011762765.2 Rhinocypha anisoptera | reverse complement strand
TCTTAAAGGGCGATATCTTTCACCCTTCCCCCCCTCCCCCACCCACACCTCACCCTCTCTCTCTCCCTCTCTTCCTTTTCCTCTTGCTCCACGAACCTTATCGCCCGGAATACGGGCGAGGGAGGATGGAGGCGGGACGAGAGACAGGGAGGAGCACTCTAGCGACGTGCAAAGTTTCGAGAGACGTCCCTTGTCTTTTTTTTTTTAGGGAGAAGTTTCAGCGATAAAAGCGGGATAAAAGTATCGCGTCTCAGCGCAAAAGGGATGCACATGAACGGTGCATTTCCTTTAGTGGGAGCGGGTGCGTATTACAGGCGAGGGAAAAGTAACAGGATCCTCGTAACCGTATGCTGCATTCTTTATGCACAAGCTGGAACGTGGGCTTGCGTTTTGATGGCCTACACGTCACTAAATTTCCCATCTGAACAAAATCAATCAAGGCAATTTAACCCATCAAAGAGGTAACTAGGTTGCAGAGGTGATTGCAAATTATTTTTTTGTGTGGTCGCAGCGCTTTCTAATTGCTTACAAGGGATAGATTAAAAACATTATGGTTACACAACAGGTAACTACAAAAATATATCAAATTTTTAAAAGTAAAAATTACAATTAACTGTGGCTGGGGCTGGCATTTTTCCTGTTTTGTACATAAAAGTGAGACGAGAAAAATCTTAATTGTTTTCTATAAAAACCTGGAAAACGCCAGTAGTGAAATAATGATATTAAAATGGCTTTCTTTGGACGAGAACAAAACTAAACCAGTCGTTTTCCCTCTACTTGCACATTAACCCTCAACAAAAAATACTATTAAATGGATTTTTCAATGTAGATTCAATATATAGTAAAGTCATTTACAGACAATCAACCTCTTGTGGACAGAAAAAAAGGAAAGAGACAAGAGTAGGGATGGAATGTTTTTCAGAAGAATCCCTTGAAGATGATTTATGATGTGCAGTGTTTATGATAATTGTGGTAAAGTAGATTCCAAAATAGAACTCATACTACATATATTTTCCCTATTGAAATTTAAATTCCCTATTGACAATTAAATTTTAAGAAAGTTAAAGGAAAAAGATGGAGAACTATATATGAGGAGGGAGTATGTTCAGAGAAATGCGGCAACTATGGAAAAGGGAAAAACTATTACAGGTATATATTCTATTCATCATTAATTGAGTGCTTGAAAAACCAAGCAACAAAAAATAAGTCCACGTTGTTTCCAAAAAAATATCTTTTTTCATCATGAAAACATGCCAGCTCGCCCCTATGGAGTTATAGCTGCAAAATATATGGTTTTAGGGTACCAAATGATTGGCAGAAAGGATATTTTATTCAAAGAAAGAGAAGGTATAAATAAATTTCTATTTTTCAGGGTTAGATAAATCTTATTATTCAAAAGGTAAAAATTAGGAGGAATTGAATTGAAGTCTCTTATCCTGAAAAGAGGCCTTGCTCTTACCCTTGTGCTCATTTTTTAAAATACTCTTCAGCAATAGGTTTTACAATTCTATGTTTTTCCTAAAATACAAGATATGAAAGAATACCTCAAAATTTTTCCCTTTCAGAGTAACCTCCCTGACTTACAGAGACTTCATAGGTCATGACCATGAATTAATTTATATCTTTGCCATATTAATAGAATAATCTGTCCTACTGATAAGTTTGTACAGCTAAATTAATATATTAACTTACCTGATTATTAGGAAAGGTTCCATCCTTATCAATTGCATTGACCTGTGTGACTTTTGTGCCAATTGGTTCACCTTCTAAAACTGTTTCTTGCTCCCGTTCAGTAAACAGAGGAATTTCATCATTCACGTCCTCCAACATTATGTATACAGTGGCCTCAGATGCAAGTTGCTGAGCTCCATTGTTCTAAAAGTCAAAATAATGTTCTGAATGATGCATTCCACTCCATGTTACACACACGAAATATTAATGCCAATAAGAGAATTGACCTTTGTTTTCAATCACAGAGTTTATACATACATACATATTTTCATTCATACAAACATATTTTAATATGGATCTTAAAAAATTATCCCAAAAAATTTAAGCAGATAGGTGGAAGAAGATGAAATGTAATTACTTATGCTTTTCATAAAGTAAACACTTGTTGAATTCATATTATTTTAAATCCCAGATAAAAAGTATAGCTAAACAAATATCATTGAAATTTAAATATAAAAGCACTAGGGATGTAATTTTCCAAATATTAGTATACATTTAATAAAACCATAACAATGGTATTTACCTCAACTCGAATTGTCAGGTTGTACTCCTTGATGCTTTCATAATCCAATGGATGATTAACCTTTATGTCTGCCCAAGTGAATCCATTATCAGAACGTTGTTGTAGATAAAATGTGTTGAATTTATTTGTTTGTGCTGTAGAACCTGGCATTAGCCGATAAAACACTGTAGGATTTCCTTCTATGCCAGAACTGTATTGTAGAAGTGAATTTAAAGAGGGAAACAGGAAATAGGAAAGGAAAAATTAAGAGCAATGAAATTTAAGATCAAAAAATAGAAAATCAATGAAAGTTAAATGGAAATACAGTGGGTTTGAGTGAATTCCAAATGAAAGAAAAAAATTTTAAATATAATTAGATCAGTAAAAATAATTGAATAAAAATGAAATAGGAAAATAAGAAAGAGGAGGAGGAAAATTGAGGAAGAAGGAAGTATGGTATAAGGATATGTCCGATAAGAAAAAACCCAGGGAAAAGGGAAAGAAGAGAATAAAATATATATTAGTATATTGTATTGGAAATTCATAATTATAATTCTTAGACTAATATATACAAAAGTTCATGAGAAAGTACTGAGATTATCTAGTATTACAATGAGTTTTCATTTTAATTAATATCCAAATTAAGAACATTTTTTACTGAATTGATCATAGTAATGACTGAAAACTTAACGAGAAAACATTACCATGTGATAATTAAAAATCTCATCAATTCAATTTGATAGAAAATTCACTTTAAGGTGAACACAAACACACATCAGAATTCATTTCATATTTTATTCACAAAGCAAGTAGTAGATAAATATGCCAAAGCCCAAATTTCTAAATTGTTATTAGCAGTAGTAGGGCTAAAGGCACCTATGTATTAATTATAATTTTTCATGCTAATCAGCCCCTATTTACTTGAAAATGCTTCAAAATGTAGCTAGGCTAAATTCAGATACTATAGGCCTGTTGGCTTATTAGCTACACACTATGAAATTCAGGCAATGAATGAATTTTGACATTATATTTATATATAGTATCACATTTAACCACACAGTCACTATAATGCAACCATGCAGCACTTAAAAATTAAAGTAGCTGGTTTCATTGAGATTGAAATAAAATTTTTCAATCTACTTTTATTAATGGTAAAACAGCTATATATAGCCAATTTAGGACTTACATTTGGCATTCATGATGTCTTGTCTCATTTTAATTATGCTATCAAAATGCTACTCAGCAAAAATGCATGCCACAAAAAATTCACAAAAATCAAAAATATTTCTTCATTCACAAAAATCAAAAACATTTATGGCAATACGTCAACTAGTTCAACCTGGTGTGGATTTAATGTTGAAATTTTGGATTGTGTTTCATGGAGTTTTTCCTCCATCTCAATGAAAAAAATTCAATGCCAATTAAAAAACTGGAAAACACCACACCAAAGTTTTTCATTCCATCAAAAGCGTAACTAATTCCTTCTTACACACAAAAATGTGCATGCTTTCCATTTTTAAGGGAGACAAATGGTCTACATAATTCAGAAATAAAGCAAGAGTACGTTTATATTTTTGTATATAGCCCATCACTCAATTTATCTCATTAAAACCAGCGCAAGAGTTTTTTTTAAGTTGTACCATAGGTTTGGAAGATGATGTATCTCACTTAGCAGCAGTCAGGTCATGTATATGAGACATCAATGTCACAGCTGACACAAAAAAATGGTAGTTGTTAATATCTTAAGTGTTGATAATGTAAGGAAGGAATACCTCATATGTATCTGCAATTAATTTTCATACTGAGTTGAAAGCACAAATCAGTGAAAAATTGCTTTTACCTAGATTTTCCACTTCCAGGTGAATCTGGGAATATTTAACTGCATAATCCTAAGCATTTAAGAATCAAGGAAAAAGGATTTATTTTCTAAGTGAGGCAAAAATGACCTTAGTCTATGGAAGAAGAATGAATAAGGAACCAGTGATGTATTCAATCCATAGAGACTTTTTATTACTATCAGTCATCTGCAGAGAATATCCTCCATAAAAACAAAAGTTTCTTCTTGATACCTTGAAGTGATAGAATCTCCTGATATAAAATGAAATCACCAATTTTATATCTAACAAATTGTTAAATAAGAAAAAAATACTAATAAATGAAAACTAGTAGGCATAATAGGCATTTTTAATTCTTTGCAGGATTCACCAAACACCAAATTAACAACTTTACCAGCTGCTACATTCCATATTCATCAATTTATTAAAATCTTCTTAAACAATTTTTCAAACAACTTCTTTATTTTAAAAATAAAAAAAACAATGACTGAAAAAAATGCCTTATCTCAATACAATGTGCAAAAAATAAATAGAGGAAGTTAAATATTTGTAAAAGGATATAATATGAGTGACTGCTAAGTTCTGTTATGTTTTATGGGTAACCATCACCAAGAACATTTTTGATTGAATTCATGAGAATGGAAGATTAATAACTGAAGCCAAAAATCTTAACCTGATTTATAAATAAGGAGATGGCATTAACAAAGGTTAAGAGAATAATGAATTGGGAAACTAAGCAAGCACCACTTATTCATAAATCAGGTTAAGAAAAATTTTAAACACTTCTAAATTCAAATTAAGAACAAGGTAAACACACTCATCTACACTACATAAATAATTTTTGTAAGTTAAGGGTAGATATCTAATATCTCTTTAAATATGTATTCTTGACTATCTTGACAATTCTGCTTTTAAATATTTCAGGAGTGCAGAAATGAGTGAGGGTATATAAGATGTCACTTCGTGCAAAAACACTAAAAATATAACTGGGAAAAAAATCCCACAATGCCGTGCAAGACCATAAAAAAATTAAAACAATCAAATAACAGGTAGGTTTTTAGGGGGCTCAGGGGTTATTTTTTCGTGCGAAAACAGGAATTGATTCACCCATTTAGAGATTGTCACATGGAAAACCAATGCCTGTAAATTACCTCTCACCGTAGAAAAAAGCATGAACCAAAAATTTATATACAAAAAATATCAATGGTAATGATATATTCCTATTCTATGTAAAAGAAAATTTGAATTTTTTATATAAAATATAAGGAATTTAAATTGATTGCCAATGCGTCAAGAATTACAAGAATATATCAGTTATTATAGTGGGATTCAGTTGATAAGCCACTCATTGAATTGGCCATAACCCTGGCTTTAATAGAAAACTTCATGCTTTCTTGTACAGTATAGTTATCAGAGCTTCAGAGAGCATTTTCTTCAAAAAATTAAAAAAAGTGAAATTTTCACAGCTCACAGGAGTTAGTATTAAATAATAAGTAATAAAACATATCCAAACACAAACACATAGTACAATAATGTCTAGTTTGGCAAAGTTTAATCTAAAATGTATTCAAACTGAAGATGCTAACGAAACTCATACTGAAATGTAGTAATATAAGCTTGACTAAACTTGGATAAAAAAAATGAAAAATGCTCCCATCAAGTTCAAAGCCACCATCTTAAGACACCAAAGCTTTCAGAGTGAATGTGATAGCAGCTGATTATAGAAACTGATTGGCAATATTGGAAGGTTAGCCAAGGAATGTGATTGGTGAGGAACTAGGAGTGAGGTAGATAAGACAGTGACCAAAATAAAAATATATAATAGATATATCTGCTGCAGCAAACAGACCTGGCCTTAACAGACACAACTCTAGCCCCAACCGGCAAGTTTTCTTTAATGTAGATGGGGCCGTAAACCACATGATCCCAGACAGGTGGATTGTTAGCCCGATCCACCACGTCTATTTGAACCTCGACGGTCCGTGAAAGTGGGGGGTAGCCCTTATCTTGTGCCATCGCCTCCAACTTGTAAGTCTCCCGCTAGAGCCGAAGTAGATGACGCCATTGTGCAGGCAGCGGCCATGTTGTAATGGTTGTTGTTGATGATGTCCACCATCATATTTGTAATGTGTTTTTTTGCATGATATTTGTTTTTGTCCAAAAAGCAAAAAACAAGACATAAAAATAGTTTGTTTTCTTGCTTGAAGGCTTTTTTTAATTAACAGACATGTACTTTCATTAGCGCTCAAGAGTTTTTTCCCTAACTTACAGTGAAAGTTTTCACACAGGTTAAAAAAACGCAATACATATTAAAGATTACTTCAAAAAAGGTAATAGTGATGGCACAGCACTTCATTTCCTTGAAATCGGGGTATACTTTTCATGGAAAAACAGATGCCTAGATGGCACACTGGAAGTTCACAGAAATTTGTTGATGAAGGACTCCAGGATATGTATAAAATGAAGTGCTTTAGTACCAAAGATGCAATATCCAGGGCTTAGTTGAGTAATCTGTTCCTTAGGATTTCCATGATTATGTTTTCATCCAGTGATAAAAGGAAAAGCATCATTGTTAGTTGGTGTTAGTAAAACTATAATTAAGCTGAAAATAAAGGCAACTGATTAGTGATGGAGAAAATAAGGTGATTTTTGCATTCCCACATTCTGCTTCTGACGTTCCTGAAGCATCTGAATGCAAAGAAAGTAGGGTTCCCTAGCAGGAACACAGCAAAAGATTGGGTCTCTCAAACGATAGGCAAACAAATGCAAACACACAACCGTGCATGTCTCACTTGTGTGCAGGGAATGGATAATTATTCCTCCAGGCAATGTGCTTGATTTGATTAACTGACTCTTCAGTATTCCTGCTTTGAACACCATTTGGAAAGGAAATTATGGCTAAATCCAAATAATAGAAGGACTTAAATTACATTTAGAAACTAATTATGACTAAATGCGAAGAAAATGTACAGCTGTTCTGGCTCTGGCTCTTAATCTAGCCTACATCATAGAGCACCTTTGTAGGAAAAAAATCACAGGATTAGTTGAAAAGCATGGGGATCACAGGGAGAATACAGACCATGGGCTACAATGAGCATATTCACTCATCCCATGGACTTTACAGGTTATACCAACAGTTTAAACTGTTTTATATTGGCGATCCAAATACATAGAGAGAGAGAGGTAGGTGGCTGTTTTATCTTTCTTTTCTGTAAGCATCATAAAGGGGTTACTAGAGGTTAGCCTGCAAGGGGAGAGATGGGAGACTTTTAAGTCACCTGATGAGGCCTTAAGGGCCGATTGAGGCCATACAAACCTTGCCTTTATGGAGGTCACAACTGTACCGACCGTCACGTTCTCTGGAACACGAACGATGGGGCCATCAGGTCCCCGCTCCCCTCCGGCATACGTGTCCCACACTGGTGGCTTATTGTTCCTGTCTACCACGTCCAGTTCCACATCCACATCTGCGAAGGATGGTGTTCCCTCCCCCTTGTCGGAGGCACGTACCCGCAGCCGGTAGCGCTCGCGCTGGGCATGTTAGCCAAGGATACAGTTCGCCCCCCAATCGTCCGATGGCGATGACGCCGCTCGGCGGCGAAGCAGGGAGATGTAGCAAGTTTGCGAAGTGCATTTTGAATTGGTGGCATCGCCCGATGGTCAGATGGTCGATCATTGGGGCAACAAGGGGGTTTGGATTTAGAGCACGGTCCATTGGGTTGAGGTTTTGGATGGAAGATTGGACAGGTTCATAAAAAGGGGGAAAGGAAATGGGAAAAAAATGCGTCAACATGAGATATCTTTGGTTGTCACCGGGTATGGTATAGGTGAGAGTGATGAGGTTATGGGTTAGGCACTTATGTACAAAAACAAAAGCAACTGAGGTAATTTATGGCATGGAGCACTCTCAAAATAAGGCAGGATGAATACTGAGCCAAGTGCTGTTCAGGAAAAATCATAAATAACAGAAATATCTTTTTCTAAAAGTGAACTAAAGACTCAAACACATCGTATATAAAATCATTACTTGGTGGATAAAAGTATTCAAAAGAATGGCCTGAATTTTATAACCAAAAATCAAAACAGAATAAGAGTAAAATATTTCATTTTTTTCTATCTTCTCAATTGAAAATATGTACATAACCAACAAAAAAACAACATAATTTGAGCTCTGCCTTACTTTGAAAATATTAAGCTCCAGCTAATGATGAAATCTAACTCAAGCAATCCCAAAACATATGTACAAATCAACAAAAAATAAATAAAAACAAACAAACATACTTAATTTTAATAATAATATTCAAGCTATCTTTTCCTAAACTTTCAGCTCCTGATAGAAGGCCTCTTGCAATGGAAAACTTGAAAACTTAACACTACTGTACATTATTGACAATATAATGTAACTGCTTTCCATTGGAAGGATTTGAATCATTATTAATTTTCACCATGCCATTTGAGAGGCCTTGGGCTGACAATAAGCATTTCAAAGCTTTTTTGTGGAATGATACAAGCCAAAGAGAGAGATTGGGAATGCAAGAAACAGTTCTATTGGAGCAAATGCTTAAGTTGTGAATCTGATTTTATTTTATGACAAGTAATGCAGAAGTGCATAGAATGCTCTCATTCTTGGTACCATGATTTCCCTCTTTGCTGATGTTAAACTATCCAACACCCAAAATGGTGCAATTAAGCAAGTGAAACAAGCAAATACAGAAAATAATTTGTTCACAGATCAAAATATTAATGAAAAAATGGATTCCATACTAATTAATTTTTTAGTACAAATCGTAGTGTTTCATAAAAAGAATTGATTTAATTAATTCTGCACTATAGCCATTGTAATGTGTAGACCAATGGCAGATATTAAATGCCCATTTACCCTCATGCTTATTGTGATTATTATTTCCTTGACCAATTAATAATGATATCACCCTAAGTATCAGTAAATCTGTGCACAACTGTGCCTTTAAGTGTCCAGATCTATAGTGAAAATGTGCATTAGTATTGTTTTTTGAGGATTGGAACCTATCATCATTCATTATATATAACAAACATGGAGAAACAAATATATTTCTGTAATAATCATAAATGAGTTAAACTGCACTCTACAAAAATGATTTTATTACTATAATCTAGATGGACTTATAAATAAATTCATAAAAAATGAAATAAAGGACTACATATATAATAAATCTGGAAAACATTGAGTCATTATCATCATCAGTTTCAACAATATGATTCTTTTCTAAAAGTCAATTGGTCTTAATTGACATTTTCCAATCCCAAGGATTTCCCTTCCTCTCTCTAAGGCCTCTCATGCCTCACATTAATGTTTCTACATTTCAACACTAGTGTTTTTTATCTAAAGCAACAACATAAAAATGACATTAAATTAACACAGAAATAAACACATAGGGTAAGACAAAAAAGTCAAAGTTACACACCCTTCACACAAAAAACTTACAGCAATCTCTCTTTCTGGGGTGTGTTAGGAGAGATGTAGAATTAAAAAGCTTATTTGGCATTTTATATTTCACAATCACTGAATTTCCATTAGTTAGCTAAACTAACTGGATAATTTGAATCACTCTTGTTATATTGTGAGTATTTCTTTAAAATAAAATGCAATCCATTTCCAAGTGCCACAATGTATGAACTATTACTATAACTATCATACTACTGTTCAATATTGATTCATATTTAATCATATTCAATATTGATCAATATTTAGAAAATACAATCACCTACTTACTGGAAAACATCCCTTTGTTGTGGTTCAATTCCGAAGAACAGAAAGAGTGCAATCAAATAAAAGTAAACAAGAAGAGAAATTATATGCATGCAATATCCCATGCCATCAAAATTAGTAACATGATGCAAATTCACAAATAAATCAAGGAAAATAAAGGAAAACATCAATAAAATGGATAGGGTGGGGTTTTAAATTATAAAGTGAATGTTGAGCAGAGGAAATGTCAGGATAAGGATTATTTGAGGGAGGTAATTAGAACTCCAAGGCCAGTTGACTTGGAAAAACTTGGAGAAAAGAAATGTCTTCTTCAGAAAAATAAAACTGTGTCACTGAATTAGGGTTTTGAGAGGGATGTATTGGGAGTGTAGGTATTTTTGGGGAAGGGCACTGATTTTTCTTTCTTTGAACAGGATGAAAAACTAATGGTTTGAAGAGTCAAATACAAGGGTCTCTTGGCTACCAATATGTATTTCTTTCTTCCTGATTCTTATTGCCACCGAAAAGAGGGGTTAATGGGACTTTTGGAGGCATAAAAATCCCCATGCCTCATCAATTATGGCCCATTTCTCAGTTTAAAAAAGACTTGAGATGAGAGCCATTCAACAAAGTACTTGCTTCATTAAAAGCCATTGCAGGCCCTCAAAAGTATCATACTGTGCAGGTCGTCATATTATTGTAGCTATAGCTACTGTGACTCCTTTTATGCATAGATTATTTTAAAATCTTCCTGTAAAAAGTTGGAAGGTGTTTTTTTTATTATGATGTCTATAGCTGATTGCACACAAAAAAAAACACTGCTGATGTGCACTCACAAAAAAACTTGCCTCCCCTTCAGCACTTTTCTAAATTCACAGAAAGCCACCCTGCAGGATAATTAAAAATCTTGCACAACTGTTTCTCCCAAATGATCACTCACTGCTCCAGAAGCTAGAAATTAGTCCATCTAAATTGTTGTATTTGTACACAAATAGGACAAGGTAAGAAAAGAGGAAATTGGACTTATGGATATAAGTGATAAAAGTATTTCTTCAATATTACAGACAGCAAAAGCATTTCCTGTCAGCTTCCACTAGTAAATAGACAGAACATTAGAAAAATGTTTCTGTACTCTCCTTCCAAAGTAAAAAATCTCAAAGAAATTGCATAGTTCTGCATCCTTTAGAAAAAAATCTCTCTCCCCTTTATTTACATTGAAAATAGAAAGTGACAAAACGTATTATAAAAAATCACTCCACTACCTCACAAGTGAATAAACCACCAATATAATGGGCAAATTCACCTCGTATTATAAGATGGGTTGGGCCAATTGGTTGGAAAAAATGGGAAGTGGCAAAACATGGAAAAATATACGTTTCTCTCTTTTATACATACTCTCCAGACCCTTAGCTATTATTGATTTAAAAAGTAGATTAGAAATTTCTTGTGGAATGGTAATGGGCAATTTGGGAGGGGGGGAAGTGGGGGAGTCAGGGAACATTAGGGGGTTATGTGGGGGAAAAAACAGTTTCAACCAGTCAAAAAACAGCCTTCAAAAAAGTGTTAGCCAGGCAGGGCCTAGCAGGACCCTTTATGAAAAAGGGCCTGCAAAAGTCATGTTCGGCCCCAAAAAAGTTGGAAAAAAGGGAGGAGGTTAGCATCAAAACCTTAGCAGCCAGGGAGGGGCCAAAAACAACGCGGGCCCCCAAGCCCCACGCCACCACCGTTGCTCACCAAGAACTGCAAAAACTCGATGAGAAAAAAAAGGCATTTGGTTTCAAAACCTCCTCTTCTCGCAAGCAAAATGCTCCATCACTAAAAAAACATATACTTCAGAGTACACTCAAAACCGCCAAAAGACAAAGTGGGTTTTGTGTTAATGACAAAATGGAACTGATTGGATGTCAAAGTATATACATGTAAATGTTATATACAATATGTAGAGGCAATAAATTATTATTTTTTATAAAAATAACTAGGAAGAAGTCAACAGTGAAGTATATGTACTGGGCAAAAGTACATAAGGTAAGTGCCGTAGAAACAAATAATATTCAAGATAATTGACTGTGAAAATGGAAAAATACACCTTTTGCAAAATAAATAAACGTGTGATTCAACATAACCAATATAAATGCAAGAAGCACAAGATATTCTTTTAGTCTGTATGTATTTAATAATTATGTACACATGACTAACAAACCAAGATGGTACATACGTTCTGATATATACATATTTTTCAGAAATACC
This sequence comes from Rhinocypha anisoptera, assembly GCA_011762765.2. Taxonomy (NCBI): domain Eukaryota; kingdom Metazoa; phylum Arthropoda; class Insecta; order Odonata; family Chlorocyphidae; genus Rhinocypha; species Rhinocypha anisoptera. The sequence continues at coordinate 5,641,019 of WURS02000013.1, read as the reverse complement.
TGCTTTCTCTCCCAACCAACATACATCCTCATATACACTTCAAATGTTAATGTGGTATACCATTAATGCATTCAGTGTACACATAAATGTTCTTATATTAAATTTTTACCTTAATATGTGGGAATTTTTTCAATAGATGGAAAATAATTAGGAAATATGGATGCATAAATATCCAATAAAATAAGCTTAATATGTTTAAGTCATTGCTGGTGTAGTAATATAATATAGCAAAGCATTGGTACCACATTTTATTTCTTAAAATAAAATACTACAAACATATCTAATAAAGTAATATAATAGTGCTTGAAACTGAAAACTTTTATGTGTACAGAAATAAAACAAACACACAACTGACACACTCACACAGGCACGCACAACCAGAAAATCAAAAATAATTACCAGAATGTATCCCCAGAATCAATCACTGCATTTAGTCATAAGGTACCACTACCAATGCAGTTGAACTTAGGTATTGGAAAAGCAAATGCAAGAAAGTCAACTTATTACCAGAGGTTAAAGGGAATAGAAACAGGCGCACATTATAAAAAAAGGAATATATTACAAGGAAAAATGTAACTTTTGAAAATAACTTTTAGAGTTACAACTGGTGGGTGTGCATTTGTGAGGAAGAGCTGGTTTGCACAAAACATGCAAACACTATAAAACCATCCAACCATCAAAAACTCAGTTTTGTTAAGTTGAAGGTAAATCATTATTAGACATGGAATGGCCAATGAAAATTAATGTTATTTGAAGATGTGTATGATGAAAATAAGAATGAAGAGTAAAATCATAATTCACATCTTTCACGGAAGTCATATCATTGTCCACTAATATTTCAGATGTGGAAAATAATTATATGATTATATAAAATCTTGAAAATAATCTTGCATTGTAAAATAATGATTCTTTTACAATGCATTCACTTAGCACAACCAGTTCTTCCATAGAAAATGAAGGTCTATCATTTCATAAAAGTTATAAGATAGGAAGCATGGAAAGAAAAACTTTCATGAATAGCCAAGGTTAGTGATCCCTCTTAAAATAAATAGCCTCATAAAACAGTGATAGAAGCAATTATCACTTAATTAACTACTTCCAGTCTTTCTGAAGGGTGATTTAGCTTTCATAAGTAGGTACATAAAATAAAAACTAGAAGCTAGCAACTCCTAAATATAAAATCCTTGAAAAAAGACATTAAACATTTATGTGCAGAGTAATTAGCAACTGAAAAAGCATATCACATCATTAGATGTATATCCTTAAATTCTTAATTTCTTTATCAAAATAAATACCACTTATGCAAATATTAAAACCATGTTCACATGAAATATCTTGTAAATGTATCATTAAACAAGGCAAATGGAAAATTAGTACTTACGTCTAAAGGCTTCTTCAAAACTATCCACCCAGATTCTGGTTGGATTTCAAAATAGTCTAGGTCTGAAGGATTATACGGAGCACTTAAGCTGTATACAATAGCACCATTGTTATCAGCATCTTCATCAGAGGCTGAGACACGGAGAATATTTGTCCCTATACTTGCGTCTTGTTTCACGTTCTCCACATATTTCTATATATAATAAGAGACCACAAAATATTCAACCATTTTACAAATCTGTTCATTAATTCCAAGAATAAAACTTTATGCATGGAAAACACTATTTATAATCCTTTAAATCCATTCCCATAGAAAATAGGGTAGCATCATGTCTTAATCCACAAAAAAATTATTACAGGAAAGAAATGTTATTTATTTATATGAAAATTAATGTCAAATATTACAGATTTAATCTTTATAAATTATGTAAATGTAAAAGCATTTCCTTTACCAAATTATCATCAACTTTACTGCTTGGTACTGCAAAGTTAAAGTGATTTTTAAAAATAACTCATCTGAACCTAAGAAGTTTTATATATAATATCCTTCCAATATATTGTAAATTCATAGACACAGTAAAAAATTATATTGGCCAATATAAAAAATATACAGATAAATTTCTTTTAATTTCAACTGATTTCGGAAGAGCTTTGCCAATTTACACCTCCTTATGTTTCAACGTATACTAATTTATTCATTTTAGCTTCTTACAAAGTAGAACTTTAAAAAATAAATGATATGGCAGAACTTACCTGTCTGTCAAACAAGGGAGGGTTGTCATTAACATCAGTAATTTCCACAGTAAATGAGCATACTCCCTCTAGGGATGGTTCTCCCTGATCTGTCGCCTTTACTGTTACAGACACAAATTTTCCATCATCACCTTCACGATCAAACACCTAAGAAAGAAAAAAAAATCACTTGAAAAAAATCTAAATTACTAAAATCTGTGACTCAGTACATATTTTTATATTCAACACATTTTTACTGTAATCATGTAAATCTTATTGTGAGGAAGCACTCCTATCACCTGGAGGCCTGAGATAAACTCTGTCCTTAGACAATAAATAAACACTTTTCTGCCAACCATAACATTAAAACATTATGTCTGAAGCTAATCAGATCTTAGCCATGATTGTTTTATGAAAACACAGAACTAACCTTATTTGTAGAAACTTCTCCGGTTTCCTCATCAACAGTGAATTTTGTCCCCTTTTGATTTGGCTGCTGCACAATTGAATATTTCACCTGGCCATTGACTCCTTTATCTTCATCTGTGGCCTGAACCTGAAAAATAATTGAACATTTCACTCTAATGTTTTCATGAAATTCATATATTTTTTAAATTGTATAATCTTAGCCATTATTCCAATATTTTTTTACTTTACAATTATTACAATGAATTCATTTACTATTATGTCCATCAAATTATCTCTGGCTTCGAAATGAATTTTAAGAGTATAATTTACTTGTGCATTGTTCTTCGTGCAATCATGCATACAATATCCACTAATGCAATGACCTCATATAAAAGTAATGACTCAACTATTGTTACTGATGGAGAATATTGGTCACAATGACCACACAAAAAAATTAAGTAGTATGTAATTCATATTTTTGTGGTACACATTTAGATTATGTGCATGTGTGTCATATTTATATTGTTCACATAACTGGTGTTGTTTTGAGTTTTCACCCTCATCCATCTATATCCCTGAGGAATATTTATCAATAAATTGAAATGTCACCAGTAATTAAATCGTGTTCACCTTATTTTGTCCAAAACCCTAAATAAAGTCAACTTTCATAATTATTGTGGTCAAGAACACTTCAATATAAAGTATTTTTGCTTAGAGGCTTGTACATAACTAATGGAGGAGAAGAGTTTACTGGAAATCATTCACTTCTATTAATTTTTATGTCCCTGATAATTAAAATCCTTTATTCATATATTTTTCATTTGTTGCACTACAAATGAGAAAGCACCAAGAAACAAATATAATACACCGTTTGTACTTTGTGGTATAGTAGTGCCCCACTTTTCCATCATTTCAAGTGTCAAGGCACAAGACTGCTAAAACATTCAGCAGAGAAAGGGTGCCCAATATGGGGCATTAATGTTAAAAAAGGGGTTTTGCTTATATTGGCATACATTGTGGGGCATTAATATTGAAAGAAGGGTATTACATGCTAAATTTACCAATGAACAACTCATATAGAGAGTCAAAATTTTCTAGAGTCAAAACATCAACCAATAATTCTGCATTGATTGCCCAAAAAGGCAAACAAAAAATTCAACACAATTGAATTCCTTCATCAATTACTGTAAACAAAGCCATATTGTATATTGTAATCATGTTCAGCTCAATAAACTACATTTGTCATTTTCTATAGTTTCACTTCTCAAACAATTGCATTTCAACACTCTAACAAAAGACTAAATCACTTATTTTTGACAGGGGGAAGGCTGGAATACACGGAAAATATCGTTAAGTTCCATGCGAAGTTTTTGCTCTGCTCTTCCGTCCTT
>WURS02000013.1:5598882-5613555 GCA_011762765.2 Rhinocypha anisoptera | reverse complement strand
CCCCACTCTCTCTCTCCCACGTCCTTCCCCCCTTTCTCTGTCGGCGTGGAGACGGAAGAGGGAGGAGGAGAAGCGGGCGAGAGAGAGGAAACATCTTCTAAAAGCGTCGCCCTCTGACGCGGAAAGATTCTGCGTTCGTCGGGAGTTTTTGTCTCCCTCTTTAAAAGTTGGTGGGAGGGGAGAATACACGGGAGGATTTAAAACAATTCCGGCGAGCGCAACGGGGTTGTAGTGGGGGAGGGTGGGGGAATCACACCACAAGAAAAAAAAGAAAGCAATCGTGTGCGTTTCTGGCGAATCCTCAGCGATCTTGTGACTAGTAGAAATCGAAAATGAGAGCGAAGTGCCTAAGGAATATCCATTTTTGCACGCGAAGCAAGGTAAAAAAATAAGGTCGAATGACTTACGAGATACAATTTAGCTACAACAAATGACGACGGTTACCAAGAGACCTCGTCGTACTATGCCGATTATCGTTTCTGGCCTTTGTCCGTGGAGACAAGTCGAGACGAACGAAGCAATCAGTGACATATTATCTGGAGTTGAAGTGATACTCTGGCGATTCTTTTCCTATTCAACTCATAAGCAAGAGGTATAGTATATGACTAACTGTGGCCAAAATTAATTTAACGATGTAATCAATGAATTTGACTAAATTAATAAATCCGGCGACAGTCATTTTTAAGTGACTTCGAAACGCCCAAAATTAACCTTTAAATATCTCTGGCGATAATTTGCGGCGAACCTTTTAATTATTATCTGTCACTGTGAAAACAAACAAAAAGCAAAACGAAAAAGAAATTTATACCGAATAAAAAAGAAAAGTGTGTCCTCAATTAAAGATTCTCTCATAACTCAGCCACCAACGACTTACTAATTCTCAGTACTTCCTCCATTCATTTTTTGCCGTATTTGTATTTGCCTCAACTATTTACTCTCTCACACTAATTGTCGAACACATAACTCGTCCCCCTCTTTCTCGACCGAACTTAAATCCCTGTGGAACAGTACTTAGAAGTATTCATTTCATAATGGATATCGGATACTTTCACGAAGTCACGCCTGAAAACATTCAATTTGTACGTTCACACATATTCTCAAAGAATACGCAACCATTGGACGTTATGCTCCACATCAAACTTCAGCTTAGGCTTTTATTTGCGATTTCACTAAAGGAAATAAATAGTTCCGGGGCCTCAAATTCTTTCCCTTGAATTTTCACAATCAGATTTCTGGAAGATTTAACTCTAATTACATTTCTATTTTACACCAATCTCTCTTAGGCCACTAACCATTTTTCGGCGCACAAGTTAAGAAAGTAAGAGCGACGAAAGACAACTCCACCATAATCCCTCGAGAATCTCACGCGGCAAGAGGCAAGCAAAGATTTCTGACAACACTCTTAACTTCCGTACAAACATTTATTTAAGGTGATATAAAATAATTTTGTTCGATATGCACATTTCAATCCGTGAAACACCAGAAAACATGCGAAGAAAGAAATGAAAACAATAATAAATATAGTTCTTACCATAATGGTCACACGTCTTATCTTCCTGAAGCGAAGCTGCTTTTCACGTTTCCTTCGTACTTTCTTTTTCTTCTCTAACATATTACTGAAAAGAAAAACAAACGAGGAAGTGTTAGATAATCTAGTAGAAACGAGACAGTTATTATAGGGTGGGCACGAAAATTCTTTAAGTGGTTCATCGAAACCTACATTATAACAGATATATCATCAATCATCATTATTGACATATTACCGTAGTCTGCGCAGTGCACTCCCCTATTACGGTTTCCCGTTCCTGCATTTCCGAATGAAAAAAGGAAATGCTAAGATGCCCTTTTAAATGTGCTTACATGAGATTTCAAATTTTCTAAGCAGAAAGTAATTTTTTTCTAGGCGCGGTTATATGTACTTTTCGTTTCCCCTGCAGGCATCGATATTCATTTGCTTTCTTTCTCAGATTCAATACGTTTCAATATTTTTATTCTCACATGGAACTTGTCAATTTTTTGCGGTATCGCTCCGTTCATTTAATAGACGAAGATTCTATATTTAATGTCGGTAGCCTCTCACCACATTTAAATCCTTTTCGGTTGTTCATTTTTCATTTTGAAGATACACATTTTTGAAGGAACACAAATGTTCCTGTAGCTGTTTACTTTTGCTTCGATAAATTGTGGAGATTAATGAAGCTTTCTCAAAGCCTACGCCTGCTTTGTAGACTTCGAGAAAGCATTCCATAGAGTGTCCTAAACTAATGGAGGTGTTGCAAGATATCGGAGTGGATTGGAAGGATAGGCATCTCATCGGAAACATTCATATGGCTCCGGCCGCGCAAGTAAGGGGAGTCTGGATTGGCGCAGTTAGGTACGGGAGTAAGACAGGGGCGTCCGCTATCTTCTGTGATTTTTAATCTGTACTCAGAGGAGATGTTAAAAGAGGCATGGAAAATGGTTGAGTCAGGAGAAAAAGTTAGTGTGGAACTCATTAAATTAGGCAGATTACCCTACGACCAAGACTTAGTTAGGAATTCAGCCAAACGACTGCAGACCTTGTTGTGTGCTCTACAGGACCAGTGTCAGAAGTTTGGGATGAAAATTAATAGTAAGAAAACGAAAGTAATGAGATTAACGAGAAGAAAGAAGACTAGGCTAAATATCATGCTAGAATGGAATAAGTTAGAATGAGTAGAAAAGTTTACTTATTTGGGAAGCATCATAGAGGAAAATGGGCGTAGTGGCCAGGAGATTAGACAAAGACTTGCATTAGCTAATTGTGAAAAGGTTTAGCCTTTGTGAAAAGGAAGGAGTTGATGAGAGAGACCTTAAGGAAACACTTGTAGAAATGATTAGTGAAAATCCTCATATGGAGCGCAGCAATATATGGGTCCGACACCTGGTGCATGTGGAAGGATGATGAGCATATATTGGAGTCTTTTGAGATGTGGGTTTGGCGACGGATGGATAAGGTGAGGTGGACGGAGAGAAAAATGAATTAATGTGTTGAGAATGGTAGGGGAGGGGAGACGTTTGCTGCGAGAAATCAAAAAAAAGACAGAAAAGGTGGATGGGTACTCAGAAGCAATGGATTGTTGAAGGTTGTAATTGAGGGCAGAATGATGGGTAAGCGGGGTAGGGGTAGAAAGAAAATAGGGATTTTGGACAGAATGATAATGGTGGTGGTGGAAGTGATGGAAATATGTAGGTTTGAAGAGGTATTAAGTTAGATGTAGCGGAGAAAATATAACCTGAGGCTCATCAAAAACCTACCTTAATCGGTAGACTGTCCTTCAAGCAATCTAGCTGAACTCAAAAAAACCGCCTTAATAGGGACAGTCGTCTTAAACGACTCCACATTTCTGTGTAGACACCATGGACGCCTACTAGTAGAAACTATGTTTCGATTAACCTAGCATAGATAATGACCACACGAGGAGAAGTCATCATCCTTACCACAGTTAATCCGAGGAGTCATCGTAACACGGGGTCCTGCATCCACGTCTAAGTATTCCTTGGAGATATAACAAAAGTACAACAGAGTAATTTACACTTTGTGGATCCCTTTTTCGACTCGAAATAAGAAGAAACCACAAATCGGCCATCATTGGGTGGAGACTTGGGTGGGAGGTGGCTGAATCGCGCTTATATCCCTTGCCCTCCGTGCTCCCATAAAAATTCCGATCGACGAAAGCACTTCTGAGCGCTTCCCTTCCTCCCTCTCCTGCGACCAGATTACACCACGACAAAATATGACACAATTTTTTCCAGGCACATCCCAAGGAACCTTACTCATGTACGATACATATACTGAGCAGGGAAATAGAGAAGTAATAATGGAATAAAATTAAAAATATATGGACACCCAAAGTGGTCCCAGGCAGTAACCGAAGCCGATGGCAGAGAAAGACGATGAGTGATACGATTCGATGCAAGGTCAAGAATACCGCGAGGTCTCGCGCAGGTGGAAGATACTGCGGAGGCATAAGCGTCTTGAGTTTCCTGAGCCAGTATCAAGTCATCGTCGATTTTTCAGTTCAGCAGTGATCAGGAATATAGGCTTCTACGTGAACACTAGGATTATTCAGGTTCACGTTATTATTTTCTCGGATTACATCAGTGGCTATTACTACTCTTTATGACAACCAACATTCGTGGATTATAATATGGTTCTCCCCGCTAATACGTAATTATTTTCTGAATAATATTGTGAACCCTATTCAGGTAAGCGAAATTTTTAATCTCTAGCGAAGACATATTCGACAATAAAATGAATCACTTTGTTCCACGATATTACACTAATTCGACTTCGTTATAATGAGTAAAAGTTTGATGACTTATCTTAAAATGGTGGTAGGATAGGGAGAAGTGAACAATATAATAATAAATACACATAATTGTGGCAAATGCTTATATTTCATTGCAGCATAGTACTTCTACTGGCCATGGATAGCTCTGTGGGTAGACCGTTTGGCTACTGAACGGGGAGTTCTGATTAGAACACTGAACTGGGCAATACCAACTAAAACCCAATCTGAGTGACTTTCTGGGTAAGAATCTTCCTGGGAAACCATAGGAGGCATACATATGGAAAGGAACTGGCTCCTCTTCCCTTGTATGTGAATTTTCACACGCCGTTGAGCTTGATACTAGGTGAACTCTATCCTCACCTATAAGGCCGAACTTGGGGTTGAAGACTCAGGGGATTGCACTTTTGTTGATACGTAGATAGCGGCGATATCATCTGGGCAAAATTTTATTATCAGGACAGAATTTTCCTATTCCAACCTCACGTCATTCTAGCTGTCCTCCGTCAAGTTCTAGTTTCCACAAATTAGTTTCAGGATGTTCAATTGAGCTATCACAATGACTACTAGATCTCCGATCTACCCTCTTCAATGAGAACAAGGTATAATACTTTTTAAATTGCCGCTGAAGCGGATCAGACGGCGTCAATTAGCGATTTGATTGGACATTTAAACTTTTCGGAAACTCATGGTAGATAACATGAAGACGGGGATGGGATTGAAAAATCAAAACATTTCAACGGATGGGTGATTTTACTGAAGATTTTTTCAGAGCGGGAAAGTTATTAAACGTGTCCTCAGCACAGCCATCCGGTTGTCGACCCGAACTGGTCTGGTCAAAGAGGACAAATGATTGAATGACTGATTGAAAAAGGGGATATAGACATATCCTACATCGACATAACCTAAAAGAGGAAGAGAGTAGGGAGGTCCGGAGTTGGGGCGACCTCTGCCAGTTCCTTCGGGCTCGGCGGAACGTAGCCGAGGCCGCCAAATGGCTGGGCTGGACGCCTCCGCGCCCCCTCGCCGGCAACGTGACGCAGCCGACTGCCGGTTCCTACGTGTGATTCGGGTCGAATGCTCGCTCCTCGGAGCGTGATGATGGGTTCCGTGGTCGAGTACATTGCATAAACTGCATGGTTACGGCGCATTCAGAAAGGCGCGCGGGATCACGTTCTCCCGCGTGGGAAGAATACGGACAAGGGAGAGGTAGACGCCGAAGATGATTTCGATGTGGGACGGAAGGTTTCTCTCTCTCTCTCTCTCCCTCCCCCCGCGAACTTGAGAAGCCGTTAAGCGATGAAACGTTCCCACAGTCAGGGATATACGTCCACAAGCCTCTTCATGGTGCTCGGGCGCCCCTTCGTTCTTCCATAAAAGAAATATATACACATATACAGCTGGTAGGGATATGCAAAACGACGGGAACCAAATTGCAACATTCGATTTCCTCTCACAGAGCCTGTTTCACAATGTGTGGTATTTGTGGAAAAAAATGATGGATGCAAATCAAACAACCTCGTCCCTCTCGCCCTCCGCCCAACTCCACGGAGAACGGTTAAAAGTTTACTTTTGCCATATCACAGTTCTCTCACGGTTATCCTCGCCGGTAAGTAATGCGTCACTAAAAAGGGAAACCATGCGCAATTTTTTTCTCCTTAATGCATTTTTATGGAGATAGACGCCAAGTTAGGAGAGTGTGTGAACCTTTGTAAAAACAGACAGAAAATAAATACAGGTTTTTCTTCCGATAGCGTCCTTTCTCATTCCTTAATCCAAATGTGGGCAAATTTTAAATGTTTCAAACGACTTCATGGCCATTTTTCCGAATTCCATTTTTTCAGCAATAACTATATCTAACATTAAACTCCAGGCATGAGTTTAGCGAATGCAAACTATTCCAAATTTTGAAAGATGAAAACCATAGCGTTATTCAGTAATGAGTCCTGGCAACAATATGATCCTGTGTAATGTATTCGACGTCCGCGTAGAACATGGTTGAACGTATCCCGAATCATTTGACAAGTGAACAATTTCAAATAAATTAATTTTTTAAACGCTAAATACAGAATTAAATGAGACTTGAAAATGCAAAAATATCCAATATTAACTTAAAAACAACACAACATGGCAGCATTCCGGCATTCGGAATTGTGTATTTGATACCATTAAGCATATAGCCGTGGTATATATTCCACAAATGGGGGTCCAAAGGCTTCTAAAAGTGAACAAAGCTAATATTAATTTCATTTTGAATTATTCATAGGAGTAAGTTCCAATGCCCATCGGATACTTAAAAAAATAATCAATCTTAAGTTGTTTCGTTTGGTGACGAAAGAGCTCACCTTGAACAAACCGTATAGCGATTGAAAATTCACACTTCAGGATAGGGGGGCCAATTCCTTTACCTGTGCCGCCTGCGGTTTCCCAGGAATATATAGTACCCAGAAAATCACTCAGCTTGGGTTCTAACTGGAAGTGAACACAGGCTTCGCCAGGACTTGAGCCTGCACCCAAAGTTCGATAAACAAGTGTTCTACCCACTGGGATACCACGACCTCATCAAATATTTATGTATAGTAAAATGTAACAAAAGGCAGCGCGAATATTCATTCCTGTCCAAGTGTTCATTCAAATTAAGGAGCTGATGCAAATCAAGGGACGAAGCTTACTAATTGCATTTTTACCGAATCCCCCCTCCCGCATTTATCCTTTATCCGCTCCGTCTAATATGAATGGCCTATGAATGCTGAACGAATCTGAAAACCAACCATTATGAAATATGTGATGGTGGTCACTGAGCTGCCTGTGAAAAGTTGAGAAATGAAGCACAGAAATGTATCCATAATTTCTTGTCGACAATGGTAATCTGGTTCTTTGTTGCTCTTACAGCGCAAGCTCAGATTCATGAATCGGTCTTATACGACTTTAAAAAAACCTTTTAACTCTTATTAAAATGTAAGTAAGTTTTCCTTTCATTGTGTGAATCAACTCGCCAAGATATCTCCTTCTATAGGCCAATATACATAAAGGTATAACAAAAAAATTCCATCACTTTTTATCCACGGTAAAAATACTGATAAGCAAAACCGTTACCCTAAAGATAATGAAAAGAGTGACTATAGCACGAATATCTTAAAATATTATTGCTTTTCCCTAGCACATGGCGGACGATGTACTGATTACCCTTCATTAAAGCGTACTGAAACATTTATATAACTAAGAGGAACTCTAAGCCATATTTATTATAGCTATATCAGTATATGCCATAAAAATTCATTTATATCGAAGTAAAAAAGAGAATAGGATACCTCTGACAGGAATTCTGCAGTGCAATTTGGGAGGATGGGAGTAAAACCAATTCTGGACCTCGCGGTATCATATTGTAACGTTTAATGTATTTATGGGCTTGGAGATAGCTTTTGACAGTGTGGATCGAAATATATATAGCAGGTATCCAAAAAGATATTGGAATAAGCTACAATAGCAAGAGAATGATACACGCTCTACTCAAAAAGCAGATTAAGTGAAACATGTCTATAAGAGCCTCAGAGAAAAGAAGAATGGAAGCAACGAAAATGAAGTGCTACAGAGGAATGTTAAAAATTAAATGGATATACCGAATAACCTGTGAAGAAGTACTTCGAAGAGAATATTATGGACTACACAGACAAAAAAGACAAGGGACACTAATAGAACTCATCCTTATATATGACACTTTAACAAAGACTACTGGAAAGGACGCAAGTAAGGAAGAATTGTAGAGGTAGTCAAAGAGTTTCCTACAAGAAACAGGTAATGGAGGAAGCTAGAATTAGGAGTTATGTAGTAATGTAGAAGTTGGCAGATGATAGAATACCTTGGTGGGCTGCTACGAACCAATCTTCAAATTGATAACAACTGATGATGATGCTGATTATAATGATCATGGCTCATTTTACTATGAAGATAAAAAGAAGTTGAAGAATGATGGTGAACGTAACCAAGTGCCCGATAAGCCATGGACAAAAAATGTTTCCATTTCGGGGACGCAAAGGAAAATGATAAAATAACAAGGAGATCTGACAAACGACGAATTAATTTCGTTCCTCTCCTTTATGAAACCAGTCACGAGAAGAAGTCGTTCCTCTGTAATTCTCAAGGTGGAATCTCATCCCCTTCGACCACTGTAGTCTCTAATCGGCGAATGTAACGAGTTTAAAGGTGAAAAGACACAAAAGCGATAGCAGTGAGAAAGAAATAGATTACACTTTGGCAAAAAGGGGACTTCCAACTTCTCTTTTCGCGGATAGCACGGTGAAACTGATTTTACAACTTACGTCTTAAGTACGAACCTCAACTCCTCAGAAAATCGGGTACAATCTTATTTAATTCACGTTCAAAGTCTTCTTAATGCTCCATACTCACGCTATTTTAATCAAAGATATTAGCATCCACTGCATGGCGGCGATTATGAATATTTAAAACTCTAATTTAGATAAAAAATTAAGTATGCGCAATGAAATGAATATTAGGACCATCTGACACGATTGCCCTGCTTCTTAAATCCCATGAAAAAACGCATAATTTTAGCATAGCTGTATAGTTAGTTATAATCTTCTATTCCGGTGCTAAAAAATCATCCAACGAAAACAAGCAAAGAAGGGTAAGCACAATTCGAAAAATTAAGATTGAGAGGAACTTTCGAAGAAAATCGCGAGCTTGGAACTAAATAAGAAAGGAAACCAAAGTCGCTATGATAAACATGAAAGAGGCGTTCACTCAATGGGCCTAGATCCCATAAGGAGCATTATATTTCCTGGCGGAAGATGAAAACAAGCTTTTACGTATATAGACTGTTCTCATTAATATGCATCACTATCATGAAATGTAATATTGATATTAAAAAATCAGATAATTATTCGACTTTTCCGTAGAACACTATCTTCGCTGGAGGTCAATTTTAATCACTACGGAGAAATAATTTGAAAAAAAATTCAGCAAATGTACTAAAAGTTATGTGCAGACCCTCCCTACCATGAGATTTACATTGTCATACAGCAGATGTTATTTTTCGGGATTGATCCTAAGTCACGGTTTCGGCGTTGTTCTTGTTCGTGAAGGAGTTTACACCTATTAAAATAAAATGAAGAGGGTGTAAATATCTTGAAAATAGAAGAGAGAAACAAATTTACTTTAATGTAAATCCCCACAAAACAATCAAAAGACCTTTGATCATGTTAGATACCACGTTTGAGTGAGCCGATTTGTATAAATACATATACACATGTCGTGAACTAGTAGCAAAGTGAAAGAAGAGACGAAAAAGCTGTGTACCTGAGCTGTCGTTATGATGAAAGTCAAATGGTCAGTCCGAGTGATGAATTCAGAAATCCTTCAAAGAGTTAACAGAGAGAAAAGTCTAATGAAGCCACTTATCGGATTTACAGGGAATTTAACCGAACACACTTTGAGACACAATGGTTTGATTAAGCCATAATGAAAAAAACTATGGGGGGTAAAAACTACTGAGTAAGTGCAAGAATGAGTGAATGCAAGGAGTGGACGGTAGAATACACCAAAAGGAACAATGAAATAAAGGAGGAGACTGATGGGAAGAAAATAGCTTGGAGCACTGTTAGGAATTCACTAATAACCGATGATTTCCTGATTAAATTTCAACGTAATCCGGTCGTTCAAGTCTAGTAGGTTATTATTATTTGTAGAAAGCCGATTTTCTCCAGTTTCTGAATCAATCCACTGTAAGACAATTCAACATTTCAGAACATCGGCGAAATCAATACATAATAATGCGGTTCGCCAAAAATACTAAACGACACTAAAATCTTCAAAAACTATTCCATTATCAATAAGATAAAATTACAATTACCATTCTTTTCTAATAAATATAGTTCTGTATATTTTAGTAGTTATTTATATATTCCTCAGAAATTCTAAACCCAATCATTAAGTGTTTAAATATATATTCCCACTGGATATAAACCTGAGGACCTATACTAAATAAGAAATATGCAAGCTGAAAAAAGGGTGAAGGAGGTCCAAATCGTTCTATGGTGACCTTGGAGGGTTTTTACTACAATTCATAGTTAAGTTGATTTGTCTACTACGTGAGTGATTCCAGACATCTAGTTTGTCCGTTCCATTTCTCAACAACCCTCTTTTCTCACGATCATTTCCCTTGAAATGCCCCATCGAGATAGTTTCGCAGCACTATGGGAGCTCGTGAAAGGGCATCTGTATGGAGACGGTGAAAAAATATTAAGGCCAAACAGAGCAGGAAAAGGGCAACTCTTGTATTTTGGTGGCCAAAATTACAACAACAACTTACTATTTAGGACGAGTATTTATGTATCATAAACCTCATACATGGAACGAGAAACAACTGTGGCCATTCATGGAAACGGACATTGTTATTATTGAGTATTGAACGAAAAAATGTGAATTATGTATAAAATTCAATAGCAATACAATGGGAGACTTTCCTTGGCCTGGGAGCCTATAGCCTTTTTCATGTCAGACCGCTAATGGTGAGAGCTTACTTTTTCGAAGCAAAGCAACTAACACTGATGTAAAAAAATAACTATGTGTACCTGCTCTCACCACATAATTTTAGTCCTTAGGTTCGATACAAATGAAGATCCGATTAAGATTAACATAGGCGAACCAATAAATTGTGTGCACCCACTCCATTTCCGAATATATACTTACGCGCTGGCATGCCAGTGAAAACGGAATGATTAAGCCAAACGCAAGGAGTTTTTCTATTATGCTCTGAGGTGACTCTTAGTAATGGAAAACAGTATATTTATATATTTATTCTCTATTGGTGCTGAATTATCTCCGCATATTACATTAGTTAATAATGTTTTAAGTCCATTAGTGTACAATAAAAAACCATGTATATTACAGTACTGATACAGTAAATTACAATGACTATGAAACACAAAATACTGATTCAAATACCTCAACGCCATAACATAATCCTGAAGATAAAATATTGTTCTTCATAGTAGTGAATGCATAGATTACATTAGGTACCTGGATTGGCAATCTGACGATAGTCTATACAAACTAACGGTAAAAAGGTCAACTTTAACAATTAAATATATTGCACACTTTGTTAATAAACGTCGGAAATATCAATTTGGCTTTCAACTTGGAACTAAAAATAAATGCAACAAATAATGAACATCTACGAATACCCAGTTCCCCCTGTTGTGTGACGAAAACAAGGGCGAAACAAAGGAATATCGCCGTGATACTCGAGGGAAAACAAACGCGATGTTAGCGGCAATTCACAGACCGTCTAGAAGGTGAAAGGTATGGGGTGGCCAAACCCCTTTTCGGATGATTAACAACACCACCGACAAAGAAAAGTGAACTCCTCCTCATTTCAAACGCGAAAACATGAAGAAACGAACCCTCCAAACACAAGACGACGGCATACGAGAGAGGCGAGGAGCGCACGCAATAGCATCAGCTTTATCGACCGGCAGACCGCCACATAATTTTCCGTTGAAATTGTTGGGCCCGCTGCAGAGAAGGGGAAGAAGCCAAAAAGTCTCATGGAATAAAAACAAGATCCTGCTTTTTTTTCGACTGGGATTCCCGAAGGAAAACAAAAATTAGATACATAAAACAATCGCACAGATGAGAAGAAAGAGGATGCCCTCCCGCTGTAGCTGAGTTCCAAACGGTGCGTGTACCCAGAATCCCCCAGGAACATCTTCCCCAAAAATATGGAAAATCCGCCGCTTACGGCACCTCCCATCAGGCGCACGTTATAAACGGGAAAGGGACGGGGCGATCGAAGGCTAAAAAGGTGGCCTGCAAAAGGGTGACGAGGGGAAGGAAGGGTCGAGGGGAGCCGTCGAAAACGCCCCTCATCCGCGAAAACAATGACACGGCTGCGGAGGCGATGGTGATGATGGCGGTGGCGATGCTGCTGCTTCTACTCATAATGGCTAAAAGCATGTGCGTGCGTGGGAGAGAGAGAGGGAGAGCCACGAAGCTGGAAGAAAAGAAGAGGGAAAAACTCACCGTCTTCAGTTTTCTGCCCTCGCCTCCGCCGCCGCCTGATCGATACGTCCCTTTCAAAACCCCTCCTCTTTCCACCGCCTCTCTCCCTCTCTCTCTCTCTCGCCAGCCCTCGCGCGCTCTCTCTCTCGTTCTCGCTCAGTCTCCTCCCTCTTCTTCCTTCTCTTCACCCGCCTTCCCGTCAGCTCCTCCGAAATTAAGGGCTGGTCGAAGGATCCTCAAACAACACACATATTCACACGGTTTCTTCCATGGGATCGAAATCCCGTGTCTCCTTCGAAACACCACCACTAAGAAGCCCCTCCTCCACCTCACGCATGTGCGGGAGACTGTTGTTTATTCATGCCACACACAGCTGTATAGAGAGCAGGGGGACGATTACGGGGGAGTGCGTGGAGTTGCGAGGGGGGAGGAAAAAAGAGGATGTGGGTGATTTTTCTCGGACGGGAGAAAGAGGGGAGCAGCACACGCTAGGGGAAGCACAACAAGAAGCACCTCACCGACGGGGGAGAGCACTCGGGCGAAGCACGACGGAGGTGCGCGCGGGTTTCTGAATTTCAACTTCGCTTCGGGCGACTATTCCGGGGCACCCCTCGGAAGTTCGGGGGAGGGAGCAGACGACCGAACGTCACCATCCACCGCTCATGGGAGGATCTTTCAAAATCTCGTTTCTCGACAGGGATCACTGATGTACCTCGGGGTATGAGCCTGAAGAACCGCGTGGCTCCACTCTCGGCCCTCACAACAGCGACAACTTGGGACGTCTTCTCCCACCTCCACCTCTTCTACTACTGCTGGCTGGCTGGCTGGTGCGCGGCCTCCTCCCCGGCCTCAAGTCTTTGCGTTTCGAGAGAGGGGCGGCGAGAGAGAGAGAGGGAGGGGAGGAGGGGAGAGGGAGGGAGCCGGGCGGTCCGGCGAGAATAGTTCCCGAACTGGCCGACAGGAGCGCTGCGTCCTAGCGTATGCCGAGGGGGGGAGAGAGAGAGAGAGAGAGAGAGAGCACTACCCTCGGAGATCGAAAAACGCCGTTCCGTTTGTCGCGCATCACCCCCCTCTTCCCTTCTCTCCCACTATATACACGATCTCCCGCGCGTACTCGCCCGAGACCCCCCCCTCCATCTTATGGCCTTCCCCCACCCCACGTTCCGTTCATCCACTCTTCTTCCCTCCGTCCAACAAGAGAGTCCCATCATCGCCCGGCGCGAGACGGGACGAAATTGAACGTCCTATTGCTCTATTCTCGTAAAACACCCTCGGATGACGCGAGAGTTAAAAACAAAGGTGAATAAAATGGCTTCCTGCCGGCCGTTCACCCTCTCCGGGTAACGTGCTCGGCGATTAATGCGATGGTGGCAGAAGTGTGGTAACGTTCATGAGGTGTCGTCGAAGATTATACAGTCGCAAAACACCTTCTCAAATCGAAGGAAGAAAACTAAACTGGACGCATGAATAATACATTTCCAAATCCAAATTTAAAAAATGGCGACATTTCCCGATACCGATACTTTTCCCAAACAATTTCGGCTCATTATTAGTTTTTCCAGTTTCATTTTACAGTGAACCCAATCCAACCAAATTCCAGCCGAAGGACTCCGAAAAGAAGACGGAATATTTTACGTACTGAGAAACTACGATAAGGATGCGGAGGGTGTAATTATATATTACTAGGGATTAGTACGCCACAATATTCAATTTTAATGAATTTATAAATTGTAATTGGAAATGTAATAAAGCATTGGAAAAAATGTAAATCGCGAATTACAATATATACGGGAAAATAATGTTTCGAGAATCACATTTATGCGGGAAGACGTGCACGTGGGACGTGTGGAATGGGAAACGAGACCACGTGCCGGACGAACACCGTGCCCACGGCCGAATGCGAGGCTCGAACCCACTACCACTTGGCGAGCGGGCACGTCGATCGCACAACGGACACAACCCGGCCGGACGGTTTGAAATGATTCCACGGGAGACTAAAAGTTACGATTTCATGTAATTTGGAAGCCGATTTATGTACATTCCGTTTCAAAAATGAGCATACGCATGGACCTGGTGACGTTACGGAGCGTGTCCATCATTTGCGGTCGTTGTGCCGGAGGCTTCTTCGCGAGTCGTTCCCGGAAACGGGACCCACTCCACCGGACGCGACCGATTGAATGCTCCCTCGGCCGCTGACCGCGCACAGAGGGCGGGCGACCACGCCCCCGCCGTTGACCCCCCCGAGGGTCGGGAGAGGTCGAATCGCGGACGGCGAGCGAAGATCACGAATGCCCTCAAATGCAAATCGCGAGCTGTCTCCATCCTTCCCCCCCCCCCCCCACCC
>WURS02000013.1:5577005-5598782 GCA_011762765.2 Rhinocypha anisoptera | reverse complement strand
AGCTGTGAGCTAGACTTGTAGACAATACAGGAAAAGCCCATTTGTCTGTGTTGACCTTAGCAGGACGGAAAATCTCTTGACCCCGATCTTATTTATGGAATCGTAATTGTTAACTGCAGGCCATACCTTATTTATGATTGTTCACGAAACGTAGCCAAAAATAATACTGATGCATGACATACATTAGTTACGACTGCATGACTTTTGGTGACAATATTTTAAAATCTTCTTAATGAAACGATCTATTTTCAAAGCATTTGCGGATGTATTGATACAACTACTCAATGGCTCATTTTCACCCACTTTTGGTGCCGTTATAAATGCCGAAAGAGGTGAATTTAAATGACCATCTATTATAACGAGTGTGCTTTATAACGAGAGATTTTTTGTCATTTATCCGCTCTTGCTATAGCAGACTTCTACTGTATATGTAGTTTGCTTCGTTTATAAAAAAGTTTTAAAAAGAAACACACAATTATTATATATTTGAAAAATAGCCCATTTACAGCATTTCTGCCAATTTAAAGTGGTACATATAACAATACAACATAGAGAACATATAAATACAAACAACAACAATTAGAAGGTACCAAGAATCAACTGCAAGGGGAGGGGAAGAGATGGTGTTGACAGTTTTCGGGGAGGTAATTTAGAGCTAGGTTGGTAAAAGTATTTGAGGAGAGAGAAAACGAATCGATGTTATACGGAAGAGAATTAAGTAGGGAGGAGAGGAGTAATAGAAATTAACATTTGGTGAGCGATAATCGAGGGATAGAAATATGGAGTAACGAGTGTGAACGGGTAGGTCGAGATGGTACTCTCAGCACATTCAATCAAAACCACATATTTCTGGTTCCCTAATTAAATATGAATGGAAAAATCTTGCAATGGGACTAGTACAAAATTTAAAAAGGATTTTTAGGTAATAAAATCAATTAAAGGAGGCATATTAGCATCATGGTTAAAGACACTGACCACTGTTGGTTCAGGGGTAAGGCCTTTAAACCACCACTGCCAAAATTTGAGTTATTATTTTTCATATCATCAGAACTTCATTGAAATCAGAAAAATCAAAATCCACCTCCAGGCTAATTAATGCAAAAGTATGAAAATAATGCAAGTAAACAACCTAAAATACTTATTGTGCATTCAAACTTATTTAATGTGAGAAATTGAACCAGATACAATTACTTTGATTATTTTTTAATGAAAGATTATATAGCAATTACACATTAACATTAGAGAAAAAGTTCAATAGCTATAAACCAATTTTTGTGTAAAGATATAAGAATTCATAGATATACTGAGTTTCATGAACTGAAAAAGGATGGAGTGAGGGTTTAGAATTTTTTAATGACATATTCCTCACATGAAGGAACTTTGGACATAATGCCAGTTACTTACCACATTTCCCGGCCTATAAGAAGCGCCAGCGGATAAGGTGCACCTTGATTTTTCAGGTTAGAATTTACAAAAAAAAGAAACTTAAATACTATTTCTTGGCCTATAAGACACACTGATTTTAGAGCACATTTTGGAGTGAAAAAAGTGTGTCTTATAGGCCAGTTAATACAGTAATGAGAGTTTCTACTGGTCTAACTCATAATTTCACTATTCCACTTAAATAAGGAAAATGTAATAAAAGAAGAAATCTAACAGAGATTGTCTAAACGGCTGAGAGAATTAAAACTAAGATGAAATGGTACATAGGTATTCATTCACCAGCTCAATTAAAATTTTTAATCATATTGTGTACTTACTTTGGGAATTCCAAGACTTCAAGGCCATCAGCAAAATTGGTATGCCAAGTCCTAGTTTCTGAGTAATAGTACTTGACTGTTCCATCCTGCAAACTTTCTTTCACATCACCATTGTAGTAGAAAAGTTTTGAACTCAATCCATCAGAAGATATGAGCTTAAAGTTGCCATTCTCATATCGAATTTCATGGCTGCCATCTGGGTTTATCTTTTCAAAGGGGTAAACTTTCACAGAACTTGGGTGAGTCAGATTTCTTTGGGAGGAAATGATCTGGGAAGATGGTACATCTTTGGGGTATAGGGAATCACACACTATTTCCAAGAGAGATTTATTTGCCATTTCACTTCCTTTCTCTTCTTTGTCAGGGCAACTCTTTGATGACTTTGACGATAGTTCTACTAAGGTTTTGGACAAAACTGACTCACCTTTGTCAAAGTTTGTATTTACTCTCAAGTTATCTAAATTTACTACATCATGAAAACCTTTATCAGTACGTCTGTCATTGTCAGGTAAAGATTTGCCTAAAATGCCTCCATCTTTCTTATTGCTGTCTTCTTCAATGTCTTCACTGAAGAAGTTTTCACATACATCTGCAGTTTCCTTTTCCATTAGGTCAGGTACACTGTGTATTCGGCGAAGAGATGACCTCTGACCTATGGATTGTTTGCTCATAGCCCTGGCAGTCTTAGTTCGTTGTGATGGTAATTTTCCGGGTTTATTCTGATTAATGTTTCTCTGTTTCTCACAGACTTTGGATTCTTCTCTTAGCACAAATGCTGGAATGGGCTGTTTTGGAATGACATCTCGAATTAATAAACACTGCTCTCTGTCAGGATTCTGCAAATGGCTAAGCTGGTCATTGATTGTATGAAGAGACTTGGTGTTTGACTTGCTATTTATTCTGCACTGGGACTGAGAATTAAACATGAAAAAATAATCAAAGACAATGGAGGTGGATGAAATGTGAAAAAGATTAATACATATTAATGTTTTTCAATTTACAATATAAAGTAGTTAAGTGGGCTGCATACCTTGGTTGAAAACAATGATTCAGGCCTTCAGTTTCCTTTAATATGCTAGTTTGCAGATTAATAAAAAAAATCCTATTTTCACCACTCGGTGCACTCAGAATTTTCTACATGGGAGTGGACATGAGACATTCGAAGAAGAGACGCTTAAGAAACCAGCTTTCAAAATTCTCTGGAAAAGTCACAACTTATTTGAGTTCCTTGTATTCTCCCAAACCTGCTTCTCCTTTCCTCAGCTCCTCCCACCATCTCCTATTCCTTTGCTCACCCCCCCCCCCCCATGACTGCACTATACGAACATAAATATGAGTGTAATTTACCATTTCATTGCCTGATGATGATGTAGTAACATGGAAACCTGGTTGCATTAATTTACTAAACACTATAATATAATGCAATGATAATATCAATTCTATTATTTAACATCCAAAAACAAGATACATGAATAAAAAACTGTATTGAAGCATAAAATTTGAGTTTGTGGATCAACGATTGCCTTTACATTTACCTGAGTTTGAAATAAACCCCTTTCTTTAGATGAGATAGGACAAAGTGAATTGTCATCATTTGACTGTCTCTCTGAATATGAGTGCTAGGTACAATTCAAATCAACTGGGTGAGGAGGCATCCATTTGACGAATCTCAAGTTGGTGAGACATTCAAGATCATCACATAATCCTTATCTTGCCTATCCCACTCCCAACCTCCCCTTCCACTCTGAGGTCAGCGGTTACAAAAGGGAAATTTAGAAGGTATCCAGCCCCCTTAAATTACTTAAAAATTCTTTACCTTCTTTGCAGCCAAGAGCTTCTCTTTCTTGAGCTTTTCAACTTCTTCCTTCAACTGCGAGTTTTCATTTTCTAAAGTTTTAAGCCTTGTAGTGATTCGAGCCTGGGCAGCAGTATTTCTACTTTCTCGCTGGCGCATCTCTTGTTGCAAGGTGGCCAACTATAAAAATATTGAATATTACAAATAATATAAGGTAGAAACAACATAAGATATTTTTTTAATAACTTATTATTTTCTTTTTAATATGAGTAGTCATCTACCGAGACCTGATGATGATGCAGTGAAATCGAAACTGGTCAAATTAAAGTATATTTTCAGTGGAAAATTGTCAACTCCTTATCATTAATATGTTTAAATTCCACTACATCATGCCAAAAGCTACGAAGTTTGTTAGTCATCTACTCTTGGGAGTCAATGGGACTTTTATTAAAACTCTCCATACTTCCTATTCCTTGCAGCATCCATCCTATCACTCTACTCTCTCCCTCCACTACGGTCTTCCACGTCTTAATATCTGTCCTTAACAAGTATCTTAACAATTTCCTCTTATTGTAAGTATGCTCTCATCCATGGCTTTTTATTGCACTACAGACTAGTTCCTAGTATATTTGCAGAAATGAGTGTATCTTTTTTATTTATCATCTAAATTCCCACACACAACACTAAGCTAATTATGATGGCACAATATAACGAGGACGAAACACCCATACCCTAGGTCGAGGATGAAAAACCCACCTAACCAGGATTTGAGCCCACGCTCTATGGATTGGTAGGCATGGATGTCACCCTGCTACCACAGTGGCCAGCATTCAAATAAAGAGTGCACAACAGGTGAGGCTAGTGCTCAGCTACCTTTACTGATAATTATCCTAAATTTGAAGTCTGAAGATTGGTTTACCTATAGCAGCATCCCACCATAACCTGTTAACCTCTTCATACCATTGTAGTTGATGATGAAATGCATACCAGAATTAAAAAGGAGGTACAACCTGTTGGATGGTGGTCAACATCCTTTTTTATCATCCTCCTCAGTTTGCAGTCCCAAGATTTGTTTAACTACTGTGCCCAGCCATAACAGAAATGGCTCTTTAACTCTAAGAAACTCCTACCAGCTATCATTCTATTTAAAATACCTACAGCTGTATTTATACTTACTTAGTTAAACCCAGGTTTAAGCGGTTTTACTTAGACCTGGCGTGATGTTTACACCGGGTCTAAAATTTGGTATTCATAGTTCTAGCCGTGAGCATTTAAGCATAGGACTAACTTAGACAGAGACAACACTGTGATGCTAATATGCAACGTCGCAAAACTGCCAGTCTTGAATTAATCCTATAATTTTAAATCTGTTCTTCACATTCTTGCGAGGACTGGTGTGTGCACTGCTATTTCAGTTGCCGCTCAATTTTCGAATTGCATTATTTAAGTTTATCCTTTTCGAGTTAATTTCATTAAGGTAGGTTAGTTATATTTGCGTAAGTTTTATTAGTTTGTTACTTTTGGGGTTAAATTAAATATTTCTATTTCAGGGATTTGTTTTGTCAGAGTTAAGTTACTAGTTATTGGTTAGCATTAATTAATATCTTTATGGTTACACTTTTAGCTATATGTTTTATGTAATCATTCTCTTTCTTGTAATATAGGTTGTGTATGCAAATAAACAATATGCCTATGCTACAAAATTAATAACAAAATGATAAATATAAAATTGCGAAGCTTATTCTACAAAAGTTCCTTATTAGTAAACGAAGTAATTATAATAACTGCAAGAAAACCAAAATACTAAAATGAAAGTAAATAGTCAAAAGAAAACTGATAAGAAAGAAAGAAACCACTATACAAACTCGATTACACTATACAAAATTAATTTGCGAGCCTCGGTGGTGGCGGGGTAACGTCCTCGTCTGCCAACCCAGAGGTCGCAGGTTCAAATCCTGACTAGGTGGATTTTTCAAGCTCCACCTAGGGCATGGATGTGTGTTTCATCCTTGTTATTAAAAATGTTATAGTGCCCACTGTAATTGGCCTGCTAGTGCTCTTTGTGGGCGATTGAAAAAAATAAATAAATAAAAATAAGACATGTATTTAGCTAAATTATTAACCCTAATATTAATGATACTAACTACATCTAATATTACAATGCAAATAAGAAATTTAAAATGAATCACAAACAATGTCAACAAACTAATTTATCCAAGAACTCAGACTAACCTTTTTAACTATTTAAACCAATAACCGCTATGCCTAAAATATAAAACCTCACTAAATTAAAGCCTGTAACCTAACGGAAACCTACTAAAACACCTACTGCAATTAAAGCACTTCTAAAACAGGCGGAATAGAGCCATCAACGTAGAGCTAATGCCGCTAGTATCACTTCTAAACCATCTCGTCATTGGTTTAACTTGGCCTAGACTAAACTTAGCCTGACTAACGACAGGCGATACTAAAACCGCACTATGAATACCAGTTTAATGCTGAAGCCGGTCTAACTTCCTTAAACCTGCCTTAGACCCGGACTAACGTAACTATGAATATGGCCGCTAATCTTTTCCCACCTCTAACTCACCTAACATTTCTATCCTCCACTACTAGCTTCAACAACCCATCAACTCTTGAGTAACCCATCCATCTTTCCTGCCTTCTTCAGAATTCACTCAACAATTGTCCCCCCTTCCATTCTTAGCATTTCTTCATTAGTTCTCCATTCACTTCACCTTCCCCATTCTTTGGTAAACCCACATTTCAAAAGCCTCCATGGCCATCATGCCTTTTTATGGACCAGGTTTCAGATCCACTCTAATAATACTACACTCCATATCAGGAGTGAAGCATCTTTTACTAATATGATATTTATAATATCCTTTAGGCTGGTTTCCCTCTACAATGCTAACCAGATAAGTAAACTTTTCTACCTGTTCCAACTTTGGCCCTTCTACTCTTATATTTGACTAAACTTACCTACTTCTCAAGAATCTCATTACTTTCTCTTTCTTACCATTAATTTTTGTCCCAAACCTCTTACACTCCACAGCCTAAATGAGTCCATCCAGATTTTCTGTCTGCCTTATTACATTGTCACACCTTATAAAGTCACTCTTAGAGTTCCTCCACATAATACTTCCATCTTTCCTGAATTTCTTCCTGTTCTATTAGTGTCTTCCCAGATTTATCTCTTATATCAGGGATCACATTTTCTGTTTTATTTCCCAAAAAGGTTTTAATTTTCCTATATAGTGCACCCATATCTTCCTGCCTCTGTAACTTTTCCAGGCACTTGAAATTCCATTTCCACTATGAGTGTTTTCCATTTATAAACTAAGGATTTTTTTTTAGAATAATAGCCTAAACATAGTAAACCTCTTTTACCTTTTGCTGAAGGGATTGGACCTCTTCCCTCTCCTGCTTTGTTGGCTGATTGCGCAAATCCTTACAATACCTCTCAAAAACTTGCTTCTCTCTGTTAAACTTTTTGCGTTCTTCCAAAACAGTGTTTTTTAATAATTCTTCCTTCTCTTGAAGTTTTTTCTCTGTCTCCCTTTTCTCCTTCAGCCACTCTGCATGAGCCTTTTCATGCTGCTTTTTCATATTATTTAACTTTTCATTCTCTCTCTTAAATTTTTCTATTTCATGTTCCAATTCCAACACTCGCTGTCGCAATAACTCACTCTTGAAGATACTACCTGGAATGGGTTTAGCTTGAAATTCATTATTATGTGATTCTTCTTTTGAATCTGGAGAACTAGCAACAGGTTCTGTAATGATAAAAGAAACAATCGAATCTATTTAGTTATTTTGATCAAATAACTATGAAAAATTGCACCCAAGGTGACAAATAAAGCTAAAATTCAAAACCAAGATTCTGAATTTCAATTGAAGTATTTATTCAGCTAATTTACAATATATATTACCAATACACTAAAAATAATTCATCCCCAATTTCCACATGAAAAGTTACGGTCTTGAAAGACAAAGCCCACCACTAAGATTAGATTTTTAAGAAAGAATGTTACCCCAAATGCTACTTTTCCATTACCAGGACAATAAAAATTGACCAATGGCTGTAAAAAAACAATGGTTCAAACCAATATAATCTTATTCTTTTCTATTCAACAGCCCAGGAACTATTTTAATACATGGACTACACCACTACAAGGTTTTTACAAATTATTAATCAATTTGATGGTCATAAATGATAAAAAATCGATTTAAAAATTGAAGTTACCTGGCACGAACTGAGATGTTTGTAGCTTCTCAGTTGGTTTTTTATTGTTGTTTAAACCTTCTGAAAGTTTTGATGTTGTTTGTTGATCATCATCACTGCTATCATTTTCACTCCAGACCTCAGTGTCCCTGAACTCTTCCTTTGATGCATTAGGAGATTCTTTCACAGATGAGTCTCCTGCACTTGGATAAAATTCCCTCTCTTCTACATGATTGGAAAAATGCACTCTTGCAACACCTCGGTTTACTGATCTGGTTGAAGGAGCTGAAATTGCTTTATGAGATTCTGAATAACAGCTGTCTGATGATGAATCAAAGTCACCTTTTGAATCATCACTATCCTCCCCACTTGTATCCAATCCATATGACAATTGCTTAGTACTCTTGGTTGAACACTCCTATAATTAAATTTAGAACCAATTTAGTGCCCAAATCAGTTAAATCGTGTACATAGTTTTCAGTTAATTAGAGCTAGTTAATCTTATAAGTAAATTTTCAAAAGTACAAATCAATGATTAACATGAAAAAATCCATTAAACATTATTATAAAAATTATTAAAGTTGCTAAGAATGTCAATTAGAGCTGTCTCAGGAAACTCCTCAGAGGCACCAGTTTTTAATTAGACTTCTGGTCCTCAAATTAATTTATAATAGACAACAGTGCTCAACCAACCAGATTGAACCATTCTTATTAGCTGTATAGTAATTTACTCAGTTACTGCTTCCCTCTAGCGCTACACCATAAACTATTTCTTACCTTTTTCTCCAAAATAGCCTTGAGAGGAGTCGATATAACAGGTGATTCCATAAAGCCTAACAATGTGGAGGATGTGGAACAAAAGCTTGAATCGCCAGCCATTTGTTCTAACAGCTCAAAAACTTCTAGATCCACTCCTTCATACTACACATTCATAGAAAAAGAAAGAAAGAATGAACAATGGCTATAACAAAAACTTCTTTGGCTAAAAACGTTAATGATAGACAGAAATGTGAAATCAAAGTGTCACTAATATCACTAGAATCACAAAACAAGACAAAAAAAACAATAGAAGCATTAACTAAGAATATCACAATCATCCTTGAATTATAAATTTTAATGACATTCACCTACCTTAGTTTTTTTTTCGCCTGGAGTCTTCTTTTCTGTCCCACTACATTTATTTTCTTTCCCTATATTATTACTTTCCGCCAAAAAATTTGCCCATGTTTTACTTCCAGGAGTTGAGGATATTCTATCGGCATTCATATTACATTCTAAATTCATACAAAAAGATAGGGATATAAGTTAAACATTTAAATTCTGATTTAATTTCAATAATGACTTATGGTTCTGAGCAGGATGCAAATGAACATATGCACCTAACTATATGATCACACTTATACTTGCATATTTAGTAGCAACGTCTAATCATATGGTTATTCAAAATCATTCAAAGGAAACAATTTTTAGTGAAATAGATTAAAGATGCTTTAATCACTATAGCGTAAATGCTATAGTCAGTGAGATATGGTGGAAACAAACCATAAATCTAAGAGGTGAGGAAAATTTACAATTTCCACTTTAAAAAACTTCTTTATTCTGACATGTTGCAGTGTAGTAGACCATTATCAAGTACTTGGAAATGGTTTAGTACACCAAAAATGTCAGAATAAAGAAGGAGTTTTCAAAAGTGGAAATTGCAAATTGTCCTCACTTCTTAGATTGTCTTTAATCATGACTGTTGTCTGTCCATCTGAATGTTTCTTTCCTTTATGTGGGAGGTACTAATTGAGATGGTTCTGTTTGACTGTGTTTTGTGATACCATCACTTAATAGGTATCTACAGGAGTGTGATGCATTCACAGCTGGCACAGAATCATGTACTGCATGGACTACCTTTAGTCTGACTACTACACTTTAACCTATTTGGCAGTCTACACCACCCAGCAAGGAGCATAAATTCTACACTGTTTACTCTAGTACAATTCTAGGAGTCAATGTAACATGCATGCTCTTCCACTACTTATTACGTGAAGCGAGGTTATTTGCACAATAACACTTAGGTGTATACTTAAGTATAGGGTATATAACACAATGTAACACGGCTGTGAACAAACCCAAAGAGATTCTGGGATAGAACTGAAAAATCCACCACCATCACAACCATCATTATTGAAATACTCCACCATACTATATCTGCCATGGAAAACAGAAATCTTTAATTTGAATTCCAACTGTTTCCAAATAGTGGCCGTGATGTAATTATTTACAATAAGACAAACAGCTCAACATATAATTTTTTTAAATTCATGCAACGAATTAAAAAAACTGCTGGGGGCGAACAAATTGAATCCAAAGTTATCGAATATTTAATTCAATGGGCTACTGACTTCAAGTCTCAAGGCTATATTTCGTTATTAGAGTAGTATTTTTGTTATCCGGCGTTTTCACGACTTTGGTCATTTCGCACCTCTTCGAATCATAGAAAAAACCTAAAAGACCAACACAACACCCATGCCTTGGGCGTAACTAGAACCCGCGACCTTTGGGCTAGCCGGCGAGCGAGCTACCCCAGGGCTAACACGGCCAGCTACATTACATTATTATAGTAAACTGTTACCCAAGGATTAAGCAAAAAAGTGAGAACTTCAAGGTCGACAATATGTTTCAGGGGCTGGACAGAAAGCTACATAGATAAAGGAGTACCCATCCACCCAGAACCTCTTAAAGCCTGGCGTTTGTCGCCAAAGAATATGCTGAACTTGCTTAGACAACGCAAAATAACTATTGCGATGAAAGAAAGTTTTAGCGCCAACAAGAGAGTGTTTACAAATTTAAACACTTGTTACAACTCTCAAGTTAAATTTTAAGATAAAATTATTACTCCAAACCTTTTACTCTCACAACAGGCACTCCATGATTGGAATCCACTGGAGACAATTTTTGACTTGATACAGTCAATGAGGGCGAAGATGTTACAGTCCTGGAAGGTTTTTCAACAGTAGCAAGACTTTTAGTACGTGCTCCATCTTCAGGTTTCATTCGAAATCTCTTCAGTCCTTCTCCCTTCTTAAGAAATGTTCTTTTCTGTTTCGGCTGCACAGTTGAAGACTTACTAGCACCGTCAGGAATGATTCCGGGGTCATTCTTCTTTATTTTCTCTTCGAGTAACTGATGAAAGTCCTTTTGAACCGGCTTTACAGGAACATCGTCCATAGAAACATTTCCAGCGATGTTTTCCTTTCAAAGGGAAGACTAATGAATAAGCATGTTTACGTATATATGCATAATCAATCAAGTGGTTATTATTACAAAAATATTTACTCCAGCATTAAATGATTACCTTATCAAAATCTGAGCATGGCGATCCTTCCCGATTCTCACCTTTATGTGATGTCACTTCTATATTTTCACTACTATGATTAAAAACAGGATCAAATGGAAATTCCTTAAATGGAATCGCTTTGTTGGCTGCCAATTTCGGAAAACAAAGTAAAATACAATAATAAAAACAATTTCGAGCAAATTCAATCTAACTTAACAAGCGCACACACACTTTAAACCATACCGTTTCTTTTACTTTCAAGCATTTCCATTGTTTTCTTGTGATGTATAGCTAATACCGCTTGCTGCTCTTTTAGGTGAATGAGCCTCTTCTCTTCTTGCTTTGCCTGCCATTCTTTTATTTCTTTAAGTTTTTTAAATATATCACCTTTGTATAAATCATCCATCTCTTCGGTCTCAATTTTGGAGGGTTTTTTGTTTATCGCGCGCAATGCGCCATGCAAAAATTCAAAATTGACTATACAAAATTACTGCTTAACTAGCCTTATTAGAAAATGATGCCAAGGTAAGTAAGTTCCATTTAACTCAAAACCAATTGCTAGCTAATAAAGTAACCCAACCGTGTTTCCTTGTCAGATAGATCAACATCAAGTCCAGCAAACCGCAACAAACTTTCTCACTTTATCTAGTCCTGAAGCAATAAGGGAATGACGTTAAGCGCAGTTCCACATGTCTTTTGTTATGCTAAGGGAAAAGTAATTCAAAATGTTTGTGTTAATCACGTGGGTAATTAACTAAGAAGGCAAAACATTATTAAATAAGAGTATTTAACCGCATATTGGAAAAGAAAAACTGTCTGACGGTTGTGTTCACAATGGAAAATGCTGTTATATCACGTGCAATTCCTTATGAAGAACTCATCGGGCCACCAAAGAGTAATTCATTGGACAAAGGAAAAGAGGAAATAATTGTAGGCAAAAGTACAGATGACTCCAAAGCAAATATTGCTATACCTAAGGGAATACCGAAATCAGGAAAGTTTTGGAAAACAAACAGAAAAAAGTAAGTACATAACATCCACGTCGATGAACTTTGGCAGGAGTTTTCTGGAAGATTTAGTCTTCCTGAAACATTTTAAATGAGCTGCTTTCTGTCAAGAACATTCCATTATATTGGAAAAATCATTTCTAGTAGAATACGTGATCCCTTCTTGCTTAGAGTAAGATATTGTAGATAATTTACTTTCCATGCGAAGGCGAAACTACAATTTATACGTAGTAGGTAATGATGTAAGTGGCCAAATATCACAACATTTTCCTCCCACATTTCGGTTATAGATACCGCCAATATTTTCGTAATAAGGTTGATGTCATTCTCCTGCAACTGAAAAGTCATTTCATTGAACTTTACAAGTAGTTCAGATAACTATGTAATGTCCCTACGGATCTTAAAGTTTGTCTCCGAGGATAGTATCCTTCTTAGCAAAAAGTTCCACGATACTGTGAAAAGGAATTTTCACACTACTGTAGAATTAGTTGTTCAAATTAATAGCCTTTTGATAGCTAACGAACTTTGTATCTAGTATCAAATGTTGAAAATTTCATCATTTTTAACCCATGACTCCTGAAATAGTTGGTTGTTAAGAACATGGGTTTTTATTTTGTTAAATGCCGTATTAACAGACTGAAGTTGACCTCTTAGTTTTTTGGCCACCAGATGTTGTTAGCGAGTGACTCAAGGAATTATAAGTTACATTTATACATATTTCCTCAAATATGCAATACACCCACTGTAACGACCAACCATTGACGGATCTCTATCCATCGCAACAGCAAATGTGCCTACAAGTGTCAGCACCTTTTTTTCTTTTTGAAGTTCTAAACTAAAGCACTCAATTTGGAAGGTGGTCCCCACAGGGTGAGGAAGCACTAAATTTGGAAACCATGGTTCTTGATAGTAATTATTTCATCCCCTTTGCATTACAGAGTAATGTACTTATAGAATGCTTATCAGAATAATCACACTTGTTCTTGTTGCAAATCATGAGAATCACTCCGCTGATTTCCTATGATTAGTGTAGTTTATGCTTTTGTGGGATATGTTTCAGATGAGAATTACTCACTCCCAGTGATCTTGTGGTACATAATTTCCAGATAGTGCCAACGAATAGTAATATATCTATGCTTATATTTATTTTGTATTCTCTGTTTACCTCATTCCTTCATTCTCACGCAACATTTAATATCTCTGATGTATCAATTGATTCAAAACCGATTAGACAGGTTTTCTTATACTTCGTTCACTCCTTATCTTAATTTTAATAAGGAGATGGCAATTTTCCACTATAAAAATATACTGGTTTCGATGTCACTGCATCATCAGACTTGATGATGCAGAGACATCGAAACTGGTCAAAATATAGTATATTTTTGCAGTGGAAAACTTCCATCTACTTACCATTAAGATGTTCAAGTTCCAACTAAAAAGTTTGCCAGTAATTTATAATAATTTTTAATTACTAAAAACCTTTTGCATTCCATAACAGCATAACAAAATTATTTCTTCATCACTTTCTTATTGTATATAGCTTGTTCTCCATGCTATATGTTCGACAAAATTAGTCCAAATTCTCCATAAATGCTGACTTCCATCGATATGAGACTAGGAGATCGAAACATCTATCAAAGTGCTGTTAGAACAAGTGATTCTAGCTTTGATCCTAAAGAAATGGGCATTGAACTTTTTAAGAAACTCCCCTGACAATAAAAAAGGCCAAATCTCAGGGCACTTTTAAACAGAGAGCCCAAAGTTTCCTAGAGGAGAAATTGTACTACTCCTTAGGTGAATACTTGAACGACTCAACCTAACTGGTTTATATTCTCTGTCTCTGTATTTTGAGTGTATATATATACTTATTGGCATGCTTTATGTCGTACCATGTTTGTACTAATTCTGTGGTCATTTTGGGCAAATAAAACATTATTATTATATTACTGTTGCCATATGGAGCCCTTTAGCAAGGGGACATTGTGGTCTTATATGTTCTCAAATAATGTTTTGCATAAAGCCAGACGTTCTTTGGGATCTGAAATAATCTAAGCATTTATAGGTATTGAAAAATATGTACTGTCATGTAGATATATCTAGATCTGGAGATTTGTAAAAGATTTTCCATATATATTAAATGCTCAGCCAGTTATCCTTTCTATAATAAATCATATAAATGCATTGGGGAATGTTAAAGGGTACTTCCAATAAGTGGAAAATTTGAAGTATTTATTGAGAACTTAAATGAATCTTAGAATAAATCTTTTATGATCATATGCTCACTTTCATTAGTCACCTGTAAACTAATTTTCATGGAGTAAATCTTGTAGTAATGTACTCTTAAATGAAACTATGTAGTAGTGTCATTCACATTCTTCAAATGTAATATTCTACTCATTCTCATTTTAGAGCTTCCAGTTTGGTGAAAACCCGTGGTGTTCGTGATTCTTGGGAAAAGAAAGAGAAACTCAGACAAGACCTCAAAAGGGTAAAGGAAAAGACCAGAGCATTGAAACAGCAGAAGGTTGATGAAAAGGAAGCAAAAAAGGAAAGACGTCGGGAGAATTTGAAACGCCAGGAAGAGAATCGTAAGAAGTCTGAAATAGTCCAAGTGGTAAGTGACCAAAATTAAGATCCAACTAAGCTTGTTTTATATCTAATTAGTTATACATTTCTATAACCAATCCAAGTTGATTTCTACTTATGAAATTTTTGCTAATGAGATATGTGATCAAACTTACTACCTTCTGCTCCAATAGCTTACTGAAGGTGTTTGAGGGAAGTGAGTCAATAAATATTTGGATCCTCCTGATCACCACTGTTAAAAAGGTGTTTTGGAATTTTCCAGTTGCTTGGAACTTTGATTTCCTTAAGGGATATCCTAAAAATAATTTTTAAATATTGCACAATATTGAAAGCTAATTCTTTCATTAACATCACTAGTATGTTTTCCCAATCCTAGAGCTTTGTCTAATTTCTGAATAATCCCATTAGAACCACTCAGGGTGACCTTTATGTCAAAGCCTTAGAGTACAGTCTTGTGGTTGCTCAGGCCACTGTCAACAGATACACCTAATATATGCTCAGGGGAATTTACAAGAAACAAGTTATGTTTTTCCGTAAGTGGGCATGCAAATGCTTTGACGTTTCTACTGCCACCTTAAAAATTGTGTAAAATGTCATTTTGACTACTTTTGCCTCTAGATTATTATCCCCTATCCAACTTTGGACTATATTTTGAATGAGTTCAGACTTACATGTTCTAGTTGAACACTTAAGGTATACATTTAAATCATTCAGTAAAAAAATTTAGTTAAGATAGTCTTCTAACATATTTTAGATCAATATGGCTTCTGAGTAATAACTTTTGATGGAAAGCCTGCAATGCACATGTAGAAATTTAAGTGTCCTGGGGGCACAACTATCCCTAAATTGTAGGTTAAACTCCTATTTTGTAGGCTATCCATATTTTTTCTCATCAGAATAAAAACATTTGAACATGAAGTATTTTATAATAGCATTCTTGATTTAGTTGTAAGGTTTCTGCAGCATTGTTCAGATACTCTCAGCATTTTTAGGTGCTGTATCCACATTTGTTGGCATATGATGACAGTAGCTTCTCTAGCCATCCTGCTAGTATCTTCGACCTGAAGATGTTAGCAGGGTGACTAGCAAAACTACTGTCGCCCTACGCCAACAAATGCAGAGCACATGCATTCTTAAATATTGCCATACTAGCTATTTCTTCGAGTGCTGGAGGTAATTTATTTCATGTATGATACCGAAGTTAGCCCTGTAATTTTCGTTTCTGAGAGAGGTGTGTGTGAAGATCTTTCCCTAGTGCATAATGTTAATCAATCATTTACGGGTGTCATAACTAAGAAAATGACTGTTGTTAAGCTGTGATTTATATATTGAATAAATTATATTCCATAAGATTTTTATGAACCTTTAGATACTCTAACCAGGCACATGATTTTTGTAATATTGTACATTCAATGTGTTAATACGAAATAGTCCAAGTGGTGACCAAAATTAAGATCCAACTAAGCTTGTTTTTATTTCCAATTGGTTATACCAATGATCAAGACAATATTTTCAATGTCACTATTAAATCCAAATAGTTGACCATTTCGTATGTATAAACACTATTTTTAGATAAAAACTAAAAAATTGTTTCAAACAAAGACTTGGCCATTGACTGGAGCACTTTTGGCTCCCTTCTGTATTGTCAGATGAATTAATTCACAATTACTCTTTTTTCAGATAAAAAACCCTAATAAAATTAAAAGGATGAGGAAGAAGCAATTAAGGATGATTGAGAAGAGGGACACCACGACTGTGCAAAAATAGCTAATAGTTAAGACCTTAATCATAATTTTTGATAAATAAATAATTAACAAATGAACATGTGAATTGTTTATTGATGGTTTAATTTCCTCCACAGCAGTAAATGGTGACATACATATATTTTCAACAGATAATTTTTACTAAGCTTAACAGTGATACAGAAAACACTAAGAAGTATGTACACATTAGATTCAAAACATCTGCATGTCTGCTTTCCATTCTTCAGTTGACAAAAAAAATATTACAAATTGAATATGCATTTGAAGTCTATATGTGCAATTTTCTATTCAAAATCACAACAGTACAGTTCATTTTTCCTATTACCAACACTATAAGTGGGCTTCAACATTTAACCATAATCTAAAACATGCCTTGGTCATGTTTGGAGCATTATGACAAATTGATTTCATTATAAGTTTTCTTAACTGTCAACACACGAGTATTTTGTAACCAGCAACTTACAATGCAACTCACAGAATGCTGCAGCAACATAGACCACAGAAAGAGATACATTATAATTTTGGTTTTCTTTGAAGGAAAATAAGCAATTTTAATTAAAGCAAATTAAAATTTTAGTAGTTGTGGTCCTTGATGAACAGACCGACATCAGCTGCAACTCCTTGAATGCTTCCAGGGTTGTATTTTCCAAGAGATGCATCGCCATTGGCCTATCAAACGTAAAAGAAATATCAGCATTGCAACACAAAATAGCCTTTCATAAAAAAGAAATGCTCACATCATAATATAATATATCAGAGAGAAAACAGAAAAATTAAAATTTTCAACTACTATTTATACAGAAACAAACCATTATAAATCAACACCATGCACAAGTCTAATAAGCATGTGCTTTCACAAAATTGGACTTGGCTGCTGCGAGGCTCTGGATACTTCCAGCAGAATACTTTCCTTGGCAAGCAAGAGCATTAGCCTGGAATAATGGTGCATTGCAAAATAATTGGAAAAAAAACAGAAAGCTCTACTTAAAAAGCAGGGTAGTACTACATTTTTACAACAGTCAAAAAATAAAGTGCCCATGCAATAAGATAAGTGTGCTGATTTTCAGAAAAATTATTTTGGAGATAAAGTGGTATTAAGGATCAAAAAAAGAGTAACAAAAACTGATTCAAAAGTTATTGAAAAAAGATCCATTTACCACACAAAGGATTTGCCAAACCAGATTTTCTTTAGTTAATAAGGATCAAAATGAATTAAACATTACTGACAAATTCATTTACCACACACAATTCCAAACCAGATCCTGTTTAACTAGTAATGACCAAACACTGGAATATTACACATATATACAAATGGTTTTGATAAATTGGGTAGAAAACATCTAGCATCAAGCTACAAATTGAACACTAGAATAAGCAGGCATGCAGAAAATAAAATTGCATTAGTGTAATCTTTATTTAAAAAACAAAGTAACTAGAGTGAATTGATCATTTCAGTAGTGAGTCAAGGAAAGTGAAAGTAGAATGAAGACAAAATTGTAGAACTTTTTTTACCTTGGCTCGCTTTATCAATTCAGACTGAGCAGACTTCACATTATCGGTTTTGCCTGCCCATGCTTTCAGGACAGAAGCCTGTAGGTGGTGGAAACATATGGTTATAATATTTCAGTTAACATTTACAGTATATCTTTACCAAGATAAACAATTTCACAATGAAAAATATCATTCTTTTTCATAAAAGGTATAGGAGTGACCAAGGTCCCTGTTGATATACAGTAAGGATGCATTAAAGATATTGCATATTTAATTAGTTGATAGTGTCGGCCGTTACATGGTGGAAACGAATCATTGTAGCGAAATGAAAAAACCAACTTGGCAAATTTCCACAATTTATTTTTGGTGACTACCCAGGTTTCAACTTACAAAGTCATCATCAGGTAATTCGCATGATGATGACTTTGTAAGTCGAAACCCGGGTAGTCACCAAAAATAAATTTTGGAAATTTACCAAGTTGGTTTTTTCATTTCGCTACTGCATATTTAATATTGTTAAACCTAGAACCAAATGGAATTATTTGGTAATACTTTCTTAAAAAGTTCTCAGTTAACTAAAGCAGATGAATAATAAGAGAAAAATTAAGCCTTTTACTAAGTTAAGGACAACACATTCACTCGCAAGAATGCATCTGACATGGCCACCCAGTTTTTCACCAATCACCCAAGATTCATTCACCTCATAGACTTCAATGCAAACTTTTTTTTAATGAAGTTAAGTCTTCTAATCTGCAAATGGCTCTAAGTAGAAGTATATTTTATAAAACTTGGGTTTCAAATTTCAATAATATTTGTACTTTTAATACTTTATTGAAGATTACAATACTTAGTGCCTCGGAGTAATTGAAGTAACTTTGCAGTTTCCACATGATAATTTATTTAACACGACCATGTTTTCATAGCAAGGCTACATCATCAGGCGATGATGATGTAGTACGAACCTGATGATGTAGCCTTGCTACGAAACCATGGTCGTGTTAAATAAATTATCATGTGGAAACTGCTAAGTTACTTCAATTACTCCTAGTATGTTGGACTTCCACAAAGTTACGCCTGAAACCGTATCATACTTAGTGCCTCATTAATTGCTCAATTTTTATTTGCCAAAGTTTTAAATGCTGTATGTATTTATCAACACCTTTCTTCTTTCTGTATTAATTAGGGTAACAATGCATCGGAACAAATATTGTAGGGGTTTAAAAAACTGCTACATGGTCAGTCCATTGGATTCAGGGCAACGTTATGAATGCATCTTAGTTTCCAACGATTAGAATTTTTTT
This sequence comes from Rhinocypha anisoptera, assembly GCA_011762765.2. NCBI lineage: Eukaryota > Metazoa > Arthropoda > Insecta > Odonata > Chlorocyphidae > Rhinocypha > Rhinocypha anisoptera. Next base: position 5,579,529 of record WURS02000013.1, on the reverse strand, counting down.
TTCCCCTTGTGAGATTAAAAATAAAATGGGTCGTCTTACAATTAGGAACTGGTTTTTCTAGATTAGTGGACAAAAAAAATTACACGAATTTTAAAAAAAGATGGGGATACCTCGAAAAATTTCAGTGGAAAGGAAGGACAGTGAATGTATTAAAGAGAAATTTGAAAATGAGGAAAGTATGACATAAAAGAAAAGAATACATAAAATAAAATGCATATTTGTTGACAAAAGAGATAAATAATTAAAAGGTCTCTCTGCAGTTTCAAGAGGCAATAGCAGGCTTGAAAGTATGAGAGCAATATTAAATATTACTGATTAGATGTTAAATCAAAATGTCTTCCTTTTTAATGAAGTAGGTTAAAGATGCAGTAAAACATTAAATGTGACATATTTAACAGAGCAGTGTGGATTTCAAAGAGTAAAAATAAATTGTCCTCTCTTGAGAGGGGGTGAACAGGAGAAGATATTCTTTAAACTATGACAATTATATTTGACAAGTTACATAAATGTGTCACATCTTGTGTTGTACCCTTCATCATTTGTAAATGTTTAGGTCATGATAAACCATGATAGATTGAAATAAGAAATTAAAGAAGTGGGCTGCATGGAATTGGTCAATATTTTAAATCAGACATAAATATTAAATTTATTTAATTTTGCATACACTTTTGGTCCCTTCAACTCTGTAAGATAAAGATTCCACTTATTGGTTATGCACCTAAGGCTCAGGTTACGTGGCAGAATGTCAGGAGAATTACAGTCAACAAGTCTACGCTTGAGGTGGGGTCTAAAAAACCTTGAGGTTCAATGAAAAATGTCACCACTGACTTGTTGACAACCACTTTATTCAAAACACTGAGGTATCTCACCTGAAGTGCACGGCCATAGCTAAAGGTCAAGGCCCATGGTTTCTTGCCATTGAACTTGTTAATGGCATTCAAATTTACAGATGCCTCTTCCTCAGTTTGACCCCCAGACAGGAAAGTGATTCCTTGAAAAGATTTATCATGTATTAAATTTAACATGCAAGTATTTTGACACCAAAGAAAAACATTTTGCATTTATAAAATGTAAGATATAAAATAATTATAACAAATAAATAATTTTTCACTGGTATAAGATTAGAGTAGACAGAGTGCATAAAAATGAAAGTCATTAAAATAAGCAAAATCAACAGGTTGATATATGTATCTTGATAATATGAGATTTTCGATTATAACATTTCTGAATTTTACCATCACTTTTGTATGGCACTTCAGCAAAGGTCACAGCCATTCATCTCGCAAGTATTACATGTATGGTCCTTGAATTAACTTTTGAAATGTGAGTTAATAATTGGTAGAGGGTGTACCATTTTACATCAGCCTATCAACAAAATGGACTCCTTTATCAAATATATAAAGCAAAATTCAGTTCACATCGATATGATAATTTCCTCTGTCCCCCTGTATTATAGGACTCTGGATGTAGAAGAAAAGATTGGTGATGCACGGGGTGAATAAGGGAATATGTCTGTAATGGTGTTCCCTTAACTGCCCTCCTATGTTCAAGCTGTATAGACTGTCTGTCATCAAAATTTGACAACTTCAAAACAAAAAAAACTCAATAGGTATTGTAATACTTTATAATGTCATTTATATTATATCCTTGTCCAGCAAACTTGACTATTACTTAATATATTCTGTAAACTCTAAAAACCGTCATCTAGAAAAGCTATCCTTCTAATTTATTCATCTTTATGGCTTAATGGCATACAAAATAGATTTTTTTCCTTCAAAGTGATTTTCCAACATTCTGACTGGCTAAGTTTTGTCCCCCACTGTAAGAAATTATTCTCCACCAATACACCAATAATATTCAACACCAATAAATTCTCAATTTAATTAGTGTAAATAGATGAATTCTGAATTTAATCTAACTTGTATTTCAAAATTAATTATTTTTAATATGACAGAAGTGGAATTCAAAGAGTCTGGCTTTTGCCACTGCTTGTACTCATTTCTTAAAATACCTAATTTTTTTTAAAATCAATGTTTTTATACAAAATTTAGCCTTCATATTTCCAGATTTCTTGGGGTGCAGTTATAGCAGTCCATAAGTATTTTTACTGTGTTTTTGAGAATAGCTGTCTAATACTGCTCATCAATATGACAGTATTGATGAGCAGTATTAATTGCTTATTAATTATGATTATACAGTAGAAGTCCACTATAGCAAGTATGGCTTATAACGAGAGTATCGCTATAGCGAGTAGATTTTGCAGTGGTTGGTGTTTGGGTTGCATAAATCACAGGATTCTAACACGCATTACATTCTCACGTGTCGCTAATCTACATTGTAATGAAGACTTTATGAGAGACTTTGTGGTGATTTTACAAGAGAGAACTTTGAGGTTTTATGCCACAGACTTTCCTGGGGAGTGACTGAACAACTTATCTTGGAATCCATGTGCCAGTCTGTCATTTCCTGGTGCTATTTCGTCCTTATAGCCGATCGGAATAAAAGAACATATGGAGCTGTGAGC
>WURS02000013.1:5560479-5576905 GCA_011762765.2 Rhinocypha anisoptera | reverse complement strand
ACGACTGCATGACTTTTGGTGACAATATTTTAAAATCTTCTTAATGAAACGATCTATTTTCAAAGCATTTGCGGATGGATTGATACAACTACTCAATGGCTCATTTTCGCCCACTTTTGGTGCCGTTATAAATGCTGAAAGAAGTGAATTTAAATGACCATAAGCTGTAACAAGTGTGTATTATAACAAGAGATTTTTTGTAATTTATCAGCTCACGTTTTAGCGGAACTCTACTGTATATACTATATTTATGTAAACCACATCCAATTTTGCGATTAAGATACAATACACCATATTAATCAGTAGAAAAATATTGTATTCTTCCATTACATTAGAAATGTAATGAGTTGACAAAGTATTGAAAAAGCATATTTAAAATGCATACAAGACATTATTTGTTACAATTATTTCACAAATTTATCTACTTTCATAACTTTGTTTGAAGTGGTGAAAAATTTGTAATGCTCTATAAATGTGTGTAATACTGTAATGAGGGATATTTTCTGTTTTTTTTTGCTATCAAACATACCTGGAACAGCTGGTGGAACTGTTCTTGAAAGTGCAGTCACTGTGGCAGCAGCAATATCTTCTGGTGTGTACTTCTTGGCACAGGACTGGCCTGCGGTGACCATATTGGGCTTTAGAAGAGTGCCCTCCAAGAAGACATGATGGTCATTCAAAGCCTTGTACACAGCAGCCAACACAGTTTCTGTCACCTTCTGTGCCCTTTCCAGATCATGTTCACCATCAGGGAGAACCTGAAGTGAAAAGTGAAAAAAAAAATCCATCAAAGTTCACCATTATATTAATTCCCTTAATACAACAGTGAATAAGGTCTCTTTTTACTGAAATAACATTTAAAACATTCTAAAGGACTGTTGTGAAATTAGGCAAGTAAAGATCGCACTTTCAATTATATGACAACAAATCATTGCTCAGGCACCAGGTTAATGCAAAGGCTCACATGGAGCGTGTTGTAACAAAAATGTCTTCATTGCAAAATTTGTATGGATATCACTAAAATAATCAAAAACCTTTCATGTAATCAAAATAACATGGACATGAAAGGGAGACATAATATAAAACATGCACCAATACGTGGCATATTATGTGCATTTTAGAGAGATAAAACCAAATAAAACAAAAAATGTGGTAAAATGAATGATTACAAGTATCATTTTTCCTCAGAGGTTCAATGCATAATGTAGTAAACAATTTGAATATGAATACAATTAAGTCAACAGAAAGGTAATACATTTTGCAGACAAATTATCGGAATAGTTAATCTTTTGACCAATGAATACTATACATGATTGTGTTGGTATTATTCTTTTGGGTTATGGAGAGCTCACTACCCCCAAGCTAACCTGGTGTACGTCACGCATCAGCATTATCTTTGGCTACGTTTTGTGAACAATCATAGATAAGGTATGACCTATGGTAAACAATTACGATTCCCTAAATAAGAGGAGGGTCAAGAGATTGGCCTTCCTGCTAAGGTCAACACAGACAAATGAGCTTTTCCTGTATTGTCTACAAGTCTAGCGCCCAGCTCCACATGTTCTTTTATTCCAATCGCCTATAAGGACGAAATAGCACCAGGAAATGACAGACTGGTGTACATATTCCAAGATGTTGTTCAGTCATTCCCCAGGAAAGTCTGAGGAATAAATTCACAAAGTCTTCTTTCGTAAAATCACCACAAAGTCTCTCGTTAAGTCTTCATTACAATGTAGATATTTCGTTAAGTCTTCATTACGAGGAATGTGTTTGAATCCTGCGATTTATGCCACCCGAGTGGCAACCATGGCAAAACTACTCTCTATAGCAATAAGTGCAGACATGACCACTTGTAATAGCCCGCGGAACTCCATGTTTTAACACTTGGACCACCCAATGGAAAACGATCACTTGTTATAGTGATACTTGCTATAGCAGACTTCTACTTTACTTTTTAAGTGATATCAATCAATTGACTTTCTTAAGATATCATTTACAAACTGTCCCTCTTGTTTATCAAGAAAAGTGAGTCAATGTGAAGAACTAGTCTCTTACATAGTTACTTAAGTGTACTCCATACTAGAATCACTAAGCATAGTTTTCAATTGTTTTCCCTACAAAATATGTTCTCTTATTCATTTCTAAATTAATTGTAAACTCTAATTCTATCTATTAGGAGAGGATATCTTACCTCAGGCTCAACAATAGGTACAATGCGGTTTGCTTGACAGATTGAAGCGTAACGAGCCAAAACATTGGCATTTTCCAAAATAGCCTGGTAAGAAGGAGTATTCTTCTTGATTTTCAGCACACAGCGCCATTTGGCAAAATGGCAACCATCCTTCTTATACTGTTCACAGCGCTGGGCCAAATTATCAAGACCTAAAATATAAATTACCAAAACAAATCATTATTTGCTACTTTTTGTGATAAAAAGATTTCAAGCTATTTTTGGGGGAAACATAAAACTTGCTATGCTGTAGTGGATGTTCAGAGATGTACAAATGACAGCAGAGATAAAAAGTTTATCTCAAAGCTTTGAAATAGTCTGTTTCAGGAAATAATGAGCAAGTGATATTCATTCAAAATTCAAAAGATGGAACCTCAAATCCATTTTGATAGATGACTCATCAGGATTATTTTCTTTGACAAAGTATAAATCCTCAAGTAAAAAAATTACAAAATGACTAACCACATCAGAACTCCTGGGTATACCTTTCAATAATATCAGGATTATTGAAAGAATACTTAAAGGTGTAGCAAAATACCTTAAAAGTAAATTTAAAAAATAATAGCTCATCATGGGAAAAGTTGATAAAACATTCTCTTTGTCCTTCCCACTCACAGTGAGCTACAACTTTTAACAGCCCAAATGTTTGAAGTTTCTGTATTAAAATTATATGGATGACTTAACATGACAAGAAGGTAAGATCTCATCAAAGAAAAATTGATGAAAAATCCATATTTGAAATACATCTACTTTTAATAAGTAAACTCTTGGTCAAATATGGTGCATATCCTATATTTTATACCCTCCATTTTAGAATTATCACTACTTTAAAGGTTTATTTTTCACCAATGTTTAGTTTTATGATAAAAATTCACAATGCCCAAATTTCATTTTATAATTTTAGAATAATTAATGGCATTTTTTTCAAACGTATTCTATTTTACTGCCTTCCAAGCTCCAACTGGGATTGGTCCCATGTTGTCAGGAAGGGGCTACACTCCCCTACATTATTGACCCCTTCATGAGCTTCTCAGTACCAAGCCAGGCATTTTCAGCTCTTAGTCAATGTATTTCAGGCTAATTTCTGCCAGTGGAATTAAATTTTCATTTTAGCTAATTTTAAACATCCTAATGAGTCTTCACTGCTCTTAATTTAACCAGAAACTGAATAAAACACTGCCATGAACAATACCTATGGATATATAGCCTAAATTTATCCTACAAATATTATAACTCTCCGGACACACTACTGAAAAATGTTAAAATCATAAATATAATATTTTTTATGCACCATTAATCAGCATTGATGACTGACTAATCCCTGCTTAGGACAATTTTTTTCCCTTTGGAATCAATTCTTTTCCATCTTCCTAATAAATTTGTGCTTGCCCTTTTATGTCTTACTATCCCTTTTTTATTTTCTAATATATACACATTTGCACTACTACGATCAAGCAATGCTACCAAATCACCATTAAACCACAAATATATATAACAATAAAAAGCACCCCTAGCTAGTTTACTAAAAACATCATTTAATTACACTATTATTCACATTCCTGCAGTCTGCATTAAACTATTTATGTCTAGATACCCCATAGTTGTCACCATTCTCCTATCCATTCTGCTAACTAAGTGTCTAATATTTACCACACCTAATTACATACATTTTGGATTAATATTGTGAAGACTGCACTTGCACTTACCCTGAGTAGTGCACTCATCTTCAGCACCAAACAAAGGAACAACACCAGTATCCACCTTAATTCCTGGGATGATGCCACGCTCCTCCAAAAGCTTCACAAATGGAGTTCCATCATCAGCTTTCTGATAAAGGGTTTCATGGAACAGGATTACTCCAGAAATGTTATCTCCAAGAACCTTATCTGATGAGAAGAGGAGCTGCAAAAAAATAAAATTAGATTGTATATTTGTTTGAGTAAAACTATTATTCGACACAATATAAGAAGATATGGAGGCTTTCGCCACCTTAAACGGATTAAATACTTGTGTCCATGTCTTTAGCCGCGGACTCAAGCTGGAGAATTTGGACAAATGCATATTCATAATCGCAAACTCAACAATGACTTGAGTTTCAAATGAATTTTATGAAAGTATTTCCTGAGGCTTATCATTGTGGAATTTCTCTACCTGCATGGAATGAGGTAAAAGCACAAAATAAAATTTATTTTATGTTAATATTGTATCCCTTTCACGAAGCATCATCGGGCACATGGCAGCAAGATGATGATAGATTAAAATAAATCTTATTTTGCTGAAACTGCAGAGCTATTTTTGTCTCATTCCTTTCATTTTTTGACCACTGCATGTGAGAACATAATGATTGTTCTATTATCCTCAATATTCTACTGCTCTTATGATTTTCTTTGGAGACAGATTAATATAAACTTAATGAAAACATCTGGCCGCATTCCTTCTTTGTAAAAGCTCTTCCTTCATTTTCCTAAGCTCTTAACTAATTCTGTCAGTATGTTATCTACCCCAACTGCCTTTTTCTCTTCATAAAATTTAGTGCCCTTACTATTTCACTGTCTAATATATCTGGGCCTAAACTACCATAAGTCATGTCATAACTGCCTTCTAAATCTAGGTTTTAAAGTTCTACTCTCTTTACCTTAGAGTTCCTCTATATACCTAGACATCCCACCTGAATAATTAATTGATCTACTGATGTATTCCCAGGTTTACCTCTTATAGCATAGATCATACTACATATATGGCTACACTTAAATTTTTGAAACCACTCCCTAATTAATTTTCTAATTGAAGTTCCCTATAATGCTTATCACACTTCACTTCAGTCTCCTGAGACCAATTGCCTTTCATAAATAATAATAGATCAACCCATGAAATTCCCTATCAACCATTTTTTTGGAAATCACTCTATCGTTTCCTTGCAAATGTATGACAAACCCAAGGAAAGAGAAGTTTGTTCAACTTGATGTTTGTACATGTTCCTCCAAGAGATGCAACCAAATGAAAATACTTTTTTTTTAAATACTGACATTGCATGGACTTTTCAAACCAGCTCATACATTTTCCACTTATTTTTTGAAGATTTCAATTTATATTCAAACAATAAATACAATATTCTTACTCAGAGGCAGTGTTACTTTCTCATTGCATGTAATGGCAATATCCTAAAGCAAAAAAAGAAACTCTCTGGTCATCTCTATAACAACTGTAATCTTATGTAGTGCAATTGACCTTTTTAATTAAACCCTATTGACCTCATTCCTTACAACAGCCCTTAGTATAATATTTTACCATTAGCAGTCTATCTAAAACATGGAAGGAAAGTAAGTTTACAGTTCAGACAGCCATTCTTAGCTGTGGCTAGTTTCTATGGTCATAATGGCACTCATATTATTTTGTCAACTATTTTTAAATATCTTGAAAGCTGTTCAGCAGATAAGCATTCAGAAGGTGAGAATAGCATTTAAATCATGTGTGAAACCCAGTTTCATTTTCCTTCTACATTTGTGACATTCCATGAAATCAATTTAAAAGGAGGACCAATAGCAAAGGATTTGTATTTAATTGGTCACTAATATCCAGTTTTCAAAATATAAGCAGTATAAATTATGGGAGCACAAGTTTTCACATCTGCACTGTGTTTGCATAAAATTTTTTAAGCTCTTAAAGAGAAGTGTGTCATTGACTTGTGAGAGAACATGAGAATTTTCCACCACTTAATTTTGAAGGCTTGAAGGAATAATTTCAAAGACTGGATTACACAAATATAGGAATCACACAATATAATCAGATTCATTAGATGAAAATTTTGGCATTTGTTGCAAAAGGAGTTTAATTACAACTGAACTTCAAATCACTCACTGAAAAACAAAATGTAGATTAATAAACAAATTTACCTGCCGATAATGCCTCCTGTTGTCTTCTGTGTTCTCTACTCCAATATCAGTAAATCTCTTTCCGATGGTCGCCGTGGATTCATCTGCAGCCAAAATTCCCTTCCCAGGAGCAACAATCCTGTTAGCTATGGAGCGAAGCTCTTCCTGCAGCTCAGGGGGTGGGTAGTTGAAGTAGGTGGTCATGGTTTCAGTTGAAGGAGAATTTAAAGAAACTGAAAATAGTAATATAACATAAACAGATGAAAAAGATTATTAAAGACCATAGAAAGAAAGAAATTTAACAATTTTTTTCTAAAAATCGAATAGTTAAAACATCGTGAAATCATAAGTAGAGTTATCAAATTTAAATGTTTACACCTCCAATTACACACATGTAAAAACGTATATAAACCTCTACAATATATAAGAAAAATGAAAGTGAGACGTCTCAAACATTCCCAGTCCTATATTACGTTCACTAACTCAAAAATATATTTTGCAATCATTATGAAAATTATCAGAGGCACAATGATGCACTGAAAAATAAAATGTAAATATTTTAAGACTTGTAACTAAACATTCATTAAAACCACCCATCATGAATGATTTCTTTTCAGTTGTTGAAAAATTACATAAATTAAAAATTATTAGAAAAATATATCGAAAGAATAATGTGAATAATAGACTGCGTCTAATCAAATATAGTGGAAAATTTTATCCGTTTGAAATCAAACCTAAAAACTCACGCGAGCAAGCCGAAACTAGCCATTCATTCCCATGAAGTATCTGACCAATAAGGAAACAAGATTCGCTAATTTATCGTATATTGAATGAAATAAGGCAAATACGCTTGCATACCTTATAGAAGCGAAGTGTCTTAGCGAAGAGTCGTAGCGAAGTATTCTGCCGCGCGACGAAGAGTTAACGAAAGAGTATGTGCTGTCGGTACATCTGCATTCAGGCCAAGGAAGCTAAGGAATTGTCCCTGCCGATACCATTCATGCGTAAGGCGATAAAATGACGAAATACCGGCACACATTACCTCACCTTCATTATCTCTCAAAACGGTCATTGGAACGGGGAAAGTTATTTAAAAAATAGCGATCGTGCGCTTACACGCTATTTTGAATAAAAATTATTAGAATTGAGTTGAGATATCAATTAAGATTTTTTAAAGTTTACTTACAGAAATGGATCAATGATACTTATGGTCAGGGATTGAAGGTCGGCAAATATACCAAGGTTGTAATAGCGGTAAAATTATGTTACTAGGGCGCTAACCTTCACATAGCTTACGAAATCAGTAAGCTGACTTTGTAATGAGCATTTCAAGTAAAACCCTATTTACATAGATGCTTTTATGCATGCAATCGAATAAGGATCGGCAGCATTTCAATCCTATATTATAAATATTCTTTTTGAAACGTGACAAATTTCAATGAAATATTTCATAAAATTTTAGGAATATTTCATAAGTTTTCATGGTATGGGATTGTGCTTAGTGTAATTTGACTGAGGTCTAGATAAAAGATCAAACACTTGTAATAAACAGCACTTCGATTCATTAATCCAAAAGGAAAGGATTCCCAGTAAGAAAAACGCCAGCAACTGTCATTAGAGCAAGCAATAAGATACATACCAAGAAAATAATATAGGGGGTCTCAACCAGTGGGGAATTCCTCCCCGGAGGGAATCGGGACCATTATTCTCTTGCTTCTATCCAAATTTATCAACATTTCCATTGGCATAAATTTGTAACCTCTCCGTAAAAATATCCAAACAAATGCATGTGTACTCATACAGACAAGATAAAATAATTTAAATATTATATGCACATACTATGTGTTATACATTTACTGCTTTAGTTGGCATATCGTATCTTGGGAATCTAACTCTCGCTTAATAAATATTAATTATGTATCCACGTAAGAATTCAACTCTGGAGTGAATGCACCACCTACCACACGACCTAGCGATGGCTTGCAGGGTAATTCGTAGATGTAGACGAAGGTAATTAAATCAGGAACCGCTCACGCAGCCAGCTTTGAGGTAAGCAACTTAATCTACTAGGAAGAGGGCTGAATAAATTGACCTATCAAAGTCGGAAATAACTTCGAAATAAAGTGACATATATTCTTATCTTTCTCTGGCCAAATAAAACATAGCTTATGAAGAAAAAAACAAGAAAGACTGACGCCTAAGATAAAATATTACGATTATTGTGACCAGTGACGCACAAGTTGGGGTCATAGCGATTCGGAGTAGAAGAGTATTCACCAATCCCTAATAATTATTTCTAAGATGACGTCCAGAATGCGCGAAGCAGTTAATACATTAGGCGGAAAGTATTGAAAAGTGCTTAGAAAACGAACTGAATCCTTGGGCGCATTTACCGTTTTGGTTGGTAGGAGCGACAGCAATTTCATTCCAGAATGGGGAAGCGAATGGAAATCGGTTCGAACATCTAGACGAAAATCAGATTTGTCTGAAGTTGTCTCCAAATACAAAATGTGATAGAAAATGGTTTAATAATCTTTATTGTGAGTGACTGATTAAAAACAATCACCATCTACAAACCGACGAAGGCCAAGGCGCTGGAAATATTTCGTCAAATCTATGTTAATTAATTTTAACAATACATTTACTGCCGTTAGTTAGGGAAATATACTTTTTTGAGCACAGTCAATTTATTTCGAAGCTTAATTATACGACGAACAACAAAATCTCAATTTTCCACTACACACTTTCGACGAGCATTAAAATAAGGTCTAAATAATAGGGTTATATAATCGATACGACTTATTTAAAGATGATTGTCAAAGGGCAGCCCACCGCTCAAAATGACCTCGTGTTCTACGGATGGAAATGAAGTCATCATGCAAGCCGTGAGTCTGGGAGCTTCACCAAAATATTTATTAATTCGTTTGATTGGGAAGTATAAAGACACTCCGTTTTACGACTTGAGACCTGATTTAAAATTTTTGACCGGTACTTTGTCTTCAGCTTCATACAACCTGCCATATTTACATCTGAGCGGATATGCGAAAGAAAAATTCACTAAACATAATTAGTGGTAATTCCGAAAAATCGATAGTGTTAATATACTCCTGAAGGGGTAATTGTAGCACCCAGTAGGTGATCATAAAGCTAACTGTGGAGTTTCATGGTAATTGGAGTAACCGTTACTGCAAAGTAATCCACTGGATAGACAGCCAGTGTGCCACGTAGATACTTTAGCTGTAAACACTCATCTCGAACGCATCAATCATTCCCGGTAATGCGAGAGAATTAATGATCGTATAATTCTACAAGCGACCAGTTTATTTCGTCAAGTCGGTTTGAATGTGGCTATGTTTCTGAGAAGTGAATTGGCACAGCTAATTGATAATTACAATATCAACTACAGACAATATAAAAATCCGCAATGCATACATGTGGAAAAAGCAGGAAGAGGCAGTTGACTCGGTCACCATTTCAGCTAAACTCACACCAATGACTTGAGTTTAACTGAACACTTTCTCTAAGAGACCCCGTGGGAGTCGTCTTTCGAAGGGACCTGCATTCCAGGGAAAGGAGGGTCGGACTCTGTTGAGGATCGCTATAGTCGTCCATCACAGCCCAGGACAAGGCCGCGTTCGCCCGCGTGAAAAGAATGACTGTCTACCTGCAGATAACATACCTGGGAGGAAAACTAATGGGTACACTTGAAGCTTGTGACTTCAGGAAAATTTCACATTCGGTATTTGCAACCTCCATCCCAATGAGAAAGGCCACTCCCAGACCTTATTTATACCAAAATTACCACTTTTATCTCAGAACCACTCGAAACCTCAACAACTTGCGCTGAAAATAGTGAGACATTCCCTAAATTGACAATTCATTTGACGCAAACGCTACAGATTCGAATACCTCGAGAGTTTTAGACAAGCATAAAAAAATCCCTGAAATAAAATCACCGAAAATACCGCAATAAATAAAATCATTAACAATACGACATAATTCGTAGGACCGAGTTCTGCGTATATCTACCTCAATCATTTTGGCATTCATCCATATAATCCATTTACAAGGTGCCTTTTTCTATAATTAGTGTGTTCTTCCATTTCCGAATAAATGCCGCACCATACGCTGAACGGATGAGATGGGGGACCCTTACGCCTTACTTTGAGTATACTACAAGGAGGAAATCATATGAATTTATTTCTGATGCTGCATTACCCGAAAGTAGTTCCCACTTCAGACACTTCTCTTCGATGATTTACATCCATACGTCCGTGACTCAAGCTCCATTGTGTATCGTTAAGGTTTTATTTTGTGGGCAGTTGAACGTTTGAAATGCAATGCGGAACGGAGACAGCTATTTAGGACGACCATTCTAACTTATTTTACTAGAATTTGGTGCATGAGAAAATCATAAATAGACAAGATCAAAGAGAAAGTTGAATTTCCCACTATACTCCCTCACGTTTCTCCTGGGTGGTAGAAGCGATTTCAATAGTTCCTCCTGTAGGCTTCAGGACTTCAGGCGGTATTTGTCCCTTATAATAATAAGCTCTCGAAGGCGATGGCCCGTCAGAAGAAGTAGTAAATCGTCTGGGCATTTTTCCGGTGTTTACGTTACACCTTTGTTTTTCAAAACTAAACAATGAAAACTGATTCTGAATAATATAAATTGTCGCTTTCGGAAGGAAATTTATGGTAAGATTTTCTTAATGAATTGTCCGGATGCTACAAGAAATTAGCAGTTCTGAGACAAAATTATAAGCTTTTTCTTAGTTTGTGCAGCTACTATTCATCATCAAGTAGGTAAATTATTATATTTACAACAGGAGGTTTCTAGGTATGCCACTAACCTTTGAAGGGCTAAAACAGCTTTAATATATTTAATTGGAAAATCCAATGGGGATCGACCATTTCTTTCAATTTAAAATCAGAAAAAAAGAAAAATCGTTTTATGCCGTAAACAAATTTTTTTTAAATGGCCTTCAGAGCAGATTAACAAATTATATAGCTATATAGATATACCGAACACTAACTGCTACAATCTGAATGTTGTTATAAAGCCGATGTAAAGGCCAACTTGGCTGTTTTGGGATCCTTCAAATAAATTAATAAAATTTAACGTACGTATTTATGTATGATTTTCATCATATTGAATATATAAACATTGTCAGTATTAACACAAAGTTGACGACTTGGTTTCAGAAACGAAGTTGTAGCCAAGATGAACAGTAACAGTCTTCAGATAAAGTCACTGACAATGAGTTAAAATACGGGAACACAGTAAATTTAAAAATGTCATTTTTCCTCTCGCACGTATTTCGACCACACCAATGAAACGCTCCAAAATTATCAGCAAGAATAACCTATTAACATAAACCACCGTTTACGAACACTGAATACTAGGTTTGTCGTTAGCTTATAGAAAACCATGTACAAGTAACATGTAGAAAAAAACTAGCTTCCTAAAGTCCCAAAATACATGCAGTAGGTCGATCGATATGCAGTGGGTATTCCACACTTGGAATGAGGGAAAGGATAAAACGTAATATCCGTAAGACTGACGTCAGTGTATGCTTCGGTTTCCCCTGTACTTTACTGGATTGGCACAGGGGGAAAGGTTATTCCAAAAAGATTTAAGGGGCACATCCAAAGCTTCCTTATGGTGCATGATGATTCGGAGTAGAACAACACAGAGAGAAATCGAGAGGCAACGTTGGTCACTCCTACACTAAACGACAGAAGAATTACATCTTACTATAAATGCTCTTTTACGAAGAAGTGCCATCGTCAAGAATAAAAACTGCAAGCGAACTAGGAAACCAACACGTCAGTCTGAACCTATCCTTAAAGTATTAACAACCAAATCAGTCTTCAACCATAGGGTCGGTTCGATACAAGAGGGTAGAGCTAGTCTACTATAATACTAGAAACAAAGGCGCGTGAAAATGAAAATATCATCAGTTTCATTCCATCGCGCCGCCTGTGAGGCTCCAGTACCCAGAAAATTATTCTCTATATTAACATTGATTAGTATTAAAACGTTCCTAGCTGTAACTGAAAACTCGATATCAAGTTCACATAACTAAACATTGCACGAGTAAAAATCCAATCATAAAAAATGGAAATTCTGGCATTCCTCACTTTTGTGGAATGTCATAACGTCGTTGAAAGTAGGAGTAAAGGAAGTAACTCAGCAGTTTCCACATGAAAATTTATTATGAACGACCATGGTTTCGTAGCAATGCTACATCATCAGGCCACCTGATGTAGTCTTGCTACGAAACCATGGTCGTGCATAATAAATTTTCATGTGGAAACTGCAGAGTTACTTCCTTAACTCCTAGTATGTTGGACTTCCACAAAGTTACGCCTGAAACCGTATCCTCGTTGAAAGTTTTCCATTCTCCCGCCGTGCCACAAAATATCATTCAATTTACTAAAACCCAAGTCACATCCTCCATATTATCCAATGCTACTATAGCATTATAATTATTAATATAATAGTAACAACATTATTAATTGCAAAGTAGCAAGTAAATGCTGTAAAAAGTTTTGGAAGGCCAAGGAATCTATTTTTTACCAACTTCATCGCTGGCAGCAGATTTCTTGAGTTTTATTTTTAGAAACCACTTAAAAATACATTGTGTGACGATACGTCTTTTTATTCACAAATAGTACGATACGAATGTTAACAGCCTGCGAAAAAAATTACTTCACCTGCTCCCCGGATCCGCCGCGGCGGGAAAGAGGCTTACTCGATATACGATAGTTCTCTTTCAAGGAATCATTCCTAAAAGTGATTTGTCAGTCAGCCTTTTTCAAGGTGCGCGGCTGAGTGGTGGACCGGGAAGATACCTTAATGACTAAATGATACACCTGAACATACTAAAATATGAATTGATCTGATATTATTACTCATGTTATATTATTATTAATTTATAAATGGAGCTTAGCTTCGAAATATTTATTGGTTTCCAACTTTAAGATTTTAATTCACGCCACATTTCATCGCGTACCTCTACATTCTGTTCAAATAATTTTTTACCTGTAATTATATCATTTTTTGTGTCAACCACCGTTTATTCTTGTATCCAGTTTCCATTCGCTTTACTTTTCTTAACCAGCTCAGGTTTGATAATTTATTCAAAGCCCCAAATTCAGAATGTCGCTCACCTCCGGAGGTAGTGCAATAAGAGCATCTATGCACGCTAACAGCTGCCTAATGCATTATATGGGAAGTGCAGATGGCCCACGTGCAGAAATATTTGGTGAAAATTAGCCCGAGGAATCAAAATGAAACATACCTCAAAGTGGTGGTGCACGGGGAACATGCGAACGTTTTACGTCATGGCTTTAACGTGTAATTCGCGATCCGATGGAAAGGTTTGTAAGGGAGAATATACACACAAGGAAGAAAGCAGAATCCCTCACGAAGACCGGAGGACATCACGTAAGAAAATCTGCAGGGATCATTCATGGTTATTTTCTCGGAGTAAGAATAAAAAGGAGTTGAAATCATTGCGATGGAGAATTTGTTGTACTATATGATTCCCAATAAAAAATTCAAATTTAGAAAAAGATGAGCGCCCATTCCAGCGTTGAGAATATTCCAAAAATGAGATAAAC
The DNA here is from genome assembly GCA_011762765.2 of Rhinocypha anisoptera. Taxonomy (NCBI): domain Eukaryota; kingdom Metazoa; phylum Arthropoda; class Insecta; order Odonata; family Chlorocyphidae; genus Rhinocypha; species Rhinocypha anisoptera. The sequence continues at coordinate 5,563,174 of WURS02000013.1, read as the reverse complement.
GTGATGTGCTTACTTCTCCTTTTGAGTAAGAACCATGATTTTCAACACCGCCCTATTCACGAGCACAAGCTCTTACATCCGTACCTATTGCATCCACTCTTGAGATTCTCAATTCCCTCATTTCCATACATTAGTCTTGGCCACGAGAGGCCGAGGAAATATAGTGCGGTCGAACCCAAATATAAAGTTTAAAAAATGGAACAGGAGTTTAGCAGCAGACAAATTTGTACTGTTTTATTTTAACGGGGATGATTTAATGCAAAAGTAATAGTGGAAACAATTTATTGTGTTTCCACTATCACTTTTGCAACAGAATTCTCGAACCAAGAGTTCGAGACTTCTGGCATCACACTAGCTCCCCAGTGATAATACTCATTCGAAAAATTACATTTTTTTAAGTGATCAACAAATGTTTTAAATTGCGACTGCATGCGTTGCAATTCGAAATGTTTTTCCAATGGGCAGATTGATCCCGTATTAAAATCAAACTGATAGGGAAAACATGATGGATTTTTTTTAATTCGACAGCAAGGTGTGCAGTTACATTATGATAGTACCATTCTATACTTCACCCATGGTACGACAAGTATTTACAGCACAGGCAAAACTACATTTAAAATACATGTTCAGCATGACAAAAATACAGTTTTTCCCCATAAATATTACTTTCCCATACCTAAGTTTTTATGCATTATCTTAGCGGTCATTGGAAATGACAAGTACGCCCAAACCAAATTGCTCCCAGTAAACGAATGTCGTTGATAAACCGTTCGTTGAGCTCGGAGCCTTGATTACGTATTTAAGTGGCCATTGCCAATAACTAACAGGAGTGATAATTAGTTTTCCTCATGGTTCAACTGCCTAATTCCCACCACTCATTTTTCTACGCGATTTTCTAACTGAGTAATCACACACCAAGCAGGATACATTTTAATTCACAAGACTTTAATTTACAGTTGCTATTAATTAATCTATTATTTTAGCTATTAGGTTGAAGAAAAATATAGTAAAATATCCATGAAAGTATCTATTTAGCTCATGAATTCCTATCGGGTATTCCACCATGTAAGATGGTTGTTGCCAGACGTTCTGAGAAGACTAAATATTCATGGTTCACCGCCCTCGAGTTAATCATGGAAACGTCAGTCAACGACCATCCTCTTAGTATGTGGAATACACGAGAGGAATTCATAACAACAATGGCGCGACTTCATATTTATTGGGGTTTTCACAAAACTAGACGCCATTTTAATAGGCATGGTAAGGAAACTTTAACACACATGAAAGCTAATCGATCACACTGACTACGATGAATGGCTTCCCTTTAAAAAATACCGGACACACGGCTAACGTATAACAATGTTGCGCACGATGAAAATTTACTATAGTATTCAATGGGTTATTTAAAGCACGTGGCCGTAGAACGCGCACACGCACAATTGAAAGAGCATATTGATACCACCTAGAACTCGCACCGTGACTTGTAAGTATCACCTTCCCATATTCCTTAACCGTCTCAAATAAATCCCGGATATTTTTCACTTGTAATAATCCTAAAAGACCCTAATAACCCACTACTCACAACCCTCTGGGGTAAAAATCACACCCTAGACCCAGTCCCTTTCTCACTTAACCCTTTCCTTTGCCTCATTTTTGTACTCCCACTGTACTCTTCCCATACCGCGTAATTTAATGAAGTCGTCATCACCTATTACCACATTCAGTACTTCATAAAACTTGCAGAAAACGACCAGAGAGGCCGAAGAGGTGTATTCCACAGACACTCGGTCTTGGTGTCATGTTTCCACAATCAATAAGAGCCCATTGAGAACTCCCGCCGGAACTCGAGCGAATTCTCTGCTATCAGACATCCTATAACCGGCATCGAAAAGCATTAGGGACTCATCAATACATGCAGGAAGACATTAACATAATCAGTACACACATATGGCCTTAAGTGGAACGTCATTCCGTGAAATTCGGATGATCACGATGAAACCGGAATTCGATATTGATTAATAATAGAGAGAAAACCTCTCTATTTTTATGCAAAAGGGCTCCGAGGCTTTGGGACAATACCGTGCAGTCTCGGAAATCGGGTGGAATAGATATGGCTGCTGAGGCAAGGACACCACAATTTTTTTTTAGCAATTATCATATCAAGGTGTGCCAGAGAGAAAATGGATTAAGACTCGAAACTCGCGTAAGAAAGACGAAATTACGAAACGACAAAGCCCGAGGGACGAGGGTTGAAAGGCTTAAATATTCTGTAGGGCTTCCACAAAACCCCTCGCTGGAAACCCGGACGGCCATAACCCCTTTTCTCCCCCCCTTCCCCGGAGTAATACGTCGAGAGAGCAATTAAAGCAAGCACACACGGACGACGGAGGAGAAATGGAAATGGAGAGATGAGGCCATGAACGATACCCTTGACCACCCCCGTACGAGGCAACCCCGGGGAGCACCGGAGAGACGAAAACCATTAATACTTTCGGCGGAAATATTTAGTCGTGGCGACGCAAGGTCGCATAGTTGAAACAAAAGGTGGGAGCAAATCAATTCGATCGGAAAGGAATCGGAACATGACCCTGGAGAGGAAGAACTCACCAAATCATACTGGGCGTCCCCCTCTCTCTCCCCCCACTCCCCTTACACTCACCCCTCTCCCTCCACACTCATCCTCCGGCATCCACAC
>WURS02000013.1:5543307-5555129 GCA_011762765.2 Rhinocypha anisoptera | reverse complement strand
GAGGGTCGTCACCCGGTCTCGAACCCGCGTCCCCCGGTCAGTAGCCAAGCACTCTACCCACTGGGCTACCACGACCTCTTCAATTGATTATACATTGAAAAATTAATATATAAAATGTAATGTAAAAAAATAATGCAAATTATCAAAATATAAAATCAAATTGTCCTAATTTAAGTAAGAGAAAATTCGTATTCTTCCTCCAGAGGTAAGTTTTTGCCACATATACATATTATTTGCTGATGAGTACCTAAGTGATAACCTTTTATGAAACCTACTTTGTTCCTCGTTTGTCTTCTGTTTATTACTTTTATATCTATTGACTAACGTCAAATGCCTATTTTCATATGAATACTAAATCATCATTTTTAATCCCTTACCATGAAGCCATCTTGATATAATTTTTTAAATTTAAAATGGAGATCCAAAATCTTTACATAGATATTTCCTTTTTGGCTTTCGGGTTTTCATCTCAGGAAATGATTTCATTTGTACTTTTTTTCAGTCCAAAGCAGAATCAGAATATCAGCATGCAAATACTGATGCAGTCAGAACTTCAAGGTTACTAGAAGAAAAAGCTATACGCTTTGAAGAAAGAAAACTATTAGATGTGAAGGAACTCTTTTTATACTTTGCAAAGGCAGAAGTTGCATTCCACACGAAAGCCTTGGAAATGTTCACCCAAGCATATCAAGAGATAGCAAAGTTGGAGATTAATGATGATTTGGAGGTATTGTTCTTGTAAACTTTGATTTGAAATTGTAATCATTATATACTATTAGGAGGTACTTAGTTCCGTGTACAATTAAGTTAGTATTAGGTATGTATAATTATAATATATAAAGCCTGGAGTCGCAAAAAACTGCCTGTTAAAAATAAAATCTTTTAATGTTCACAGGAGTTTCAAAGTGCCTTAAAGACTCCTGGAGACTCTCACCCCTCCCGCCAGGAGGTGGTAAAACGCACATCGCTTAGAGTTAACCCTGCTTCATCTGCACCTTCCCTATTGTCCCTTGCTGGACTCTTCGGCACCCCATTGTCAAGTAGCAGGAAGGCATCAGAACCATCAATGAACACCTCTGTTCCATCTACTCCACATTCCTCTGCTCGTTCCATTTTCAAGAGAGGATCCTCAGAGGCAAGTTACTTATAATATTTCCCCTAAGGCATGCTCATGAAAACTTTTGTGTCCCATTTAAGCTTATAACAAATTGAAGTTCGGATTATCATACTACAGCTTCAAATCTATATCAATCCTCTTATATATGCAGTAAAAGGGAGTAAGTTACATTTATCAAACAAAATGAACCCTTTGGAAGACTGAGAAAGTCTCAATATATGTAATTAAAGAGCCCCATGTCAGGGAAAATTAGGAAGTTCAGGCATACAAGAGCGAGCATAAGACATTGATTGAGTATAGCAAAAGTGCAAAAAGTTTGTAAGGATAGGGTAGTATTAAAAGAGTTAAGATACAAATTATAAAAATCCCACAAACAGATCTCTTATAATATAGGATCAATTTAGTTGGGATTGCTTTAACACGTTCAATTTTGTACATTTTTATAGTGGTTTGAGAGGTCCAAGAGAAAACTTGGTTGGGAGGATTTTTGTGGGACAGAGTGACCTACAATATTCTGATCAAGACCATAAAAAAGAGGGATTTGAAATTAGGTAAACAAATAAATCTGACAGTACAGGTAAAAATCATTACTCGGATCAGCTTTTGATAAAAAAAATATATATATATATATATAAAGTGATATGTATAGTGATTGAGTAGGATAAGAGGATAAATAAAATTCATCTGGCTGAATTCAAATGTTAGTTGCAGCTTAAATCAGATTTGGCCTATGAGAAATCACTTATAAGAAAAGTGATTGTCCCATATTTCCATCACAAAGTTGCTCACCATTCCTGAAATCTATCACCTGCTGGAGCAGATGCAAAATTATTATTTGCTCTTATCTTTAATGGTATGAATGACACTTGTATTTAACAAGCACTTTCAGTGCATGTCTCTCATTTTAATGTGTGGTCTGTAGTAATAATACTACTCATTTTAAAATTATTAAAAAAAAGAGACTCAGGCCCAAAGTACAAATCCACCAAACCTATAAATGAGTAGCAAAATGACTTGATGATTCTTTGAACTACACAGGTCTTACCTTTGGACGAAATATATTAATATCTTTCTAAAAATTAGCCTAAGCAATCGCCACTTTCAAAGCAGGAAGTGATTTGGTGGTCTAGGCGAGTCCTGCCTAGGGCATGGGTGATGTGTTTTTTTTTGTGTGTGAAATGATCGTAACCATCGAAGCACTCTATAAACAAAAATACTACTACTACTTGGACTCCTGGGGAAATAGCATCAGCAAGCCAAAAATCTAAACAACTTTATGGTTGTAACTCTTTGAGTGACTCATAATTAATACGGATCAAATGTATTCCTTTTCTTGCTAGGATTCACTGCGAAAGAGCAGTACACGATCAGCAGAATCAGTCAAAATAGAAGATTATAGAGAAGATGAACAGGAAGATGATGATGATGAAGAAGAAGAAGAAGATGATGATGAAGATGATGATTCTCAGTCTGAAGAATCTGAGGAAGTAGTCAGTAGGCAAGTGAAGTTCAGATGACTTGACAGCGAAAGGGAGATAGGAATGAAAGAAAATCAATTTAAATATAAATTACACACTATAACAACTTTGCATCAAGTCACATATTCATGAAATCACAAAATGACTTGTTTTTGCTTACCATGGGGAAAGAGCAAAGTCCAAATAAATTATTTTATTAAATTTTTAATCCAAATAATTGGTTATAACAAGTTCATTGCTAGTAAAAATGTATTTATCAATATTGGGGCTATATTCTTAGCCATTTTTTGCACCTTGTATATTTATTATATAAAATGTGTGTGCACTGTGTTCTTGACACAAATCTATACGTACAAATTAAAGCATAATACATAAAGAACTTTGGTGAAGTTTGTCTCATTTAAGAAATGATTTTTGCCAATGTACATTTGTTTCTCTACTCCCAAATATTAAATGCAGCACTATTACCATTTCCATCCAATTCTTAACAAATATACAGTAAATGAGAACATCAAATAACAAGTACCAAAGAGTTATTTAGTGATACAGTATAAAGTTGGCAGCACTTCGCATCAACTCTACTAAGTGAATGAAATACAAATTTCTGAAATGAATGCACCCTCCAGTGAACATAATGTACTTTCATTTATCAGGGCCTTCCACACCAGCTTGAGTCATAAGATCAGCAATATTTTTCTCCAGGTCATCTATTCTGTTGCCCATGTCATCTAGTAAATTTGGTTAAGGTGAATAACAGGCAAAGTACAATTATATCAAAGACAATTTATCTCTAAAAAGCTAAATAATGGCATGTTCAAGTCATAAAGATTAACTAAAACAACTAAACAATATTGTACATAACATTAAGTAAAGTAATACCAAATTTATATCCTCATAATTTTAGTGTCTATATATTGGGAATGTATTTCTTCATGCACTAACCTGCAGAAGTTAAACAAATTAACTATTTACACAAAGAAGGCCAATAAATTAACAGCATCATCTCATACTTGAACTATTAAAAATTCCAGAAAATAAAGACATTTTAAAAGTAGCGTAGCCCATCAACAATTGTCTAACTGTATAAATAATAAATTTGATTGAGGTGTGTATTATCATTTACCTGTAACTTATTGTTTACCTACCTATTTACACGAATCCCAGATTTTCAAAGCTTTTGAAGAAGTATATTTTGCTAAAGAAAGTATTCAACAAGCTCAGTGATCTAAAGGAGTGCACGGATGGTATGAAAAGCCAAAGCATAATAATCAGAAATAGGCATCATCAATGCCAATCAAGGTTATTTTTAGTTAGTGGCATCTCTTGGAGAATCAACAAGTTTCGTCAATTAAGTCTGTCTCTATATTTAGCATACATTTAATCACACAACTCAAAATGATCTCCAAAAATTGGATGAAATATTTAGAATGAAGATAATGAAAGAGAAATCCTCTCAGGAGACTAAAGAGATTCTTGATAACCCTTATGGTTAATCTGAAACTTTGATTGAGACTGTTTGCAGAGGGCACTCTTGGAGTGTCCATGTAAGTGAACCCAAGTGATACTGAATGTTCTGGATCCTGTTGACTCCATAAATCATGGATAAAATCCAAAATAAAGTGATGGATGATAAAAGTGAGAAGGCAGGTGGAATTACTAATGCTGTAGGCATATCATTAGAATGGTTACATGATAATTTAAATCAACAGTTAATTAGTAAAAATGAAGTAGTGTTAATTTTTGCAAGTTCTATAAACAAAAAGCAAAGTTCTTTTGTTAAAGAGGACAAATGAATTGTCACAATAATGTCAAAAGTAACTGTTTTAAATTTATGAATATGGACCAGTTACAGAGTTATTGAATTAAATCCATAGTAAATGCCATATTTTACAAACGTTTTTACTTATCTGTTATTATACTAATTTACTTATAAAAACAGCTACTGATATCCTAGCAATATTATAATAAGCAAAATCCATAATTGGTCAAAAAAATTATGCCACTGATAATATGTGAGATACAGATGCACACATTAGAATCCTTTTTGAAGTTGTTCAAATTATGCATTTATACAATTTACCATAAAAGAAACATTATTGACATACCAAATCAACCGTGTTGTTACCCATTCACACCTATACATAACTTGTCCATTCAAATGTTACATACCATTTGTCATGCATTTAACTTGACTATATAACATAAGTGTGTCCACAGTGAAGCCATGCTTAAAATATACTTTTGTAGAAATTAAATAGTGTTGTATGTAACCTACAACTGTAACAAAAATACTTTGTACTTTTAAGACTACAAATTATTGGTCGACTTTCAAATGCAGTTGCTGCCCATTAAAGAATAATAACCTTGTATATAAAAATAAAATAAAGACATTTCCATGCAACCGATAACATGATCAAAGCAAATCCAAAATGTTTACAAACATGAATTGATACAATCAGCAGCTGACAGTTTACCAAAATGAGCCTACCCGTCTACACATCAAGAATAAGATAATGGACGGGTATGGGCTTTAGTAGTATTATTGATTGCTTAATTTTGAATTTTCTTTGACAATATCTAGTGAAGTTAAAAGCAAAAAAAACAAGTGTGTGACAACAGTAATATACTGCAAATATAATAACACTATCATGAAATAATATAGCAAAAACAACGTTATTTAACTTTCAAAAGATTGAACATTGCCCACTCAATGACTGCTTTGACAGAGGCAATCTACAGGTACTACATAATTATATATGGTTTAAGACTATCGGCCCAATGTCATCATATTATGTAAATATGGTATATTATGGACTATACCACTAGCTCCATACATATTTAGGACTGGGGGCGACTTTTGGTGATGTCTGTATACAACTACAGTTTGTATGGGGAAAAATATTTAAGCTGAGAGAATATACTTAATCTTATGCTTGACCCTTCTACTATTTTGGCATATTCATTTTTTTTAAATTTAGAAATACGGAATGTCAACTGTTAGCAAATAAAATGAATTTTTTCTCAGAAATCGGTTATTTTTCACCCACCATGACAAAGAAGATTAAGGGAGCAGAGATACGGCCCGAATGGATAACATCACATATTTATAATGAAAAATCACTCCAAGACTACCACGCGGGTAGGTGATTTATCAGTCATTCAAGAAACGAATACTGCCTCAAAGAGGGGAAAAAAGTGTTTAAAATGCACTAGTAGGCTGTCATTTCTGAAATTGTCAAAATAATCCTTTAAGATGATTACCCTCCAAACATTTATACACAAAAAGAAAATAATATGGGTTTTATAGTAATAAAATAGAAATTTATCATTAAAATTAGATACAAATAGCTTTTTGAAAAGGATATTTCTCGTAATAATTTGATCCGACATGGTTTGAAATTTATCTTGCATCTGCTGGAGTAATGATTGAACCTGAAATCAAAATATGAAATACAATTAATTTTATACATTACCCCACGTCATAATACGACTATAAATACGGAGCAGCACAGATGTATGTTACCATCACCTACGTTTGCTCGAAGTTATCGTTGAAACATTAAAAGGCATTGTAATTTATATGATTAAAAACACCTGTTGATAGAGGGCTAACAATTTATAAACGCTCAACAAAATTTAAATTAATATACTCAATTCCTTGCAAAGGATGCAGATTACTAACATGACAGTATCTCGCTAACTTCGGGAAAAGCGTAGAAAACCCCACATGTAAATATGTTAATAGTACATAAGAGAAACTTACGTATGTTGTCAACTCTTGTAAATTCTTTGGGTCAGCATTGCTACCGCTGTTGTAATTCTGCTGGTCTTCTACCACCTTCATCTCAGGTTTGACATCAGCCATGTTTGTTGCTGCTTTTATAATGGTAAATGAAAAGCGTTATGCGCCTGACACCGAGCGCTCGGGTATTTGGTGCCAGTTCAAAATAGTCGTGACACCTCGCGATGGGTACGGAGGAAAGTTGCGTGTCAATCAATAGTCTCCTCAAAATATATCACGAGTTGATAGACGGTAATATTATTGCATGAGGTAACCCAACAAGATATTTCCCAAAGAATACTTTTGTGCTTAAAGATATTCCAAAATAAAATTAAACTGATATATAATATTATCATTGACACTTTCAGTTACAAGTTCATTATAAAATGAAAAACTCAACGTAGTTAACTTCATAATACTATTTTTCTTATTTACATTTTACTCGCTTAGTAAAATGCAAATGCATATTAATAATTATTTTGGCCACATTTTATATGTGTATATGTATATACATATGTAGAACTCATCAACTTCAGTAAATAATTCTTTCATAATTCAGATTTGATATCGAATATGACAACATCACCAGAAACTCTTTTTCAAAACCAGAATTATCTTATAATTACATTAGTTATTTAGTTAATTATATAAAAACTCTTTTATACACAATTTAAATACTGACTTTTTTGTTTTTTACCATTTTACTAATATCTACATTCTACGTTATTAAAAACATTGTTATCATAGTCTCTTTTTTACAGTAGAAAAAATCTTAGAAATTTATATATATATATATTGCATATAAACCCAATCATCCAAATGTACCAAGGAGAGGGAAAAACAAAGTCAAATTAAAAAGTTGTCTGATTTTCAATAATAATTAAGACAATTTATATCCCCCGCAAACACTTCATATTGTTTTAATACATTTTTCAAGTAACAGGTTCATCGTATTACCCATGAATTTAGTTATATACGAACGAAATACACTTAGACAAAAATTCATTTCATATATTTATACAGCAAATATAGACTGTTAGAGGTGCAACAATATCGTATTATCTTATATACTAATTTACTTCCATTAAATTTAAGTCAAGATGCCAGAAAATGTTTGAATACAGGTGTTAATATTTTCACCACAGAAAAGGAGGTGCCACATTGAAACTAGGTTTTCATACATATTGTGTATTCAATACACAAAAGATATTTAATTTTGGCCTAGCTAGTTTTCAAATAACTATTTCATCATACGTGAAGCTCTTGGATTGTCTTCAATTGAAGGTCCCTCGGAATACGTATGCCTTGAGTTTTCCCTATTGAAAAATTTTTGGCCTTAAATATACTTTTCATTTTTCATTTATGGTATTTTTCACTGGAATTTCTTTCCATATTTAACTATTTTTATTACTATTAAGCAGTTCAAGGAATTACTCCATGCATATGGAAGGAAATAAACTATGGCGCAGAAGAGTCAAAAGGATTCGTCAGATATCCGTGTTTCTCCACCGAAACTTCGCGTGCATTCTCGACCTGAGAACCCGGACTTTGGAGATCAGTTTGCGAGTGCTGTGGCATCCCGTGTCACCCGCTTATAATGGTTCCATTGCGTGACGCCCAAGGAAAGATCGGAAGAAGTTAGCTTTGGGTGCATGTGCTGAGGCTGAACGATTCTTGAATTTTGGAGTTCTAGTAAAGACTCAAAATTCTTGAAAGGATCGATTTTGTTACTACTTATGCCGCTAACGATTCATAATGATATAAAAAATAATTTACCAGCAGTTGAATGATGCGCAGTAGCTTTTCCTTCTTTTATTACGCTCAATATCATACTTAAGTATGAAATTCATCACCATTGAATGCCTCTCAGTGTTAGGGCAGTGTTGAAACGACCAAGTACCCCTTCTAAAAAAACAATACTTGTTGGATCGATTAACTGTGACTGTCTTTTACACTTCCTGGCATCCAGATAACCCTAAGTTTGATTTACAACTGTTGCCTTTAAATTAGGTATTATTGGCCATGTTCTAAGCCGCCATGGATAGTAAGATACAAACATTTAACTTCAAACATTTTTCCGAATTGATTCCAAATTATGAGGAAAAAAGTATTTATTTCATTTTCAGAATTATTTGTATATGATTTTTTTTAAATCAAACCTTTAAAGGCATATTAATTATTTAAAAAACTCACATTGCCATTCATTCTTGGGAAAAACTATTGGGGAACACTTACAGAAAATATGTACCCCTAGTCTACCTTGATAACTTCCTTGAGTCCTTCGTCTACCTTTAGAGTGTACGCGTAGTAAAATATATTACTGGGACTTTATAAGCACAGATGAATTAAATATCATTTTATTATTGTGTGTACGCATCAATAATGATTGTTGTCCGGCGTCACGCAACGCTGGGGAGGGAAAAAAAGACATGCTAGAAGTTCAAACACCTAAAGTGAATTTCCTAATGTTGGTCTCTCAACTGCATGTGAATCACTACCGTAAAGAGCCCACTTTCCTGCAACAGATATCTATACTATTACAACATAACTTGCTCCATTTTTATTCCGTGGATTCCCCCATTGGTATACTCTTTTTAATTGCAAGTACCTGCGTCATTCATCCGAAAAAGAGATCAGGTTCTATGAAATTATGACGAAAAGCAAAAAAAAATTTATCGGTGCGATTTGTTATCAATCCCGGGTAAAGGACCCGGTGGCTTAATCTGATAAGCACATGCGCTGGCTACGGGGGAATTCACTCCTTACGTCATTACGCAATCCAAGGTTCGTGGTCCACCAGAGCATGCTTGACCATGACATTGGAGAGACAGAGAGCGAGTGGGATGTGATTACGGCCGCGTGGACTACGTTTCTTATCGTCAGGAGCATTTGCGTGAATAATGAGCATCGGATTCAACCTAATTCCAATCGACGCAAGAGAAACACTGTCCAAAGGATATTTTATTTAAAAAAGAGGCATCTTCTATTTTAAAATTAAATATTCGATAGTTTCGAGAAATATATAAAACAAACATTTTGAACGGAGAAATTCACAATCTCTTCAAATACGTCCCAAGAATATTTTTATGAATTGCAATCTACAGGTTACGAAGTATTTTAAAACTTTCTTCTTTTATTCAGTAGTCCACACGCAGCACTAAACCAATTACGGTGGCGCAATAGTATAACATGATAACATAAAAAGGACGAAACACATTCATGCCCTAGGTGGAGATTATTGAAAAAACACCTAGCCGGGATTCGAACCCGGGACCGTGTTTGTTCCCGTGTTACGTAGCGAGAATCGACAATTCCAAATTCCAAATGAGCTCCTGCGGATAATGTTGAAAAATACTCAAAATCCAACTGAACAACAAATCCAACGACTTTCTTAAGATCCATGTTTGGAATAATATGTATATTGTACTTTTCCACAGAAATTTATTCTATTATTCCAAACATGGATATTTAAAACTTCCACAAAGTGAAGCCTTATATCGTTAATTTCCAAAGAGATTTCATTCTTATATAATATAATCTGTTTCTATCCTGTCAGGTGTCAATCTCTTCTCTCCTTCATAATTCCTAATATAAACGCTCTCCATTACATGTGCCATATGACATTGTTGACCTACCCCTGTAGTTTCTTTCCTAATAGGGTCCCTTCTAATACAGTTTCTAATAAATGATTATGCCTCAAAATGTGTCCTGTCAGTCTCTCTCTTCTTATTTTAAAGTTAATGAAATCATTCTCTTTTCGCCCGCTCTTCGCCGGCCCTTCCTCACTGTTGGTCTTCCGAATTAATTTTCAACTCGCTTTTAACGCTGCATCTCACTTGCATTTCTTCCAATCTTCTTGTCTCTGAGAGTGATACTGCCAATTTATTTCCTCAGTAAGCCCACAGGCCATCATTTTCATTTAGTTGCTATCTTCAGGTTGTGTGATCCGTGTATTTTTACACCCCTCCCCACCTTCTGATCTCGATAATTTCCTCCTCGATGTAAAAATTGAAGATTATCGGAGATTGTGAGATCTCCTTCCTTTACAATCTTCTTCCTCTCTGCTTTGGTCGCACCTTATCATTGACGCCTGTTTCTAGGACAGAGCACATAACCAACATTCTGTCGTAGTAGTCACGTGAATATCTTTTAGTTATCTTAGTAAGACGTCCTAGGCCATGTCGTCAATAGCTTTCTCTAGTTCCACGAATAGAGTTAGAATAGCTTGTTTGGATTGCTGTCATCTCTTCTCCAAGAAGAGCCTACGAGTATGGAAAGGTTCTCCTGTTCCTCTGCTTCTTCTGACCCAAACTGGTCCTCACTTAAATATTCTTCTACTCTCGCCCCAATTTTCCGGTGTTTATTTCTAACAGAATCATTGACGCGATGGACCTTTTCGTTCGGATTTCATCCACGTCATAGCGGATTATTATTGCATGTGTGTCTGTATACAAACACACGCACGCACAAGGAACACGTCACCCAGAGAAAACATATTAAATTAGCAAATAAGGAAAATTATAGGAATACGTAAAAGGCTGAAAGCCTGAAGCTGAGGAAGATGAAAATAAATACTTCAAACAAGAAAATCTTCTTCCTTTCAGTAAGTTCGACTTCCTTCCAGGCTAAGTAAGTTTTTTTTTTTAAATTTGGCATCGGTTTCTCTCTCTCTCTTCCTCACCATCGCGTGCTCGTCTTTTTTAATGCTGCTGACCTTTCCTTATTTCCTTAAGCATGTGTATTAGCCGGTTGGCGGGTTCCCATGTGTTAATGAGTGCACGGCCAATGATGGCTTACTTCCCACTCCTGGTTAATCGTGACGTTAAACTCACTGAGCTTCATTCCATTTGTACGTCATTTTAATCATCCTACCTATTACCCTGTGAGTGTCTCACTTGTTGGTTAAAGAAATATAACGTGCGTGGGTGTATATATATATATATACTTAGGAATAACTCAGATGAGCAGCAACAAACGAACACACGCACACACTTATAGACATTCACACACAGAAACAAGGAAAAAGATGGACTTACATAACGGAGAAATATTTCGGGGCTCCTTGCCCTTTTGTCAATCTGAGAGAAATTGTGTGTGCGTATATATATATGTTTATCAGAAAACTCATTCGAGCACAATATAAATGACACAGCCACAAAGGTGGCGACGAAAAACACAGGACACACAACAACTCACTCAATAATAACTATATATATATTATATAAATAACTAACACTCACAACTTGTGAGTGTTATTTATTTCTGTGTCCTGTGTTTTTCGTCACCACCTTAGTGGCTGTGTCATTTATATTGTGCTCGAATGAGTTTTCTGATAAACATATATATACGCACACACAATTTCTCTCAGATTTCCGCCAACTACGCCTCGAGAAAGACCGTTGCGCGGTCGAAATTATTGGAATAAACTTGTGAGTGTTATTTTTCT
>WURS02000013.1:5509794-5543207 GCA_011762765.2 Rhinocypha anisoptera | reverse complement strand
CTTATTTTTGAGATGGCCATTTTATTGAGTTTTTTATTTAGTAATTTATTGATGAGGCCGGGATTATAGCCGTTTGAATCGGCTATGGCTCGAACAATCTGCAGTTCTCGCTTAGCAAGCCGAAACGCGCGTAGTAAGCAATAAATATTTTTGTGGAAAGGTGCATACCTTTATTCATTATGGATTCCTTCCACTATGTCCAGCCTGATACTGTTAATCTTAACTAGTAGGATACTAAAAAAATTATAGACGTTTTTAAGTTTTCAAGAGTCCGCTATTTGCTTAATTTACTGCCTAAATCTTTAATCGGAATGTGTTGCAGTCACGTATTTGAAATCTGGAAATCAGTTCGATTGTATCAAATGGGCGATAACGACCCTAAAATCCGTCTTAATTCTTCCTATTCACAGAACAGACCTAATGAACTCATGGGTGCAAAGTTCTCGGGTTTCACACCGGGTCAGGTCCTCCGTGTTCCGCTCCAACGTTTCGATGTGCGACCCGCCCATCGTCTTCAGGGGTTCAGGAATCCAAGACCAAGATTTAGGAATCCAGACCATACATAATGAACTCATGTTTCTTGGTCTTGGATGTTGAATTTCCTTTGAGCAAATAGTGCACATTAATTGTAAAGACCTACCAAGGCGTATTGCTTCCATTAAAAATGAGGTGAATATAATTTTTTGTTTTGCTATTTGAATATTTTTGTGTAGTAAAAGAAACTAATGGCGGTATTCAATTCGGCAGTGCTGTTTGAAATATGATTTATTCATATGTAATTCAAATTTATTCTTGATTCAGGCCGTAAAAGGCGAAAAAACATTTTAGAATTGAAATATAGACGGACAATGGAAATACGATTAGCACGATGTTTCAAGTACCGTAATTTCCTCTTGAGGTTTAATATTACTTGGCACGTATATTGGTGCAATCAAGGCTTTTTTTAATTTTTGAATGAGAAAGTACTTCGATATTTATAAAGAGCTTGTAAATCAATTTTAGCATTCGTAAATTATTTCTGATTACCCAGTAAACTTAAGAGTGAATTCGAAGTGCATACATCGTAAAATACAAATGAACAACTTGAATAAAAGAACATAAATATCGCCAAACATTAGTAAGTACAATTTCATATTTTCCGTTAAATACTGATATTAAGAGCAACTCGTGCTTTTTAACGTCAAATTATGTGTAATATCACTATAATCATACCGTTGAATCTTCGAAAAGTTGCATCTAAACAATCATTTAGTATTCAGCGTGGTTATAAGCTATAATCAAGGCAAACCAAGCTATTTACCAATATAAAATATTACTATGTAAGTGTCAATGAGCAATTTTTTATTTCGCTGTTGGTAATAAGAGATGTAATACTATTACTTTGCAAAATAAAACAATGACTGAGAGTTTCCTTGTAGGCTTCTGAAGTTCTTCTTACGAAACTGATTAATTTCAAATGCGTCTCTTGCCTGATGTAATATTTTGTTTTTGACCAGCGAGGCAAAGAGGTTAGATAAAACTACCAACTGAGTCATGGAGTAACAACATATTTCTCTTTCGTGGCATACTCATTATCATCTAATGCAATTAGTTCGCTTGTACTGAGGCACCGTGTGACCGGATATTGAAATTCTTTCAACTACCACCTCTCCCGACCTGCCTGGACTTCGTAATGGCCGTCAATGTGACTTCTGCGACAAGTGTTCTGTCGTGGCGAGGAAGGCGTTTACCATTTGCGGTTGTCACCCATCCCGGTGGAATCAAAGCGGTTGGCACATGCATCCGTGATACACTTGGCGCCATAAGCGAGCATGGGTATCACGCAGATGGAGCATGGAAAATAACCAGTCGGGCCAGTGGCGATGCGCAGGTCGGATACTAGAAACCGACGTGGCCACGTTGCCACATGTCGCACTTAGCGACTCGGATCACACAATATTTTAATATATTCTATGCACCAAGCCTTGACTTTGTGGTAACCTTAGACAACAGCGGTCGTCTCCGTTCACCCTCCAGCATAAAAAGATTTTGATAGTGAGATGCGAGTCACCTGGTAAATTTCCACGCTCATTTACGAAATAAATCGAATTTCACGGCAAAGATCGATATTTTTCCACGGAGTGACGCCTGACGTGACATCTCTTTTAAAAAAGACCGTCGGAAATAAGGATGCAGTGGACGCTTTTTCAGAATCAAGTACGTGACATGTCCCACGACTTTATTATCGGCTCTTGGAAAACTTGGAGAGTCTCTTGCGCACACCGACGTGTATATACCTCTTTTTTTTAACAGCCACTGGCATAAAACGAATTACACTCGGGAACTTGAGAATATTTTTACCTAATTTATTACTGGTTGTTTATTTAGCCAAAAATAAACACGCATAAAACATCCGTTTTCACTTTTCTCGGAGCGTTTACGTCATGAAAATTCTGGAGATGAATTGAAAATTAGAGCTCTAATGAATAAGACCAACACGGAGGTGACTTTTACCTTATAAGTAAAGTAATATAACCCTCTGCGGTTGAAGGAAAATAATAATTTTTTTACGGAAACAGGAAAACGACGATCACATATGTTCTTTCATTGGCTAGAAATCCCCGCGAAACCTAATAGAAAAAAATAAACTCAACTAGTCTGATATTCTGCCAAAATTTTTTTTAAGTGATCAATATACCTCCACGCTTAAGTTTGATACTGAAATTGAGGAAAAAAACGTCTTTCTCTCCCTTCAATTTTTTTTTCACTGAGCAATTTCATCCTAATTTGTAATCACGAAAATAGGAGTGCACGCACAATGCGATTTATTAAATTACTCATTAGCAAGTGAAAAACTACTCTGAAATACCTTAATGGCAAACATTTCTACGAGCATTTGAGACGGCAAAGGTGTTTACGAAATGGAAGCCTCTCGTGTTCGGAGTCCACGCGATGAGCACATGTCCATCACATGGCTCATGCGGATGTTCTCACCAAAACTGCTCCACGGGAAGCATCCGCGATTCGCCAGATCATGCACACGTGGGGGCTAGCGGCAAGGGCAGGCTAATTAAACCGGTCGGCCTTTCGACGTGGACTGATGAGTTTAGCCATCCATTTGTCCATTTGCTCATTCCAATTCCCTCTCCGTGCCTTGGCCCGATTCATTGGCTTTTGTCAGTAGTAGTATTGTGTTTTATAGGGTGCTACGACGGCTGTGGTCATTTCTCGTCTCTTCAAGTCATAGAAAAAACCTATCTGGACAAACGCAACACCCATGCCCTGGGCGGGAGTCGAACCCCCGACCTTTTGGGTTAGCCGGTGGGGACGCTACCCACCAGGCTATCCCAGCTGGTATTTGATTTTGTTTATCGATTTAAAATGTTCACTACCAATGTACCGGCTCCCGCGTAGATCACAATTTAAATTGATCCAATTACACTTCTCTTGCATTCTCTAAAAAATCGTTGCGGTGGATAATTTTAGAAAATCAATCATTAAATTTGAAATAAACGTCAAGCTACTGTCCACGTATGTTATTATACGTATATTGTTCTCTTTAAGTGTTACACCTCATTTAAATTTATCTTGGAATCTCTCAGAGTACTCTAGAAAAAAATGGCAGCAAGAGGATTAAAAATTGTACTAAACTACTCCGGGCTGGTTTCGCACGCCCGGAGGTTGCTACACGCCTAGAGGCGCGTGAAAATACTCATTCAGTGAAGGAGATTGGACAGACAGTTAGAAAATTCTTTTCCGCATGCGGTCGATCGTTGACCAGAGCACTGGGGGAACCAATAAACGTCATCACTTTGCTTTTCTCTAATCTTTCCGACAAAGGACATCGTCCGTATTTTAATTCGGAAATAACGGTCGACGGCCAAGCCCTCTACTCAAGAAGAAACACGTGTATTACATTGACGCGGGTGTATATGTAACGTTGAATTAAGAATCATCCTATTAGTCATAAGAATCGCATTTAAAATTTCCCTGGGATGTACTGAGATATGTCAAACGTGAACGTGGTGTCTCGATTACTACGAATTGAAAGTAACGCAAAAGGAATGCGTCGGTCCCAATATTATAATCGCTAATCTCTCTATACATTTTGTAGAGGAACTCACAATCAATATCAATGAATTACATTCTAGTGATTATTTCGATGGTCCATTTTTCTAAGATTAGAAGTATTCGGGTATTGATACGAGAACATTACCGGAAAATAACTAAGACAAAATCGGGTTAGTCTCGCGTATAATTCGTCGGATAATAATCATTATTGCTG
Source organism: Rhinocypha anisoptera (assembly GCA_011762765.2). Classification (NCBI taxonomy): domain Eukaryota; kingdom Metazoa; phylum Arthropoda; class Insecta; order Odonata; family Chlorocyphidae; genus Rhinocypha; species Rhinocypha anisoptera. The sequence goes on along the minus strand of WURS02000013.1, from coordinate 5,538,943 downwards.
CCGGCGGAGGGTCAGTCATCAATGTTGAATACATCTAACTAGCATCAATGCTTTGCTTTCTTACGGCTTACTATGGTCCAGGTAGGTATTACATTATACGCATTATATTATAAGGCGGCAAAAAGAGTCGAAGATAGACGGCATGAGCGGCAACGCAACACTAAAGCAAAGGAAATCCCGGCAAAAACGATAGTAAGAATTTTATTTTGAAGAAATCCGAACTTCCAATTTCAAATTATTGACGAGAGAAATAAAAACTTGGAGAATTTTGCCTCGTGGAATTGCAGAGGAAGACTCCCAACTTTCTTTCCTCATTTTCACTTCCACCGAGGGCTAACGGTTGTTTTCCGGTTCATTGTTTTCGTTAAGCAAAAATGGAATGTAAACACAAAGCAAACGGTTCTAAGTTACCATGTTTTCTAGTCTATATTTCAAAGTCTATACGGCCACAAGGTTTATTTGGAAATGACTCAGGTGAAGGCATAAAGATCCGATATTGCCAACGGCTTGGAAGACAGGTGGGACTGAATGAAGACAAACATGTTAGTTTTTATTCTTCTGCTTACTTTCTTCTCTATTTGCGACTTCTTTTTCACCCTGAGGTGCATGGAAAATGACCCACCGAAAGCCTCAAGCCAATACACTTTATGACTCTCCCTCTCACTCTATGACCCTTAAGCGGGAATAGGGAAACAACGATGCCAAATCACTATCCCTTGTGAAAATGAAACAATTATCCGATGATGTCAAACACTACCTCCGTCGTTATTTAACAAAGACATATCTACGACCGTTCCAACATACGACCATTCAAAAGTTACGGGCGAAACCTTTTGAAAATTTTCAGTTGAAACTGCTATAAAAATGTATCAAAATATGTTTTATAACTACTTAAATTAGTGAATATGAAGTTTTGAGGAACACCCTAATGATTCAGTACCCGTCACAGGGACCATATCTCAACGTTCGAACTCTATTCTTCAAAGTGAATGGCTATTGATTTAGCTCGGTCCCAATTCGGCCGTTTCGTTTGAACGTGAAGTTAGCTCTGAAAGTCTTATTCACTTCTGTGTTGACTGTTTATCCTGTTCTGATACTTCTGCGTGTTCCCGTAGACCTGTTTGGGGGGGTTACACTACACCTCACGCCACTTTAACTACTTACGTCCAGATGTTCATAAAAAAACCTGTTAGTACTTCGAGGAGTGGCTGTACTTGTTTAAACTTTCTTTCCAGTGTAAATGTTGGTCCTTTTCCTGTGAATAAGACGAGTGCATTTCTATCACTGGATTAAAAGGTCCATAACTAGCCGACTTTTTTAAATCCGACTTCAGAGGGATGAGTACAAATCTCTTTCCAGAAAGTGACCATTGTGAAAGAGGTTCCTACAGGAATAATTACAGAAATATCCGTTCAAATTCAGAATGAAAATAACAGTCGGAACATTGAATAATTTTGTACCGCTGCTAGAATAGAGTCAATGAACTAACTATGCAGTTTAACATGGATTTTTATGGAACACGGCCATGATTTAGTAGCAAGGATGCCATCAAATGACAAGATTTGTAAAATAATAATTATTATATACAATGGTAAATATTACATTAATTTTTCCAAATATTGTCACCTGGTGGTACAAAATTGTTCAGTGTTCCGACTGTAATTATCAGCCTATACTTGAGCTTCACATAATAAAACCACAATATACACGTGATAGAGGAAATATCATCCTTACAACAAAACCATGACTTGACGTTCATTGGCCTGGGAGTACGTCAGATTAGACTCCCACGGCGTCATAATTCCTCATAGGCCAAAAAAGTTGGCAAACATCGCAAAAGAAAGAGGGAAATTTTAGAAATCCCTCATAAGTAGGCCGCCACAATAATTTAAAGGGCGATTCGTATTTTCTGCGCGAAAAAACAACATCATCAAGATATAAGACACTGCAACCTTGGGTGGACTGCTGATGCTGTTGTCGGGAGGTAAAAGTTAAGTCTCTCTTTCCTATTTTAACGCTTCGTCTATTTAACGAAATCGAGGCAAGTTAAAATCCATGACAACGACGCATGAAAGAATAGGAAAATGAACGTCGAAGCGTGGGAGGGTAACATAACCTGGGAAGGGGAGTGGGTTTTGGATCCGATCTCATTGGCCTTCGAATAAGTTGCGTAGTCCACGACCATATAGCGGAACTATTGCGACTTAATCTATACCGTTCGACGAAACTTAAATTATTATTCCTCGGGTGACACACATTTTATTTACCCTAGATGTCACTCGAAACAGCTATCTTTACGCTTATTGGGTGAATTCGATTCAACTATATCAAAAAACCTAAGTAAAGATTATTTAAAAAGCTCATGTGTCCATATGAATTACAAACCTTTGGCTAGAGTTATGTACATATTTTTGTATAATTCTAAAAGTGCAGGTGAACCCATAGTAGAACTAAGAGTAGGGCACTAGAACGCGCAAGTTTTAGGCGAATGAACTTTGGATAATCTAAAAATATTGAGCTTCAAGTTATAGATTCTTCTCGGGTGACTCTGAAGAAAACAGCCTTTGAGCAAAATGGTAAAATTGGTAACGTGACAATAATTTGGCGGATCCGATTTTATTTTATATAAACAACAGAAAATTTGTAAAAACTAAATAAAAAATGACCCTATATCTTTCAGATATCCAAATGCATATATCTTCCTCTCCACTCTACGCAATAACTCTGAAATGTTCATGTAATATACGTAACGGCAATTACTCAGGAGTCAGCATTTGAAGGAGACTATTTAAAATAAATGTGATATCATAATTAAAATTTTTCGTTGCAGGGGACCCGACCATTTTTGGAAACCTGAAGCCCCCGCAGGAAGCCGTGGAGGCCGTCTGCGCCAGTGTTCAATCGATGAACTACAACGGGTACGCCCCAAGCGTCGGTAAGAAAAGCGTTGAAAGAGGAGTTCTGTTAGATATAAAGTGATCATAATTTTTTTATACGCATAAATTATTATGCAAAAATTAAACTTGGTATGCACAAGAAATATATTGCTGGATTAATGTGTAGTATTTGTCAGGAGATAAATGAATGGATTTACCTTTGCGAGAATCTCCCAGATTGTCTGAATTATCTCGTCTTCATTCATTGTCTCAGATTGGAACAGGGATCTATTGAAACGCCATATGGCCCGGGAATCATGTATGCCGAAATTCCAAGGTAACGTCAATGCGAGACGTTCCTTATCAGAATTACGTATATCTTAGACTTCTATCAAATTCTATCGAGTGGTTTCCATGGGATTTCCTATATACTCCCACCCGGAAACACGCATCATCGATAATTCGATATTTCGAATAGAGATAATTCTAATGAATACCCTCTCTCCTGTGCACAATACACTGCCATCATGCGATAACCGAAGAGTGAATGATTACTTAGGCTCTGAAAATGATAATCATTTCTGTTTATCTGCAAGTTGTGCAGAAGTGCATAGACGTCATTGCTGTTCTCTTTATTCTTATAAGAACTTGCTTATTATTAAAACATACGCATTAAGCCTCAAAAGAGTTTGTACTCATGCTGCTGGTATGCAAGGGGGAGTCTTTTAAAAAACTTAATTTTAGGTTAACTTAGGTATTTGCTTTATGACTGGGCATTACAGCCTGAGAAGCTATTTGTGTATTGTGCACTGCTGCAATTCTCCAAGAGCATTATTTTCGAGTAGGCTTATTGCAGTATAAATTTTCAGCACGAAATTCTTTAATCTGAACAGATACCTACTTAAATTGGAACATAGCTGGATCAAGAAATTTAAGTGAATGGTTCCTGCTTTCAACTTTCCACTGGAATTTTCCTTTTTACCTTTTCAGCGCCGATTCAAATTTAATGACGCTACACCTGCTACCTTGATAACGGTATCAAAGTCGATAATGATGGGAATGGGAACGAAATTGCTTTCGGTAATTGGAAAGAGATTCACTTTCTATGGAGATTTACTTCCATTCACACTCGAAACAATTCTATCAAAGTTATTATTTATCGCACGAACTCGTTAAAATATTGATGCTCTGTCACCTTCCGTGCATGAAGTATGCTAAATCCTTAATATCCTATACTATTATGCATTTTGCAACACATATTGGTCAAAAATTGCAGACCCTGTAGGATAAATTTTATGAAATGGCGTATGCAGGGACGTCATTAATGTTTCTACTGAGTAAAGCTTTGTGGTAACTAATAACTGCCCTCCTCGGCTATAGAATGGACGTTAATTTTTCCACCATTCAATTTACAGTTTTTTTGCTGGTTACATGGATGATAAATTCTACCCATATTTGCAAGTGTGGCATAGATTTATTCACAAAGATAATAGATGATCAACAAATATAGAAATATCTTATCACCACACAAACGGTTTTAATGTGAGTGTGATATATGAAATGTTTCCAAATTTATTTTAGGATACCTAGAGGCTCGTGAAGCTGTTGCCAAGTACTGCTCTACGTCAACTGCAGTGGTTGATGCCAAGGTGATTATTATGAATCTGACAAAATTACCACAATAATAACTATATTTATATGGTTAGACTTAACGGCATCAATTATGAGTTGTTTAGTCACTTATTTCAAAGTTTGATTTTCAAGAAAACGAGATTTTTCAATGTGTATTGCACACCATAATTTTTCTATATTTTTTGTTCAGATAAGGTGTGAGTTATCGCCCAGAAAATGTGTAATGCAGATAATGGACTTAAATTTTTACATTAAAGGGTTAAAAATTCTAATGTAAAAATATTTAAATAATATAATAAAAAGATTAGCTCTTATAAGTCACCACTAGGTCTTATAAAAGCAGATTCGACCTTTCCAAAGCAGTATTGGAAGGAATGCCTCTAATTGAGACATTTTATTTACATTAATATATTTGATATTTTTTCCAACATTATCCAGAATAAGTTGATGGAATAAAATTAGTCAATTTTCTTTTAAATGGTAACTTATTAAGTCAAAACTTGTTTCATTGACACAATGGTACTTTGCTATTTATTTTAATTTAGTTGGTCCAAAAAAAATTAGATATTTATGGTATTCCATTAAAATAGTGATAGAATTGAAAATAGCCTTGTGGCATACAAGTAAACTCATTTTAGTAAAAAAATACTGATCAGTTTCATTACTTATTGTAAAAAAAAGTAAACATTAAAAATTTGTCATTCATGCCTTTTCAGGATGTCATTCTCTGCAGTGGCTGCTCCCATGCACTTGATTTGTGTATTTCTGTTCTGGGCAATCCAGGAAAGAATATTCTTGTGCCACGTCCAGGATTCTCCATTTACCGTACTCTTGCTGAAGGACTGGGATTAAAAGTCAAGTCTTATGACCTCCTGGTACGTTCTTAACAGTCGTCCATTGCTTTCATTTCCTCTTCTTTAAATCACCAAGAGAAAATAAAATAGTATAAAATTTGTCATAATTAGCTCAGCAGCAACCTGGTAAAAACAAGAAAAGTAATTCTAAGAAGTTTAGCACAAAAAATTTCTTTATAATTTGGTCCATGCTGCTCCTCAGATATCTGCCTATCAAACCAAGTATCACTAAATACATTTAGAGATCATGATGGGAGTTATGACACCTTTTTTTTTAAATTTAACAGCCTGAACAGGGTTGGGAAGCAGATTTGGAACAGATGGAGTCTCAACTGGATGCAGACACAGTGGCCATTGTGGTCAACAATCCTTCCAACCCATGTGGCTCAGTTTTCTCAAAGGACCACCTTCTAAAGATTTTGGACATTGCAAGAAGAAATTATGTCCCAATTATTGCAGATGAAATCTACGACCACTTTGTAAGTTGATTTTGTTCATAATTTAAGTATTGAAATTTTTTACAGTTAAATATTGAAAAATACTTTAGATATACTTCTAACTTACATAATTAAAGTATAAGAATTATTTGAACAATATTTAGTTATCATAAAATATCATTCTAGTCACACCAAAGCATCATCAATACTAGTATATGTTTCATCATATATGAGTAAGAAGTATCAAAATTGCTATCCTTCAAGTTAGTATGATATCACCTGGCTAATTAACCACATAAAAACTATGTGGAGCAAAAAGTGGTCTTGCTCTTAGAGAATATCATCTAATATTATTATTTTTTGGAATCATGTAGAATTTCATGAGCGTTTCGGAGCTATAGCATTAATTATGGTTAGCCATCAATATATGCAAATTGCAATTGTACCATTTGAGCAGTTCAATGGTACAAATATTGAAAACAATCAGCAAATGAGTTTGGTATTAACTCAAGCATTTATCTACAGGTATTTCCAGGACGTGAATTTTATTCATTGGGGTCACTCTCAGAAGATGTACCAATCCTCACATGTGGAGGTTTAACCAAAAGGTGAGTAAGAATTGTTACTGTTATTTGTAGTTCATTGTTTTATTCCAAATCACATTAGAACTGAAGTGCTTAAAAAAATTTGAATTAATTTCACCAACAAGTAATTCCTTTTCCATTGCCATTAATTAAATAGGTTTCTTGTACCTGGTTGGCGCATGGGATGGATTGTGGTCCATGACCGAAATGGAGTATTTGATCAAGAAGTAAGTTTTTATAGAATAGAAACATGGTGTATTCATTTTAATATCAAGTCTAAGAATACTTATAGGGACAGTGTGAAATATACTACTCAACTTGCTTGATATCCTAGTAAACCATTTTGTCTCATTATTTGATGAGGGCGCTAACAAATGATGAGGTAAAAGGAGCTAAAATGATTTCTTCTCTTGATTCTAGATTCGCAAAGGTCTTAACTGCTTAAGTCAAAGGATTATTGGAAGTAACACACTTGTTCAAGGTGCTTTGCCATCGATTTTGTCAAACACCCCAGCTGAATTTTTTAAGGAGACATTGTCTGCCATTCAGGTAATATTCTATAAAATAGTAATATTGTAAAAAAATAATGGATGGACAATGATGAATTAATACATTTTATGTAATCATCCTTTTGTTACTAATATTTTAATAGAATTTTTTGGTCTTGTATTTTACAGGGTAATGCAGAACTGGCCTATGACATACTGGACCGAGTACCAGGTTTAACACCTATTATGCCAGAAGGTGCTATGTACATGATGGTGAGTGTAGAGTCAAAGCTCTTTTACATTTTTTTTCATTCTGATATTTTTCAATGCCCTTAATATTCATCAATTATTATAATACATCATTTCAATCCACGATTTTTTTTTATAAGAAAGCAATTAAACATAGATTGTAATACTTTAGAATTCCTTATTTCAGACCACTCAATATTTTAAGAGGTAAGACCTTTTACTAATACACCTTATGTATTTCACATTTATTTTTGTAACAAATAGGTCGGAATAGATATGGAGAAATTCCCAGAATTCAAAACAGATTTGGAGTTTGTGGAGCAGATGGTGACTGAAGAATCAGTATTTTGCCTTCCTGGAAAGGTAATAAGCTATGCTTTTATGTTTATGTAAACCATTATCCAGTAGTTTATTGAAATACTGGCACTCAAGAGTTGAAAACTTACATACTATGGTACATTTATAACAAACAATAAATAAATGAAATATTTCAATAAAAGCTTTAGACCAGCAAAAATGTTACAGAGTATTTCATGATTTAATATCAGATAAGCAGTATTTTGAAAAAATTGTAGCTGATTCACATAGTTTAATAATGCAACAAACTTTGGAAAATTTTTACATCCATGTCAAAGTTTATTTGAATATATAAATTAGAATGTAACTATTCATCATATATAGTATGTTTTTACTTCATACCACACCTATTTTAAGGTAGACAAAGTCCTATTTTGTTCTCAAGGATGAAGCTTACTCCATTTTACTAGATTGTACCTTATCTTACTCTTGTTGCAAACATCTTTTGTGATACATTCATATGTCCCTATCTTATATTGCAATGATAACATCTTTAAAAAAAATGTTGCCTGAAAATATTTAAGGCAAAGACCTAACATCCTTCATTATTTTTCAGTGCTTTGACTACCCAAATTATGTCAGAATTGTGCTAACTGTACCTGAGACACAAATGCGGGAAGCATGTGAAAGAATTGAAGACTTCTGTAGCCGTCATTTCCAAGTCTTTGAGGAAGATGAGATGGAGATGAACACTATTGAGGAGGAGGAAGAAAAGAAAATCAGGGAGTCCACTTCCCTGTTTGATGAAAAGATACTCCTTACTGCTGATGGAAATCGCAATGGAGAAGAAAGTCTGACAAACAAAGTGCCAATGATATCTGATGAGGGGCGAAGGCCTTGAACACATTCAAATAAGTGAAAATAATATATAAGCATGCAAATCCAAGTAACGAATATATGCTAAAATCCGACAGGAAGTCAAGAAAGTTGTTCCTAAAAAAAAGTCGTCACTTTTTTTTCCATATGAATGCAGAGCCATGGACTGTTATTCAATTATTTGGAAAAAGGTACACTTAACTTCCAGCTAAATTGGAAGTGATTGGCTTCCTAAGAGCTTTATTAAGCTTTTGAAGAAATGTGTGTGGATTGCATATATACTTACAAAGGTTTTTATATTGCCATTTAAAGAGATCTTAAGTTGCAGAAATGTATCTGTGACATAATACAGAGAGTGGTATTATAAATACTATTCTTTCATTTCATAGTAAAAACTGCTTGGTGAAATATATTTATGCATTGGAATTGAAAACTATATAAAAAAAGTATGAAGGAGTAATTATGTATGATCTGAATATACAGCACTCAGATTGCCTGACTGTATATATGTAGGAGATTGAATATGGACACAGTGTGCCAGCACAATGCTGCTTAAGGAATAAATTCTCATTGTTCCATAAATTTGGGGCAAATGTGGCAGGAGATTCCTTGACAGAACTCTGTTGTAAATATTTGTTTTGGTAGTTTAAACTGACCAACTCTTCTCTCTCTCGTGGTTTCTCTCAAGGAAATATGTAGTGAAATGTCTCTAATCAACTGGCTCAATCTTTCCTATAAATATGTAAATAAATTTGACATAGTTGTTGAAAGCATCCATTATTAAAAAGAAGATGAAACAATGGCAATGGAACCTGGATAATGAACTGAAGAAATGATAAAGAATGTTACTCAACCTTTTTGATATAACCGGTCAAATATAAAAAATAACCAAATAAAGAAATAATATTAAATTTTACTCCAAAAGTTTGGATGTTTCATAAGGAAACTAAATATATATCTCAAGTCATTACCTTATACTATGCGAACACTTTTAACTTGAATTATTACTTCAGTGGTAAAGGAATTAACAAGAATCTCTCTAGCTTTACAAAGTATCTACACTGTGTTAGTACCTATTTTAGGCTTCTAAAGTTTCTGTTTTTATGGGTTTTCCTTCTTTCAAACTTTTATATGAACATTGTAATATAGCCTTATTTTATGAAAATGTATCGAAACCATGCCAATAAAAACTAACAATGAAATGAGAATAAATATGTGACAAAATAAACTCATTTGAATTTATTTAGTTAGCGATATTTCAAAAAAATTATGGTTTTCGGACCTTAGCAGCTGATATAATAGTTGTTTTATGTGAACAAAAAAATAGCCTATAGCATTACATATTATCCAATTATGATAAATTATTGTGTTATATACATTTGAAACTAATTGTAGTAAATATAAGTTTGGCCATTATTTTTTAACACTACAATTACAAAATCTGTAAAGATCTAGTTGAAAAGCTATTCATTAACTTCAATACTATTATAATAAAAAAACACTAAAATCTAGGCAATTTACAAATGATTGCCCACCCAGGTATGAAAATTACCTTGGACATTGGTCCATATATCATTTGAATTATTGAAGGATGTGCTATTCTCCTGGCTTCTTTATTGGATGAATCCTTCTTAGGTTTTTCATAATATCCAAAGACTTTTCCAGTTGAGCTCCTTCATGATCCTTTTCAACCTGAGAATAATCCATATCTATCATTTCAAATGTTTTGATACATATTCCCTGATCACCATATAAAAAACATCTGTTGGAGAACAGAAGAAAAACAGAGGTTGTTATTAATATCATAAAACAAGGTATGCTGTTTCATATATAGTCCAGGGTCATTAAATTCTGGGCCTTCAGTTTAGTACTATAATTATTTAAGAATAGTTGAGATTTAAAAATGACTATTTAGAAATATCTCCCAGGATGTTAAATTTTTATTATTATATCTACTAATCTGAAGTTTGTTTTGGATCAGCTGAGAGAACTATTATGTCATGTTAGTCTTTTGAAGGTAGCTTTTGAATAGGATGTTTCACAAAAATTAAGGTTGTATTATTTTGTCAGTCTTCTATTATACAAGCTTTCTACATTCCTTTTGATTTATAAATTAAGATAATTACACTTAAGTATTTTCATTAAGGACTCCGTGTGTTAATGAGTTCCCCCAGTGAGCTACAGAGAGGGAGTGAGTTGTGCATAGGCTGTCACCGGCAAGCTTTATACTAAAAGAAATATAGCATTTAGGGGAAAACCATTGTTCAATGTGTTTTGATGAGTCGATAAAAGGCAGTGAGTTTTTCTGCATGATGATGACATGAGTCGACATCGTTGGTATATGATGGTTTGTAGAAAATTAGAATTGATGCCTATCTCCCACTATAGTGACTGTTAAGTCTAAACTGATTAGCCACATTCATCTCAGAAGCAGAAGACATGATGGAATGAATGGATTTGATATCATTTTCATTGACTGATTCCTCTTAATTCAAGCCAAGATAAACAGAAGTTGGGATATTGTGGTGCGGTATAATGGATACCCAGAGGCAAGCTCCAAAGTGAAGAGAAACTATCTAATGTCAGTTTTTCTCTCAGCATTGACACTTAGAGCATAGGGGTGTGGTTCAAGTGTTCAGCTATAAATCGAAGCGACCCTGATGTATGACTTTGTGCATTCCCACCTAATTAGTATTCCTCCATGGATACAAGAAATTTGTGGAATGCTGTAGGTGGTACAGGGAAAGGAACTCTCTCCCTAAGCTGATTTTTAAATTTCAAATGTCATAGGTGTTAGTTACAGATGAGTCCTGTGCTCAACCATGAAAACCAGCTGTGGTATTAGTCAATGTTATGGTGATGACGAGAAAAATATGGAGAAAAAATGGGAAATGATAGAGAAAAAAATTTTCAACAGACATCCTTCAGCACACAGTATAAAAGTGTACTGCACAATGCCCCAACTTATCATTGGTTATATCAATTCTTTATCCACGGCTTATATTTTTTGTTCTGAGAATTCTACAGGTTTTTAATAATAGTATTATTTATTGGTCATTAAGAATTCAAGATTCAATACTTCATCAAATAGCAAACTTTACAACATAAAATTAACACAAAGTAGAACAAAAGTGGTATGGGAAAAATATTCATTTACAGAATACGAAGACTTTGACACTGGTGACTGAATATTTTAATAACCATAGTTGAAAATGACCATTTTGATTTTGTTAGTCTATAAACGGGGGTGCAAACATAAGTGAGATGAGAGACATAATATGAAGTAATGGATATCAAAAATAAATTCAGGAGACCCTAAATGAGAGTGATAAGAATGGAATTCAATATGAAGGTACTAAGTAGGAGATGATACTAACCTAGTGACCCAGACTTATGTTTCAATTATTTATCTGAAACAAGAACTGAAGAGAACCATGGTAAGTTGAAATGTTTAATGACTCTTTAACTGCGGAATGTATAATGTATATAGTTTCAGTTGACCTCAAATGGCTGGAATCCAATCACCTTCCTGCCTATTGGGACAGACACATCACATATCACCATGAAGAAGCTCAGCAGTAGTTTCAACAATGGAAAAAGCTTGTCACTAGTATCCACCCATTATATCCTTGGAAAAATCTGAATACAAACAGCAAGTGACAGAGAGATGCCAAACGGAACAAGATAGAATGAAACTGTTAAAGGTAATCATATTAATTTTATCGTACATATACAATGTTTATGTATATTTTCCTTAAATCATATTTCCAAAACTTCTAAAAAGTCTGTAAATTCTTAACTTGCACTCATACACATGTATGTAAAAAAAATCCCAGTAAAACAGATGTCCATAATGTCAGTTATAGTAAGCCATTGAAATAGCTCCATAACCAGATGTAAGTTCTGCTACAGATATTTATTAATTAACCCAGAACTTTTTAAGGGATTCATCTATGTTACCTCAACCACAAGAACTTAATTATCATGCACATGCTAGTTTTATGAATTGGAAAACTTGTCTGGCTGAAATTCCAAGGTGCACATGGTGTTAGTTTCTTGATGGAGATCACAGAAACTAATATACTGGTATTGTCAGTATATAAATAGGTTTAACTTCATTTACTTTCACTAAGGCAATGAGCAGATGACTGACGTAAATTAAGAATAGTAAAGCACAAGAATGGAACCCTGAGGCATGCAACAGTAATGTATTCAAAACCATTGACTTATAGTGATGGCATCTTTATGATCTCTTAACAATGACTAAATACACATCCACTTGTCATTACACTCAAATTTTTTACAAAAAGACAATGATTTACTGAGTAAAAGACCAGTGATATCTACGACAAGACCAATTAATTCCTTCTTATTATCAAGGGATGTCATAATGATATTGATGGCCTCACAAGTGCCTGAGATGGTGGCTCTATTATTTAATAAATCCATGTTGACACCAGAACAGTAAATTATTTTTCCCTAAACGATATATGCTTCTATTAAATTTTTTTTTCAAATATGTTAGCAAACACTGATTGTATTGTAATTATCAGAATTAGTCTTACTTCATTTTAATAAATAGCAAAGATTTTAGATATCTTAAGAGAAGTTGGAAAACTTCCCAGAGATAGGGATTCACTATTCTAATTTTTAAAAAGCAAGAGGTTTTTGATAAAGGTGTATCAGAATTTAACCAAGAAACTTGGGACTCCAACCTCTCCAGGACTATGGTTTGTACACAGCTGATTAACTTACTACTTAAAATAGCTGCTACTGCAATTCTTTTACAAGTGAGAAGGGAGTGCCTACTTCTCATATGGGAAGTGATATTATTATAGTCATAATGGCTAATCAGTCTACTATAAAAATGGTTAAAAATAAGTGATGACATATGAGCAAGATTAGTGACTACCATTTTTTTAATTATTTTAAGGATTATTCAATTGGAGGGGTATGTGAGAGAGTAATGGTTGTTTGCAACTATTTATTGTCCTCCAAGATTCTTTTGATTTACTTTCTCCATTAATGATTCTATAAGTGTTGAAGGATTGATTCATCATGGTCAATAGCTTTTGATAGGTATTTCCTTTCGTAAACTTTGTATTCCTAGCATGGAGACTTATTAATACTTTTAAAAAAATGTTTGAACAAATTAAACTAAGATATCATAAATGATTAGTCCTTTGTATGAATGTTTATAATAATTATTTCCAATTTATTACAATATTTAAATAAAATTTTTTTAAAAATAAAACAGTAAAGATATCTGACCTATCATAACCAAATGTTCAAACATATAACCACACTATTACAATTAATACATTTATTTTCTTGTCTCAAATGTAATCCGAGTGTATTGAAAATAAATATGTGCAACCTCTATATGAAATAAAGATATTTTTGCAACACTTTTGTCTAGTTTGTATTTTATTTTTGCCATTAATTTTGTAATAAGAATTCCAAAATAAGCATTTAATGGGCATCAGTACATGTTCTAGTGTATGGTTGGTGAATTACTGTCAGTCAATAAAAAAGTGTATTGAGGTAATGGGCAGAATTAGTACAAGTAATTAGGGCATATATTAATAATATACATAATACACATGGTTTAAACACCACAAGAGACATTGGTATAAATGGAAAATGACCTTTAATAGTAGGAAAGTCCATTGAACTGTCAAAAACTATTCATCCCACACACCTTCCACTGAGATTCCCACTTAATATAACACCAACCACAGCATTCAACCCGAAGGTTGGTATGTTAAGTGAGGGTAGAGCCCACCCAGTACTAAGCTTACGGCATGTGGAAATTCACACATGCCAGGGTAGAGGGGCCAGTTCCTTTCCCTCTGCCACCTCTGGTTTCCCATGAAGATGTGGTACCCGAAAAATTACTCAGCTTGGGTTTAGCTGGAGGTGTCCGGAGTGATCACCGGGTCTCGAACCCGGGTCCCCCGGTCAGTAGCCAAGCACTCTACCCACTGGGCTACCACAATATAAAACCAATACATAAAAAATCCATCAATCCGAAACTTTATTGAGAAGGTGAATTTTTAAAAAAATTTTCCTTTTAAGGTACAAATAAAAAATGACCTTCAACAGTGGGAAATACCAGTGAAATTTGGTTAGCAATCGATAAGTGAAAAGCAAGGTTAGCCATCAATAAGGAACAACACTATAGCTTGCAATAATTTCTCAGAAGTGAATTCTAATTCAGACCAAAATTTGTGTTAAAAGAAATTAGGGAGGAAAAAATGGAAATGAAGAAACAGATTTGGAATACAAAAACTTTGACAGGAATAAAGAGAAGTGGGTTTCGGAAAATAGTAGACAGTAGATATTGCTTTTAAATAAAGTTATCTAAAATAGAACAGTGGATGAAGAGTCACAAGTTCTTAAAGCATGATGAAGCAGATAAAACTTATTATGAAGACGGTTCATGGGAAGCCTGCATAACAGAGGGGATGATTAAGACAATGGCAAAAGGAATGAAATGTAAAATATCACCAAGAAGGATTGGTGTAAGGTTGTGAGATAAAACATGGAATAGTTTTAGAAAAAGAGGAATATGGGCATGCTGTTTGGGTAGATTAGGTTCTGATAGTAGAGGACAAGAGAGAAAAGGTAAGATGAATATTAAATAGAAAGGGCGATTGGAATGGAATTATAACCACTTAAATACTTCAAGGTCAAGGCAAAATAGTAAGGAAGAGTTTAAAACAATTAGGGAATACCTTATGTAATAGCAGTACAAAGACATAAACAGAATAAATTATATACCTTAATCAGAATGCTTAATACAACTGCTCCCTAGAGTTCGAAAAGCGTTACATAGATCAGATTTGCTGACAAAACTTAGACTACATAAATAAAGGCAATAGTTGGAGAATCAAGATGGTTAATGTTAATGCCATTTCACACAACTTATGATCACCTTGAATAACCCTGTTAATAATGATATTCCTGTGAATCATAAGATCATGTGATGAAAATTAGAAAATATACTAATTTTTTCTGCTTGATCATATAATCCTTTAATGATGTCCTGCATCGGCCATGCTTCTTACATTAAATTTGGGAATATTCACTTCCAAGATAAAAGATCATAATTCCAATTATTTAAACAGACATCTTCATCATCTGATCTCATCATTCACAAGATATTTCAAGGTGATCACACATCATGTAAAATGCCCTTTAGGCAGTGGAGATAGACAGGGCTGCTTTTGTCATCCTTGCATCCAAAATGAAAGTGGGTGAGCAACTCAAAGTCAGTTCCATTCAGAGATGACTAGGCACTAGTTAGTCATAAAGATCTTGTTGAGTGCATTTTGGGACTAATGTGAAAGGTTTTAAATGTGAATAAATTACAAGAAAACATACAATGAAATTCTTTTTAGAAGTATCAAAACAAAGTTAAATGTCTGGGATGGTAAAAGTTAGAAGAAATAGAAAATTTTACTTATTTTGGTTATGCCCAAGAGGAAAAAAGACATACTGTCTATGGTTCTGAAATTTAGTCTTTGAGGAAAGAATGTGAGTGTAGATTGAAGGTTTTTGAGATGTAGATGTGGCAAAGAATGGAGAGAAAATGGATGTTGTGGAAAAAAACTACATGAGTTGAATATTTTAGGGTAGGAGAGGCAGTTCCTGAGGTAATGGTTTTGAAGCCCTGTTTACATAATGTAAGTAGACATAATAATGGTGGGTAGTTTGGCAAAAGTAAGACACTTATCCTGAATTATGTCAAGGTAACTTTTAATCATAAATAAAGTCCAAATTCCTCTATCGCAAAAACAACTTTTTCTTAGAGTATATAAAAAAATTATAAATACCGAAAACCACTTTCATCCTACCATTCAATATTAATTCATTTTGAGTAATATGATCATGTAAGTGAAATTGTACTAATATAATGGGATGAAAATTTTCATTCCATAAACTTAAGTAAACTACTAAGTAAAACTGCCCTTATGACAGCTTAAACATTTTTCAGTTATTTCACCTGTTAGACATAGTTACAAGGAAATAGATAAATAAATAATGTTTATTATAACATAAAAAATGCTACACAACTGTTACTTCAATTTGGGTGATGTCTCAAGAATAAAGGTATGAAGTGAACAGATTTCACCATTCAAAGACTGCATATGATTCTGATACTAAGGGCACTATACAAAAGTAACCAGATGCATTACTGAAATTAATAGAAAAAAGATAATCATAAGACATACCATTAATTTTCTTAATTGATATCAGTAATCATATTAAAAATGCCAAACCTCATACATTTGTCAAGTGCCTAGCCATTTTATCAAATGCCACTTTAGAAAAAAATTTTCTACAATGAAAGTAATAGATTTTGAATTAAATGAATAAATAAAAAAAAAATTGGAACAATGCAAAGGTTTAAGAAAATTGTCAACCTGTATTCCAAGAGAAAGAGGCCCAACATTTTAAGAAAAGTGTTGCTAATGACCAGTTGAAGACAATATATGACCTGCAAGATCATGTGTCATTCAGTGTAATGCAATGTAGGGAGTTCCAACATGTCACAAACTGTAGCCAAGTCACAATGTTCTCATTGGACCGATGAGGTAGATGGCTACCCAGAAAAATAATCTTTACTTCAATTCATGGAAGAAGTCCAATTCCTTGAAAGCAGCTGACTCAATACCTGGCAAGGTTGACGAGTAATGTGTAGCTGACAATATTTATAATCTCATCTTTGTCTGCATTCTGTTACACAATCCGGAAGATATGCTTCTCCTTGTTTCCCTCCACATAAGCAAAATATTTTCTCCCTTGCTCATCTAGTTGTTGCAATGGTCTATATAACCACTTATTCTTGCAACTGAACCCATAGTTTAAAGAGAATAATGGCAGAAGAATGATCACAACTTAATAACTGTATATCAATGGCTTTAGCTATCTCATTTACCTTATCAGTGGGAATTCAAAGATTGTGCCTGTGTACCAGTTACAGGAGTTCCACCCTATTGGGAAGTTCAACCACTTCAACACTGATTTCTCCAAGTAACTTTCCTGTCTGTAACTTCCCTTTTCTGTTAGGAGTGGTAAGAAACACTTGATTACAATGACAGAAATTTATGTTATGCCATCTTTACTAGGATTGGAATAGGAGAAAGCCAGAAAGGATAAGCCTCGTTTATTGAAAGACATAATTCATTGCTTCCCTCATTCTTTGGAACCATATCTGGCACTCTTTTGGATCAATGTGATCTACCTTAAAATTCATCCCGTCAATACAAACTAATTATGCATAATAAGTTATAAGAAGACAAAATTTCCAACACCTTTAGTGATATTTTCCAACCGAAGGGAATTGTTTCATTAAAGTAACGTTGAGGGAAACTGCCAACATGAAATGACTTTCTTTCCTATAATGATTTTTAAAGCGAAGAAATTACCGGGATACACTAATGATGAAAAATGTAACGAATGATCCTGATCGAACGCACATGCAGTCACCTTTACAATTCACTTATTTTGATAGTGCTTAACGGGTTTGTTCTCCCTCTTTTCCTGAACATTTATGCAAGTTGTGTATTATATACTGATATCGCTTAATTTGTGCACTAGTAATTTATTACCCACTTGGCTTTCTTACGTTAAATATAAATTTGAAAACCACACTAGTATCCAAGATATAACGGCATTGCTACTTTTTTTTACTTTTTCGTTACGCATCTTATCCACATCCCTAGAACTGTTCCTTGTCGGCGTATCAATGCATAGTGATCGGTTCCTCATTAAATAGTAGATTTCGTATACTTCTTCGACACGAGAGTCACTCAAAATACAATTTCGATATACAATCGTCGTTTCCAAATGTAATAAATAAAAATATGCAATTTGCCACAGAAAATAATTCGATTCAAACTTGGTGACCTACAGTTTTTTCGTGTTGTCAAACAAATTGCGGCGAAATTAGTATTCTTCCTCCATCTATATTCGTGTAAATCATTCAAAACTAGTATTTGGACTTGAGTGAGAGAAGGGTCACTGTCGTGCCGCGCAAGAAAACTTGCGAAGACTTGTTTCTTGATCTGTTACTCGCCAGATGACCGACGTTTCATTAAAATTTGATGACAGTAGCGTCAACACGACAAATAACAATTCCTTTTACTCTCGATTTTTTGGTTATTCATTGTAAAAACAAGTTACACCATTCGTTGACACAATTCGAAACGAAAGCTCCGACTGAAAGATATGAGCATGGTTATTAGTGGCGCAGTTTAGAAGCCATTTGAAGCCATTGGAGCTTCTTGAAAATCGACTATATTGATGTTTTCAGAAAAAATTCAGAATAATGTAATCATTATTTTTTATGAAAAAATTTTAGCTTTTCGCACTTATCGATCATTTTAATTTACGTTTAAATGTATATATATATTGGTATACCATAAAAATAACAAAAATAATATCCACAAACAAAATCCATACGACGTGCGTATTGAGTAATTAATTTTTCTTATTATATTGATTTTTTATGTTATATTACTATAAATACATATCTTTTAATGGAAATAACAACATATATATTTTCCACGAATTATCCTTGAATGCCCTAATATGTGGTGACTCTCTTGCCATATGAAATTATCCTTAAAGTTTGCCGCCATTGACGAATGGAGTTTACCGCCTGATGTCGGATGTTTGTGGTGTTTACCATCCAAAGTCAGGATGTGTTTAATTGTTTGCTAAAATGGGGGACTTAAGTAAAGAATTAACTGAGTTGACTTTGGATTCCAATGTATTTAAAGATGTTAAATATTATATAAGCGGAAAGGTTCACGATAAGGTTAGTTTAATTTTTAAATGGACAATTTCCATTAAAACTGTTGTTATTGCCTGAAAAAAGTATCCCCGCAGACCGCAAAGCTTATTTAGAGCGTAGGCATTAACCTTTTAAGTTTGATGCACTAATTAATTTCTGTTTTTTGCTCTAGACTCTATCGTTGCTACAAGATGGGGGCGGAAAACGGATGAATTATATGTGTGATTTCGTGACACACTGTATAACAGGAAAGGAAGCTATAGAGAATGATGTATCACAAGCGGAAGACTTGTATGAAGTCCCTGCGGTCACTCAATATTGGGTTCTACTGTCAGCAAAGTGTAGAAAATTATTGCCGTATCCTTTAGTTAATCGTAAGATAAGATTATCTTTTAATATTCTACGAGGAAAGTATTATTTGGTACCAAAATATTTGGGGAAAGATTTTACGCTATCCAATCGTTAATAACTACAAATTTTAATTATTTGTTTCCACCAATTATTACTATTTACCATTTATTTATGGCAGACCAAGATTATTTGTTGAAATCCCTGCAAAAAATTATGATAAATGTATTTTGCTAGTCAATGCCATGGTCTAAAGTTAATCTGCACTTGCTTGTCCTAACCGCTGATGGTCACAGCAGAGTATCTGTGAATGCTTTTTATTTATGCTAAGTCAAGTTGGCTTTCATTATAAAAACCATTGGTTTGGAATTACATTGAGGATCTATTAAGAAAAAGTAGTAATTTTAAGATTGTCCAAAATATGTTTAAATCTGTAATGATTGTATTTTGTTCTCTGTAGTCATTACAAGGTTTGTTTTATTTAGTTTTTCTTTGCGTTTTATTAAAATGTAAGCAAGACTAGGTAAACTGAAAGCCTCCAACCAAATAGCAAATATATGCTTTTCAAATATAGAAAATGTTTGAGTAGTTATAGATGCGTAATTTACTATAGGCAGTTGAGTAAAATTGGAATTCCATAAAAAAATTTTATTGTGGTGCATGCCATTTCATCACAAAGGTTTCACCTTTCATCACCCAAAGTCAGTCTACATGCACTAGAAAAAATACTGGGTGATGCAGGGACATACCTGTAGACTACATAATGTTTTTCAAAGATACAGGAAGAGT
This sequence comes from Rhinocypha anisoptera, assembly GCA_011762765.2. Taxonomy (NCBI): domain Eukaryota; kingdom Metazoa; phylum Arthropoda; class Insecta; order Odonata; family Chlorocyphidae; genus Rhinocypha; species Rhinocypha anisoptera. Next base: position 5,518,709 of record WURS02000013.1, on the reverse strand, counting down.
ATAATAAATTCGCTTATTTTCCATTGAACATATCTAGATATATGACACAATTTAGTTTAATGTAATTCAGATCAATTTTTAAAGAGAATTAGAAGTGGGAAGTTCAATGTGATTAAAGAAGCCATAAAGGGGGTTCAAAGGAAAGATTAACTGCTAACAAAATTCCAATGTAGGTTGAGCGATTCACTAAAAATTTTGGACTAATTTTTAGATAATTCATTAAGTAGAATGTGATAAACCTTAACTTTGTTTTCTTTAGTACCAAGGGATTTGTGCACAATGGAGGCCTTTTTGCTGGTGTTAGAGCTTGTCTTTCACAGTTGAGCCGACCTGACAACTTGCATATTTGGGCACTACTCTCTTTCAATGGTGGCATCGTTCAAGATGTTTTGGACTCATCTTGTACTCATCTTATAACTGCAAAGCCATTTGGGGTAAGGTGTATTATCTGTATTTGGTCATGTGCATATATGTAACCTGTGTTCTTATACTTGGTCAAAATATTACTGAGAAATTTTTAATTCCACTCATCACAATTTTAGATTGTATTAATTACAATCTTGACTTGCATTAATATCAGTGTTGGGCATAATGAATATTGGGGGAAGGTATGCAGAAACCAGGACAAATAGGCAAGAATAGGATACTGTCTCAGGCTTAACTCTGTGGAATTTCTCCATATTTTAAGATGGGGTTAAAAGAATCTGCAATTTCATAATTCCTAATTTATTACACCTTGCACAATTGTGGTTTCATTGCTGTGTGACATCTTCAGATGTTGTGGATGCCACCTAGCAGCAAAATAATGGTTGCGATAGTTTTTTTAACCCATCTCTTGAAAGAAAGGAATGGGAGATCAATCACAAGAGAACCTACCAAATTCTATCATTTTAGGTGTAATTATATGGAATTGACTCTCAATTAATGATAAACTGTTTGCTAACTCCACAGGAGTGTGGTGGGGTATAGTCCGACCATTTAGATATGGTCCTCGGTGAATGGTGGGTGGAGCTACAATGCCTACCACCCCTCCTGGTTCTGCCTCTCCTACTTGACTCTCTCTCACTGGAGGGGAGGCAAACAGTGTTGCCAGTTTTCCTAACACCGGCACAGTGAAAATAATATTAATAAATTTCTTTATTGGCATGTTTTACATGTATAACTCCATATGTTAACAAACAAACAAATGCGTAAAACTGGGAGAGAAGCGAAACGACAAGACCTGGCAACTATGGTGACGTGACGATGGTAGGGGAAGGAAGGAACCCGGAGTGGGGATAGCCGAGGACAGAGAGGGGTCACGAAGAAATTTTTGGGCAGGACCATTTCTAAGTAGTCAGACTCTTAACTAGGAATATGGGTGCTTGAGTAACAATGTGAGAAAGGTTGAAACAAGAGAGGCAAAGGACTGGGAGTTAGTAAAGGGATAAATACAAAATTGACAACTTTTTTAACAACATAATTATGGAAGTAATTACCTATTGGAAGGTTGAGGATGGGGGAATGGGTTGTGTACAAACATTCATTGACATGTTTGTCATTACATGACACACATTCCATCCTTTCTAACTGTTCTAAAGCATCAAGTCTCAGTCCCTTGCTTTCAATGTGTAGAATAACTGGTTTAAAACCAGACCGAGTCTCACCTTAATCAAAAGTGGACTTATAAGTGATTTTTAACCAGCTATTCTACACATTGAAGCAAAGGGGAGAGACTTCATGCTGCAGAACAGTTAGAGATAATGAATTTTTTCTTGTAATGACAAAGATGTCAATTAATTTTTCTAGGCATCCCAAAACCCCCTCCTCAACCTTCCACTCTTGCAATAGGTAGTTAATCTGTATTTGATTACATTGCAACTACAAGTTGTCAATTTTGTACTTATTACTTTACTAACTCCCAGTCTTTCCCCTCTTTTGTTTCAACCTCTCACATTATTACTTAGTACCTCACCCCTCTCTCTATAAACTCCATCCCGCCCCTCTTACCTTAGAGTCCAGCCGCATTGAAATGGTCCTGTGTGAAAATTTCTGTGCACTCCATCTATGTCTACCCTCACTCTGGGCTCCTTCCTTCCCCTACCGTGCCTCCCCTACCAGCATCAATGCATCTTTGTTGCCAGCTCTTGTTGTTTTGGTTCTCTCTCAGTTTTGCACTCTTATGTTTGTTTGTTAACATAGGGAGTTATCTGTTATTTTCCGTGTTAAACATGCCAATAGAGAAGTTTATTAATATGTTATATTAATTTACCCCCACCAGTGTGGGGAAAACTAGCAACACTGTTTGCCTCTCCTCTGGTGTGAGAATGAGAGAGTAAATAAGGGGAGGTAAGGGTGGGATGGGTGGTAGGTAGTCATAGCTCCACCCACCATTCACTGAGAAGGACCATTTCAAAGCAGCTGGATTATACCATCTTTGCTTTATATATATCCAGATTTTTCCCTTGTTCTTCACCTTAGGATGATGAAGATGCTTTGACGTCGAAGCCTGTCTTAAACAATTAATATTCTTTGGAATGAAACAAAAAAATTCACTTTGGACTTAACAATTAATTTATTGTTAAGAACCTACCAAGGGCCAGAACAACCCTTAATGATGATTACAATATTGGAACGCTATCATTTTGCAAGAGTTGCTGTTCCACTTTAATGCTTAATTCCAATGGTTTATTTGAAAGGTTTTTTCTCACTTAGCTTTAATGATACAACAGAATTCAAAATTAACTGGAGTACAGGAATGATGGATACTGATGAAATCCAGAGAAAAAAAACTTGAGGTAATAGGTTTTGTAGAAATCATTGCTTTATTTAAGCATTGGCCTAGCCTTATTTTGTCAAGACCTTTAATGTTGGAAGTCCTAAACTAACATGGTAAACCCGAATGGTAATAAATTACTTTTTTGTTGCAATGAAAATGATATGATAATAATTCCAGGTGTTTGGCCTGCTGTATGATTCTCAACATATTATTTTTCCAGTCTCAATTTAATATTTCAGTTTCACTTTGATTCCATTGAATCTGATGGATTCCTCTAACGGGACTCCATGATTTAAAAAAATCCCTTCTCCCATTGTTTTTCCTTCTAAATAAAAGTTGCTGGTTCATATTTCATTTCTCCTTTATTGTAGAACAAGTATCGAACTGCTCTTCATCATCAACCACAGCAACATGATGATGAAGAAGAAGAATCTGAGGAGAAAGGGAATAGAGGTGTTCGCATCGTAACTCCTGACTGGGTCACAGACAGTTCACGAAGTGGACGACGTAGTCAAGAAACTCTTTATCACCCCAGGCTCCTCATACTACCACGTCCTGTGCCCCCTCCACCCTCTTCACAGAGTCTTGTCATCACTAAGCAGGAATCTCAGATGAATTCCCCCAAATCCACCATGCAGTCATCACTTCTTTTGCCTTTGTCTGTCTCCTCACCGTCATCATCATCCACTAGTTTGTCTCAAATAACTGGCTTCGCACCGATGACGTCAGAACCAAGTACACCGTCTAACCTCCTCTCACCAATTTCCCGATCAGGAAGTGCCTCTAATGCTACACTCATCTACTCATCGCCTTCCAGTACACCAAATTCATCGACCCTGTTCACCACAAACCCATCCTCTTCATCTCCTGCTATCTCTCCTACTCAGCAAGCCAATAGAACATCGAACATCCAACATCAACAGAATTTGCTTTCCCAGCAGCCAACCAAACAGGCACTTGAGGAACTGAAACAGCGAATGCCTTGGAATAAGCCTCCTGTGTCTCAACAACAACAACAGCAGCAGCAACAACAACAGCAGCAACAACAGCAGCAGCAACAACAACAGCAGCAACAACAACAACAGATGCAGTCTTTGCAGCAATTATCCCCTCAGCAGCAGCCTAGCCCACAGTCGCAACAGCTACAGCAACAGCAGCAGATACTCCGTCAGCAGCAGCTACTTCAACAACAGCAACAGAACTTTCAAGTCCTGCAGCAGCGTGTGGTTGCTGCTAGGGGAATTCAGATAAGAGGGCCCATTCAGCAGCAACAACAGCAGCAGCAGCAACAGCATGTGATCACCTCAAGCGGTGGTGTTACGTCCCCCGTCAGCCCGGGAATACCACGTATGATTCAAGCAGGCCCTCAGCAAAGACAACAGCTCCAACAACAACAACGAGTTATTCAAGGAGTTATACCATCTCAGCAGCAGTTGCAACAGCAACAGCAGGTGGGGTCAACATGGAGACCAAGAATAGGCATCGTAGCTGTAGGTGGATTGGTGAGCATAATTTACCATCCACCGAAAGGGCTCCTCATCTTGATGTTTAATTACCATGTTTCTCCCTTTCTTTTACCTTTAAAGGATTTCCTTAAAATATAATTCATTCTTTAATAAGTCATCAATGGAAGTGCGTGTGTGTATGTAGCTATGCTTTTGAAAATAGTTCTTCTAAATTATTTGAAATGCGTTGAATGAAAAATGAAATAAAATCACCCATGACAGTCTTATCATATTGTTTAAGCAGAAATACTCTGCTAAATATTTGATAGTACTGGTTCTTCTTTAGCAATACAGCATTGTATTCAATAAGTATAGTACAGTTATCTTAAAAATAAAAAATATTTAATAAAGACATCATTATCTTCATGATAAAATCTGACTGTTGACATTACCACTTTTAATGATTTTTTTCAGAATATAAAATTACAGAAAAAAATTTAAATTCACCCATACAGTATTCTTACGTGTGAGTTGGTTATGACAAGTTTACTTTTATGTAATTGAGATAGATTTTTTTTTTCAATGGGATGTCAAATCCTTTGATTAATATATTCATGCTCATTTCTCTTTCCCTCCCCTTACTTTCATAATTCAGAGAATATGTTCATTTTTGTGGGATTCAGAGGAATCTATGTCTAGAAAAAAGCCTATTTAATGCTGGTAGGCTATTTTGGTTACTATTTGTATTTCAACCTATTCTCCTGAACCCGTGTGACGTTTCATTTATTCTTTGTTTATTTAATGTTATATTGGCTGGACATGTAAGTCTTCTACCCCTCTTTATTTGAGAGGGTGTATTTTTTTCAATCAGTGTTTTTATGTGGAATGCCATTAACATGCATCCGTTGAAGTGAATGTGCTTCACTGGTAGGATTCCTAGTTGCATTTTCAGATTTCCCCATGTTTATGTGGAAATTTTTTCCCAACTTCCTAGGAGAGGAATGGATATTTTAGAATCCACATTTTTCAGTTTTAAAATTAACAAGTTCACAATGGTGTGCCCCACCTGTGGGTCACGGGAGATCAGCCTCAAGGCCGTCATATACCACCGGTGGTACATGATTCTATAAAGCTTGAAATGACAAGCCAGAGAACTCACACCCCTCAATAAGGATCTAATCTTCATATTTATTCTCTCAAAGGAAGGCAAAATTTCAGTTCATCGTTTTTGTTGTATACTATAAATAAAAAATTATAATTTTCCCATTCACTATATTGAGTTTCAATGACATATAAGAAGGTTTCATAAAATATAATTAAAAATCAGCATGACTCTAAAAGTTATTCCAATGAAAAATTTTCTGCTTTTTTTTATCATGTTTAAGGTGGATATTTTTATAGAATGCTTTATGCCATCTGGTTTGACTATCTTGGTCTCTTATGAAATATGTCATAAAGAATAATTACTTTCCTTGCTTATGGTGTTAACCTTAATACCTGGAAATGTTCTGCCATTCTTTTTTCTTTAAAGTGCTAAGTTTTCTTTGAATTTCTTAGAGAATGCTTCATGAAGAACCCAGTTTGTCAACCTTATCACTCAGATGCAAGTAAAAATTCTCTTTCATGGGGTGTTCACTTACTTAAGCTTTGATCATCAAGCAAGTACCTATTTTTTTTAGATCCAATGGAGCCAAATTACTATTTCTTGTTTCAACCTATGTTTTCTCCTTTTTTAAACACTTTTTTTTAAACCTTTCTCATATTTTATTAACAATACCTCATGTATTTATGAAATATGATATTAATTGTAGTTCTTGCAGTTGTAATTGGTATAGTTCTGGTACATATGAGTACATATAAAGCTGCAATTACACTGACTTATTGACACAAATTCCTGGGAACTTTTAATCAAGCTTCTGCCTGAAATTTTCAGCAAAGGTACCACCTATTCATCTACTGAGCATTGAAAAAATTGAGATTGAATCTTTTGACTTGAACTAAAACTTGCCTGGAACACTTAATTTGTTATTATATCTATGGTTATATGTCTCCCAGTCTAAAAATTGAAAAAGCTTAAAACATGCCATTTACTACTTATCACACGGTATCTCTCTATCCTATTCTATCGTGTGTTTTCCTTAATGGCTTATTGGAGTAATATTCGCCTCCTCCATTTTTTCAAATTTGATAAATGTACTCTTTTTATGTGACAATATTTTCCCCTACTCGCTTGCTAAATATAAACATCATTTACTGGTTCTACTATAAAAGCACTCACATTGAGACTAGAAATTATTTATGCATAGGCCTAACTGTGAAAAGGTGGCATTTAAATTCCCATAGTGGGTCCTCGGGACATTTAAATTCAACTCGCAGACATGTGTGTTTTCACCTTTTTCTCATTTTTGTTTTGGGTTGTGTATGACAAGTAAATGTAAAGAAAATTTTTGGTATTACTTAATATTTAGTGCTTTACATTTGTACATTTAAGAGTGCTAAAAACAGTGAAGTTATTACCTAATGCATACTCTGTGTTACAGAAGCAGCAGCAGTTTTTGACCAGAGACAGGGAGGGGATTCAGCAGCCTGGTGGAGGCCAGTACATTATAACTAGTCAGCGAGAGGGAGGTAGTAGTTCAGGTGGCCAACTTCATCAAGCACTGACATGGCAACAGCAGCAGTACCACTTGCAACAAAGGTTGCAACAACAACAGCAGCAGCAACAACAACAGCAGCAGCAAACTTCACCACAGCAAGGATCACAGCAGGCCCAACCTGGCCAATCGGGAACACAGCAAACCCAGCAAGTCACACAACAGCAACAATTATCACATCAACAATTAGTTCAGCAGCAGCTGAGTCAGCAACAACAGCTACCTCAGCAACAACAGCAGATAACACAGCAAGTGGTTCAGCAGCAGCAATTAGTTTCTCAGCAGTTGCCACAGCAGAAGTCATTGAGCCAGCAACAGCAGCCGGCATTAAGCCAGCAGCAATTGCCCCAGCAGTTGCAACAACAGCAGATACAACAGCAACAAATTGCGCAGCAGACGTTGTCCCAGCAACCACAACTTTCCCAACAGTTGCCACAACAGCAGCTGCAGCAGTTGGCCCAGCAACAGTTATCACAGCAGCAGCTCCCTCCGCAGCAACTACAGCAACAGCAAATGCAGCAGCTGCAGCAGCAGGTCCAGCAACAACAACAGCAGCAGATTTCACAGCAACAAATACCCCAGCAGCAGCAATTTAACCAGCAACAACTCACTCAGCAACAGCTGGTCCAAGGCCAGCCTCAGCCGCCACAGCAGCAACCTGCACCAGGAAACTGGCCTCCTCAGCAGCAGATTCATCTGCAGCCACAAAGACAGGTGGGACACTGCTACTGTTTTGTGCTTGTGGTTATTAACCTTCTCATCTGTGAGTATTTAAATTTTTTGTGTTCAACCCTTGGTGGGTATTTAATCCAGAAGATATCCCATGACCATGCATAAAGGCTGCATTTGTTCACAAGGTTCACCAAAAGAATTTTATTTGGAATAAGAACTCAAGTTTTGCTATCCTTTGTAGTGGCATCACTTGCCAATTTGGAGGTTGCTGGTTCAAGTCCCGGTTAGGTGGACATTTCATCCTCCACCAAGGATGAAATGTCTCCACTCAATCTTCGTCCTCTTTTTTACATTGTATCATTGTTATATTGTTCCATCGTAATTGACTTTGTGCTGTGTGGGGGCAGTAGAATAATTAAAAGTATTTTTTCATGAGAACCCGAGTTCAAGAAAAGCTAATGAAAAAGGAACCTGCAACAGGACGGGAGAGAATCTGTATTAGTCATAGAGTCTAATAGAGTAATAATAATATATTTATTTGTCCAGCAGTTTGTCAGTACAAATATAGGACACGTCAAAAGAGAATATATAAACATGCATAATCATTGTTATTCATGGAGAAATTCTTCTACAGAGTAGAATAGATTACTTAATAAATAGTTTACATTTGAATATTGTCATTTTTTGTACTCTTAATTTTGGCAGGAAGCTTGTTAAATAGTAATAGCCCTATACGAGGGGGGACCCAAAAATAACCAGAATTTCTTTGTAGAAAGCATTTACTTTATTGTTTTTCAAATACAACCTCAATCTCCATCAAAGTACTCTCCATTAGCATTAATGCACTTGTTCAAACGTTCATTCCAGTGTTGGAAGCACCTTTTAAATGCATCCTCTTTGATACCTGCTAGTACCTTTGTAACATTGAATTTTACGTCTTCGACATCGGCAAAACGCTTCCCTTTCATGTCTCCTTTCATCCTCGGGAACAGGAAGAAGTCCGAGGGTGCTAAATCTGGATAATAGGGAGCGTGGGTCAAGGTAGTTGTCTTCGTTGAGGTGAAAAAAGGCGAACACTGAGAGCCGTGTGCACGGGAGCGTTGTCGTGATCGGCACGAACTTTGCTGCCACTCATCGCTACCCCAAATCAATGGTCAAAATGCGCTGAATTGAGCTCCAGGACAACCCGGATAAGTCTTCGAGTTGGTTGATTGTCTTGCGTCGATCTTCGTTGATCAGATCACCGATTTTTTGCCAATGTTGTCCTCGCTTCGAGCAGTTGAGAGTGACCTGAACGGGGCTGATCTTTAATGGCCATTTCTCCTTTTCTAAACCGAGAAAACCATTCGTACACTTGAGTTTTGCTAAGAGCATGTTCTTTGTAAG
>WURS02000013.1:5478277-5509694 GCA_011762765.2 Rhinocypha anisoptera | reverse complement strand
TGCGACAGTTTAAAGAAGGCAGAACATCATGTGACAACGAACCAAAACAATCTTGGCCTCGCACACCGACAGCGTCATAGCAATTTTCCAGTGGTCAAAACAGACTCCTAAAGAAGCCTTTACCGCAGCCATAGAATCATGGCGTCAAAGTTGTGAAAAATATGTACGGCTGCAGGTAGATTACGTCGAGAAGTAACACATGTTTCATTGTTTTTTAGGTGAATAATTAGTTAGAAAAAAAATTATAGGCCTTATAACTTGAATGCACCGTGTACTAACCTGTAATAACATTGTTTGTAGTACAGAAATAGCAGGAAGGGATGGGAGAAAGTTTCTTGGAGGAAGGGAGAGATTAATTCAATATTGGATAGGTTTTGCATATTGTATTGGTTAATGATCACAAGGGGTCTTGGTTTTTGAGGCAGGGATATCTTTAGTGAGGGATTTTGTGATTTTAAGGCTATCTCCAAGATCTGTGGTATGCCTGTAACTGCAGGCTCTCGAGGAAGTGAATTGGTGGTGGTTTGATTGTTGGAAATGTCCGAGAGAAGTAGGGATAGGGACATGAGGAGGTTGGTGTTTGTTCGGGAGATGTTTGAGGGAGAAGAGTCCTTTGGAATGGGGACCAAAGTAAGATGGTCAAGGAAATAATGTCTCTTTAATGAAGAAAGGTAATGAGGGGTTGGAGGTAAAAGTAAAGGCAGAACTTCTTTCCATTTGAGAGTTGCCTGAGGAGACCATGGGACATCCCAGATAGTGTTTCTTGTGAATTTTGGGAAGAATGTAGAAATATGGGGGTGAGGTGGAGATGGAATGTAATGGCAGAGCAGGATAATACTTCCTTTATTTTTCCAGAAGGAGGTGATTTTAAAAATGTAAGTTTTGGCACAGGTTGGAAGGAAGATTTTTGTGATTTATTAAAAAATTTTGTCCAATCACAGTACGGATATCCATTGATTTTTGTATCCAATGGATTGGCATGTCTAAATTTTATTCATAACAGATATGAAAACGAGTATCACTCCTAGTTTTATGATACATATTAACAAATTGTTTTTGCTATACTAAAATCTTATATAAAATTAGTGACAAGTGTAGCAATTTGCAAATGATGGCTCACTCTAAATATTGATTTTGGTATCAGCTGTAGATGTGGGAAATAATACAAAGGGGAACTCTATAATATTGAATTATGTCTGAATCACATGAATTCATTTCAGTTTGTTATTGTCCTATGGTTAACTCTTATGGTAGGAATTGGATTTCTTGCTCCATTTTCTAAAAATGCTTTAACTTTCCTGTACAATGCTCCCTTTAACTCCATGCCTCTGTAACCTTTCAATACATTCCCACTGCTCTCTCCAGCAGGCTTCCTTCACCTTATCAGTTTCTCATACCAAGTTTGCTATTTCCTTTCTCTCACCTTCCCTACTGTTTTTTTCACTTCCTTTTCTCTGGCATCTTCCTAATCATGTGCTTCATAACCCATGGTATTTTGATTTTCTTTGATTCACCTCCAAATAATTTTTAGTAACTTTTTATCCCAATTTAAGAGCTTCCTACCTACTAGTACTTTTCCACTGTCTTAATCTTGTTCCTCATTGTTATAAGTCAGTCCACAGATTCTGGACATTCTTTCCCTCTTCATTCCTTTCAAAACTTTTATGTTCCATTTCTGAAATCTACTACCCTCTTTTATCCTCTAAATTTTACATTGCATTTCATTAGCACCTAGTTGTGGTCACTCTATGTCTACTCCCAGGAAACTTAAAATTTATAATTTTTTCTACATCTATCTTAATAGATTGATGGTTTTTTTAAAAAATAACTTTTATATAATTCCACAAATAAAAAATTTTACAATTCACGACCGGTTTCGGCGATGATCGCCATCATCTGGTCTTTTTATCTATCTTAATGGTATCTCTCAGTGACCTCCATGTGTACTTGCATCTCTTATGATATTTTAATGGAATTTTCTTTGTCCATAGGACTAGCTCATTATCCATAATTAACACTGAGCTTAACCCAAATTTATTTTTAAGTCATGTGACGAGTTTCACTTTGGTATGGTATCTCTTATCAAGACAAAGCTAGTCACATTTTAAAAATGAATTGTGAAAAAGCACTACATACTGTGTTAATCATTTGCTCTGGATATCAGACACTTCCATGAAGTCTCGCCTAAACCAACTAAATTTGATATATTCTTTGTTTCTATACCCTTCTAAAAAAACTCCCTATCATTACACCCCATGGTCATTTCTAACCATAGTCACTTTGCTCACATTCATTGACTTGCTTTTACCTATGACTTTTTTTTTGTTTTTATATTGGAAACTCAAAAAGCAGTAATGAAGATGAAAACACCAAAAAACAAGTGTTTTCATCTTCTCCTTGTCCATCCTTTCTATATTATGCAACAAAACCAGCAGCAGGGACTTAGGGAACCTATATCTTCCCCACCTCTATGTGTCCCAAATATTCTTATCAAATCTTCTTGAGTTCTTTTTGTCCTGCTTTGATAAAACCCACGTTTCTGCTGCATATTTTACTACTGGCCTTACAGAAGTTTTATACGTTTTCAGCTTTATGTTTCTTGACAAAAGAGTTGATTTGAGGAGAGGTATATTCACTAAATAGGCCTTGTTAACTTACATTACCCTTTGGTTGATCTTATCAGAGACCTTATTTTCACTATTTAGTATGACTCCCAGGAATATAAACTTTCTGGCACCCTAAAATTCGTAATTCCCAGTTATTATTTTTTGTAGCATACATTTGTTCTATGAAGATAATTTCAATTATTTAGTCTGCTCGTCATATTATCAGAATCAGAAGCTATCAGAATTATATCATTTGCACATTCAGATCCTTGTTTAGATTTATGAACGATAGCTTCCCTTGATTTTAATTTGGTCTTTGCTTCATTTATGAAAAACCTAGTTGAAAAACACTGCTAAAAGTGCATCCCCTAGTCTTACCCAGTGATCATCTTAAAGGCTCTACTTACTCTACCTCAAACAAAAGCTTGACATTGAGATTCCTTCAATTTCAAACAATATAATCACTTTTTTCTGAAATGCACTAGCCTCTCAATGCACAGAATATCTCTTACCTATTCATACTGTTGAAGGTTTTTATCAAAAGCCAATAAAGAGTACATGCAAACCAGCACTTATTCTTAGCACTTCTTCATTGTTTACCTTACTGTATCTGATTAGCTGTGCTTCTTCCAGACCTACAGCCACACAAATATTATTCCAAAATTTTTTTGGCATATTAAGGACGAGGAGTCACTTTCCACTGTTAAAATAAAAAAATTAACATTGGAAAAGTAGAATTTCCTTGTCGTAGATGTTTTTAATTCCACCACACCTCACCTGAAACTACACAATCTTTGGCATAAGTACATCTTTCATTTTAGAAGAATACTGATGCAGATTTTAAATACTATATTCAATAGCATGATGCCTCCGGTTATTATTTAAATGTAATCTATTGAAAACATTATATATATATATATATATATATATGTCATTGGCCAAATTATAATTTGGTCAATGAAGCCAAATTTATGGTGCAATCCATTTAGATATACTGATGGTTGAGGATTTTACTATTTGGAATTAAAAGTTGTATTGAAACAATATATGTGTTAATCAAATAAACAGTATATCACATATATGACACATTCCATTGTTTCTGGGACAACATTAAATGATTGTCACGGAAACTATGGAATGTCCCTTAAGTAACTATAGTTACTTATTCCATATATGAATTGTGGGAGTATGAAGAAACATTTGTTGGACAATGGTCCAACAAACATGGTTCCATGCATAGTATTGGGAGTGTAGTTTTTAAAAAGCCAAAAGCTTTTGAAGTAAATAAAGCTGTGATCTTTTAATCAGGGAAATGGGTAATAAATTTAAATTTCGTGTGTAGGCCTTTCATTGAAAATAAATGCACTTGTATCAGCTGATACAAGTGCATTTATTTTCTAGAAGAGCTAGTTTTCTCAGTGACATTGATATATTGATTGTGCCAACAATATATTGATAGGGGATGCTAACTATCGTTGCAGTTGTATCAAATCACTATTTCTTCTGAGTAGAACTTAAGGTCAGAATGTAATTCTCCACAAAAATATTACTTTTGAAGCCCTTCTCTAAACCCTAAAATAATTGTCAGCAAACCTTGAATGGAATGTTTTTAAATGTAGGTACTGAACAAATGTTTCAGCAATATACATGGACAAGTGAGTGGTTAAATATTTTGTGATATTTATAGAAGAAACTAGAATACGGTTCAAGTTTTTGATTTTGTAAACAAAATGCAAAATATAATAATAAAACTTGAAATGAAGGAACGTTTCAGAAAAATGAGATTTCTCGCAAAATTTTGCGTTGCAGAGCCATTTCTTCAATTAAGACGAGCATTTTTGGCAGCGACTTTTTGTTAACAAGTGACTCACATCAATTATGTCCCCCACCAATCGATCGAATTTTCGAATAGGAGGGTACATAACATAGACAATATTTCGAGTAGGAATGTATATAATATAGACAATATTTTTTACTGCATTTTTCTTAAGGACTTTTAGATCTGATTACTTCTTGTAATTATAAAGCTAGAAGTAAGTTGTTTTGGAACCAATAGCAATAGTTAATACAGCGAACCCTAATCTCTAATCCGATGTTTCAAGAGAGGCGACGATGATGAAATTTTATTGATTTTTTACCATGGCAGCTAAAAATGGAATGACGAGAGATGTGGCTTGGGTGTGTAGGTAACATTAAAGATTCACTAACTATTAGCAAAATTCAATATATTTGCATTCTGAAACAGAAATTAACCCCTAATATTGCGAAATGGAGGAATAAATCTAAAATAACCGAATCAATAAAATCAAAAGCACTAGAACATTCTAGATCACTGAAAATGAAAACCGAGTCCCTTTTACATTTTCGGCATAATGCATTATGTGTGAATGGAATAACGACTTGCATCATCTCTTGACATTAAATAATTAAAAATAATCCTTTATATTTTTTCTTGAAAATAAAAGAACAACACGTATATAGCAGACGATAGTAAGGCGCATATATGCATGTTGCTTTTGTAATATTAATATTTATAAAATTTATAAGCATTTGAGTAAAGATACCTAAGAAAAAATGAAAATCAAAATAAACAAATTTCCCGATGACGACGATGAATGTGGGACTACTTCCTCCAAGATCAATAAATGCTGCAGAGCTACAGCCAATCGAGTAAAGGGGGGAAGCTTGGTTTGCTACATCCGTTTGTTCCGTTGTGCTCGTTGAGAACGGCTTGATCTCAAGTACAGTATTAGGTGCTTGCTACACCATATTTTGGAGCGAGTTCTATTAATTAAATTTTTGGAGTGTGATTTTTAGTATTTACGTTATAATTTGTGCTTCGAAACATGATGCAGAACGGAATGGTTACTCTGCCGAATCAGAATGGCACCTTGCAATGCAACACTAGCATGACATCTGTGCAAAATACAGGTGCACAACCAGTGGAAAGTCAGACGAATCTTATTGTTAATTACCTTCCTCAGACAATGACTCAAGAAGATATTCGATCGTTGTTTTCTTCTGTTGGGCAAGTTGATAACTGCAAACTGATACGGGATAAAAGTACTGGGCAAAGCTTGGGGTACGCTTTTGTGAGCTATCGATCTCAGGAAGAAGCCGACAAAGCTATAAAAACGTTGAATGGACTGAGACTGCAGAACAAAACTATTAAGGTGTCTTATGCCCGCCCCAGTAGTGATGCAATAAAAGGTGCCAATTTGTACATCAGCGGTCTGCCACCGAATATTACACAAGTTGATTTGGAAAATATTTTTACGCCTTTCGGGCGTATTATCACTTCCCGGCTGTTGGGAGATAACTCATCTCGCAACTACACTAATGGAGCAGGGGGGACGCCTTTTGTATACAAAGGTGTTGGTTTCGTAAGGTACGACTTAAGAAGTGATGCTGAGAGAGCCATCAAGGAGCTTGACGGCACTATTCCCAAAGGACTGACTGTCCCGATTAATGTGAAGTTTGCTAGTAACCAGCACAAGGCCACACCTGCAGCAACCATGCCTATTATCACTCCACCGCTGCCAGGATTTCTGACCCCAGAAGCAAGAAGAATTGGAGGTCCAATTCATCATCCAGCCGGTCGTTTCAACAAGGGGATACAAAGGTTCACGCCGCTGGGTCTTCAGACAAACCCGATAATAATGCCTGGAACTGCCATAACTGGGTCAGGTTGGTGCATCTTCGTGTTCAACCTACCGCCGGAGACAGAAGACAACGTTCTGTGGCAATTATTTGGACCCTTTGGTGCAGTACATAGTGTAAAAGTTATTCGAGATGCTCAAACTAATAAGTGCAAGGGTTTTGGCTTTGTAAATATGATCAATTACGATGAGGCTGTAGTAGCTATTGAGTCACTAAATGGCTATCCTCTTGGGGATCGCATACTACAGATCTCATTCAAAACTAACAAGAGAAAAACCACGTAAATTTTATAGAGAAAAATTTGATATATTAATATGTATATATGTATGTGCATATATATTTACATATAAATATACACATACATACACATATTTCTATTTGTTCACAGTGGCACCCTCAAGTCGTGCTGCTAGTCAGGAGAAGTCAATCCGAGAGTGGAATTGAGTCCTCCAACATTGTACTGTAAAGCGTGACTGAGGATGTAATTTAAATGAATTCATAAACTTGATTTTGAACGTGACTGAATACATGAGTTTAAAAGTACTGAAAATTATTTATCTTCTTTTTATAAATTGAGAATAGACTTGAAGTCATTTTAATTATTGGTCCGTTAGAATTTAGATACTTCTGGCAGCAAGCCTGTAGTTGTGTTGTAACGTCATTCGTATTTTAATAAGGATAATAAGTTATTCAAATTGTGCATTTATGTATTTCCAAAGTAGATAGTTTCAATCACCATGTTGGTGTCTAATATGAAAATTCAGTAGGCATATAGTCAGGTCATTCTAATTTTTTATACATACAGCTGTTTGATCCTTCATTATTTTTATTGCTTGGTTTACTTTAATTGTTTTATAATAATTCCGTATTGATTCAGTTCAAGATTTTTTGTTGTACTTAAGCATTTCATTTATGGTTGATATCCGTCCATGTCTTTATTTCTTCTGCAATTAACATGTGCAATCTCACACCAAATATTTTTAAATTGGTTTTAAATATTTAACAATCTTCTGGAAAGAAAATACTTCGAAAATCTTAAGACTTTTTTTATAATTGGCGTTTGTATACACTTGCTTTCATCACTTGTTCATTAATGCAAGTTTATTATTTCACATCAGCAGACTTTATTATGACTCTCTGGCAACTACTCCTTTAAATTATTGCTATTTTGTTACATTATTTTATTGCTAGTCAAAAGGAGTGTTGGTATAGTTGTGACACAAATCCGATTTATGATCAAGTGTTGTATTTGATAACGTATTTTGTGAAACATTTACTAAGCATATATTATATATAGGTACATATAATAAACTGTCACTGCTACATCAACTGATTCAAGTTGCATGGTGAGGTGCATATGCTTAACAGTAAATGTAGGCTTACAATTTCTGTAGTTTTTTTAAAAGTTAAAAAATATTTTATGTAGTGTAGGTGTTGTTGCTTAAACTGTATGTGATTAATATATCCTTTTGTTTCCATTAGTAGAGACAGTGGTGTTTGTAACACAATTTTAAATTCTGTAATTTTTAAATATTTTGTTTCATGTTTTTTTCCCACTGTATTTTATTCCAAGAGGTTGAATAAGGTGATGTTTTGTACTTTAAACTAGAAGTGCTGTCATTATCATTTATTAATTTTCACAATTATATTGTTCTTTTTATTGCTGTAATTGTAATCTTGGAGTTGTTTCATAGACACAACTTACAAAATATTGTCATTCTCTTTCATTTGGTTTGGTACCACTTATGTTCTGTTTTATAATAGTGAAATTATGGTT
Source organism: Rhinocypha anisoptera (assembly GCA_011762765.2). NCBI lineage: Eukaryota > Metazoa > Arthropoda > Insecta > Odonata > Chlorocyphidae > Rhinocypha > Rhinocypha anisoptera. Next base: position 5,501,651 of record WURS02000013.1, on the reverse strand, counting down.
TATTTTGTCACCAGTTCAACCTATATAGAGGCATTAAAGGCTGTTTTTTCTGTATTATGACTTTTTCTTTATCTAGTTCTTTAAAGTCTCTGGCTGAAATCTATAGTTTATCCCCTTTAATCCATATAATTTAACCAAAAATTTCTCACCCGTAAACATTCATAAACCAAATTAATTAATCATTTAACCAATCCTTATTAATATTTAGAGATGAAGAAAGTATATGGCTCAATGCCATACTGCACTTAAAGATTTATGTCAACATGTTTGCAATTTCTTCTCAGTAACACTTTTGATTTACTGCTACTGCTGAATTGACTAACCTTTTCAGCCTAGTTATATTTTGCACCTTTTATAAGCAATATGTTTTTCTCAGCTGATACATTATTAATCCTATTCATTAAAATTTTTCTTAGGTTGCTACTTTGGTAATTTTTTCAAATCCTTTCTTTGTCTGTATGCTTTTGGAACTGAACATTAGCTCCACTAGCATTTGCATATTGTCTTTAGATAATGCAGAATATTAGTTCAGTGATCATACTGACAAATCACAGCAGATTACTCTCTTCTCCCCTATATAGGTATTGCCAAATTTTTGCAGATTTATGTCAGTAACACTATTTATAATTTGGAATTCTGAGTAACATTTTTTTGTGAGGGTTTCAATATTAGCATTGCCTGTATTATTTAGGAATTGAGATTCATTATAGCTTATTCGTTTCTTCATGATCGACCATATAAGGAATCATTTTTTGCACATTAAAAATATTACATGAATATAATGCATGTGGAGAGGGCGTAAAACATCATGTGCAGACTACCATGTTCTTACAAGAATCATCGGGAAAGAAGGGGTAATGAGAAATGGCAAGAAGTGAGGCAACTAATGCCCAAAGTACTGACAAAGAATTGTTTTTGAACAAATGAAATTAAGGTATTTTATGGCATTTGCGGATGCATATATTTATTTTCTCATCAGTGACATGATTGGGTGAGAAACAATCAGAATGAAGAGTCTTGAGATTATTCTATAACAGGAAGTAATGATTGATTTGGAATATTGTGAATTTAAAAATTTTTAACTAATGTGAACTCTAGTTATAATTGTAAGTTGGTAATAATATTACAGATTATTTGCTTTTCATTTTATGCTATGTTTATTGATTAAGCATTTTTTTATGATGCTGAGGATAGCATAACATCAGTTGAGAGCCTAAGGTGTGGTGCATACATGGAATTAATATTTTATTAGCTGAATACCTCCATCTTAAGGCTAAATAATTTAAAAGAAAATCATACCTGCAATGGTTATTAAATACAGTTCCTTGGTTCAAGTCTTCATGGAGACAATTTTGCTGAAACCAATGAGAACATTGATTTCTTCTCTTCTAGTGGACTTTTTTTTTAGGTGCATGGATTGTAATGATAACATATCTGCCTCTGGAGACATTAATTCAAATACAGTCAGTATCCACATCATCATCTGTGAATTGAATATAAGGCAGAGGCAGTAAGGTCAGTCACCACTCATTAATTTGCAGTTGCAGAATAGATAATAATTAATGACTTGTGTCTTCGTTTTATAAGAGTAATAGGTAAATGAGAACAAGCCCATGTATCTTAAGAACTGATATCAAGAAAGTCTGTTTTGCATTTTACCTTGTTGCTTTTTTTTAGGCACCGTGAATTAGCCAAGGAAAAATTGTGTTGCTTCTAAATACATGACTTTTTCATAATCACACTCAAAGAACTAAATTCACCATCCAGTTGAACCCTTATTCTGAGCTGCATTGAAATTCATAATGATGCCAAAAAAATTTATTCAAAATGCAATTGTTAGCATATACAATAATGCAACCTTTCCAGGTTGATAAAATGCTAAGATTATCAGCTCAGCAGTACCTCTCTATTATTTTTATATAGATGATGTAATATTTTCAATTTAATTCTCACAATTAAACATTAAAACTATATGGTAAAGTTAACCATATTTTTAAAGGACTTTTTGTGGTGAATGGCCTTTTATGAAACAAATTCTCATTTTTCTATCCACATAATTCATATTTTTTGTTTGTGAAATAAATAATAACGCTTGATGCTACAAAGGTTTCATACATTGTAATTTATTCTTTTTAAGCACATTATTTGCGCTGATAACATATAACATGGTGAAGCTACAGAGGGGAAAATGGGGACTTATTCACTTGCATTAGATAATTTTCTCAGCAACATATTTACTTTTATTCATTCTCCATTACATCCATTTGAAATAAAATTTATTTAAGCTAATATCAGATAATGCATGTTGCTTCACTAAAATCGGTGTTGGCACGAAAATGAAAGAAACCAAACTTTGGATTTATGTCATTGAAGCAGCTGTTATTTAACTTATTTGCTTCAAGAAGTGGTCATCAAAGCCATGGAAATAGAATCCAATTTTAGTTAAAGAAACATGGTATATGGTATCTTTTTTGCTGTAGAAAGAAAAAATATCTAATTTGGATTCATTTATTTTAACCTAGGCAAAAAGGACTGTAGTTCGCCTTTTATGGCTTTCATAATCACTACTCCTAACTTCTTATCATATATAGTATTTTTAGGTGAATTAATCTATATAAAATTAGATGATTTTTTGCCATTTAAGTTGTAACTCAAAATTTATATTAGTACTTTGTCATAGAATTCATAAGATGTCACAATCAGTTTTACTGTAGCATCATTTAGTGATGACCCTCAGTGATAAAATTGGTCATTCACCTTAATGAAGCAGGTACTTCATACATTTTATTTTGCAATAATTAAATTCATTTATTGTGTCACCTTTGGAAATTTAAACATTGGGTTATGTTAATGATCTACTTCATTCTTATCTCTTCTGGGAAATATATAGAGATATATCAGAAAATTTCTCAATTGTTCTACCGTAATCCGAAACCCATAACCATCTGAATTATTTATTGAAGAAGGCGGTATATAGCTTTAGGTAAGGTTACATTTTTAAACTTCCTTTTGTATCTAAATGCCAAGGTGATAGAAAAAGTTCTAGTATTAGTATCTTACAATCATTAAAAATTAGATTTTATAGTGTCTTTTAATTACACACAAGAATGGTATGCTCATCTTTATAATTTTAATAGATTTTAATTTCTATTTCACCATACCACTATTTCTGTAATTTATGTAAACAGTTCTGAGACAATCAATGTTTGCTTTAATGGGTATGGACTTAGGTTTTTACAGAGATAACAGGTCACTATCTGATTTGCTTATGAATTAAACACATTCCAACATTAAACCCAAGTTATAATGCATTTCATTAATCTTTTGTTTAAATATTTACTTTCTGATCCTATACATTTCAATTAATTCAATCCAATGATGCAAAATATTTATTCTATGACTATGCATAGTTATAGAAAGAATATTATTGCCCCTCAGCATCCCTTGTGAGTGTAGGTACCCTTTCCTTGTCTGAACTAATATTTCCCAGCCTAATCACATATTATTAAACCAGCCCTTAACTCACTGTGGCTTTGCCACAGTGTCATTTTGCCGGGTGATTTGCATTGGCAATAACAAACCAGTGCACTAATGTAGCTTTCGGAGTTGGCTGCTTATGGAGTTTGGGTGTTCACCCATATGCTACAAACTCCAAAAGTTATTTCGGCATCAACAAAGTAATACAAAAGTCTATGAGTAAGGAAATAATGAATGCTGCAAGAGAGTTCAAATGAGATTTTTTATTTTCACCAAGTAATTTTGATTGTTTTTCACCTGAGTGAAAGCTTTTCATTTCTGATCAGCTATTTAAGTTTAAACAGCAACCTTATAGTACACAGTTATTTATGTGTGCAAAATTATGGTATGCATTGTAGGATTATTCATTGGCTCATATTCTGAATATTCATTGCCTGTGATCGTTTTCATTCATCTTGTTCTTTACATTTGCATCCGAAAGAGTATGGCATATCATTGGGTCATGTGCCATTTTGTATGAGGCTATCTATTTGAAGCCTAAAAATAAAGACATGTTTTCATGAATCCAGTGAAAATTTTCTACATAAATAATTGTCATAATGGAAACATACCTTGAGCTTTAACAGAGCTATTACTTCAATAAATTTAACACAGCTCTGTTTAGTAAGTGCTGGTTGTTGGAAAAAATAGAAATTTAAAAATGAAGAAACAGTATCTGAAAAGAGACTGAAATAGATTGAGGGGTGTGTCACCCTGGTCATTATAGTGGCTCTCTTTCTTACTGGCTATTGTAACAAGGTTCTAAGTTCATATCTGGCATTTAGGCATCAATTTAATGTTTTCAATGACCTAAATAACTATCTATATATAAAGGTCTTGGGCTTTGAAGAACCTCTCAATTTAATTCACTATATAATTTATAGTGATTTATGCTAAAGGCTTCTACCCAATCCAGGGATTGTGAATCAGGATGATTCATTCACTCATATCACTAAGCGCAAGCAGCCATAATCACATGTAGGTGCTTAAAAAACAATTAGACATTGGGCACAGATCATTTTAAGGATTTACTTGTATTTTAGTAGGTACCACTGGGTTTTCATTTATCAGTAATAATAATGAGGCCTTTTTCTGTAATTTCATCGATTTTAAATTTAAAGATTTGGTGGTATTAAATACTTGCTAAAATGTTAATTAGTTTATCCAAGACAATTATATCAGAAAACTCAATGTTAAATTTAAAACTTCCACAAAAGATACTTTCTCAGAAACATTCTTAACCCTTTAATCTTGTCATCAAGATAATTAAATGCATTGTGGCTGACTTTGGCTGAAATAATACATATCAAACGAAACTAATCATTTTTGAATAATTGATAAATATTAGTTCTTCATTTGCTTCAACTAGGAGAGATACTATTGCATTTTAAACCTTGTAACTTTTTAATTTGTTAATTTAGCTGTAATGGGTTAAGTATATGAAATATTTAGCACACTTTGTTGCCAATGCTGTGTAAGCTATAGTTTTTCAACCATAAGTCAACACAGATTTTACCCTCTTGAGAGGTAAAATTTAATCGCACACAAGGTAGGAGCTGTGCAAAGATTTTAGATCCAAGTCTTATGGGGTTTATCCCACATTCATCTATATTAATGAGGACAAGATTTTCTCCAACATTGCACCCAACAACATCAATTGATCGGCCAAGTACTACATCATAAACCTGTCAAATTGGAAACGAAAATGATTATTAAAAAATATCTTATGTTCCTTCGTGAAACACTTGCTCTAAATTCTGTATCTTTTCTTGGCTAATGGTAATTTATCAGCAATAGTTACCTTAGCTAGCAACTTTATTCTAGGTGATTGATTGCAAAGTATTTATTTACAGAAGAAAGCAAAGAGATTAAAGAGAATAAGCATGATTGCAACAAGACTTAAGATAATCTTACTGTTGGTGTTGGTTTCAGCTGTGGTTCGAGATGTACCTAGCATTGGAAACACCAGGATAAGTTTATTTATCAATATACCTATGTGAGAAAAGTTTGTTGAATATTATAACCAAATTCAGAAAAAACTTCTAAATACTTTTTTAATATCAGTTAAAATTTTTAATTGTGCTATTTTTATCTTTTGCATGTGTAATTATAATCTTGTTCCTGTGATTTCTCCTTCATTTAAAGTCAAAATTATTGCACGGAATTACCATGGGCTCCATATTTTTATTTTTTAGGTATTAGAAATTTATATTTTGAATGATGTGTAACTTGCATATAATATAATGAATCAATTTGGTTGTAATCCATTATTTTATATAATGCAGCTGATTTTTGATGATCCTGAAAGCCACAGTGCTAATGCATCTCAACAAAACTAACTGTATTTTATTATTAAATTAATAAAAATAGACCTTTGAACTATGATAATTAAAAATAAATACCCATTTGAGCAATAACTAGTGATTCATTAATTGCCAGTTAAACATACTTTGAACATGTTTTAAATTTTATTTCTTCATTGAAAAATAAAGCTGATTCATGTTATATGGATTTTTTTGCAGTAATGTAATGTTTGTTCGTTATAAAATTTACATGTACTTCCTTCTCATTTGCTTGATAATGGTGCTGCCTTTAATGATCATAACACATTTTAGTTTAGCCCTTTGGTTGCCAGGTCAATTTAGGTAGTGTATGCTATTAAGTTAAAAACAGCTATGTAGAAGGTACCATGTACTCATGGAAGATGCCTGGAGACATATGATATAAAAATGACTAATTCCAATAAAATTTAATTTAAAATCAAGTGATGAATTTCTAACTTGGAGCAGATATAAATGGACAATGAAGCTGTAATGGGAGCTATGTTGATAGAAGGAAACCAATCCATGAATGTTGTTCCAACAGGCTCCGTAGGAAGAAATGGAAAAGCTATGTAGTGCAGTTGCTTCTATCAAAGTAAGATGGCAGTGTTTGAAAAGAAGAATAAACCTGTAAAATAAATTATATGCCTGAGAAAATGTGTAAAAACTAGCCATCACCATCTTCAATCACATACAGTAATTTGTTTGGATCAGAAAATATATACCGAACCTGATAGTAATTAGGAGAAAGTACAAAAGAGGTGTGAAACTGAGGATCTCTTGCAAAAGAATATGAAATAAAAATTAGCCATGATACAGGAAAGGCTAGGGAAGAATGAGTAAAGAACTTGAAAAGAGAAGTATGACAACCATTTACTACATACTATTGAAGTGGCATGCAGGACATGCAAGAAAAGAGCAAACGTTAAAATGACATCTGAGATTCCAAAGATGAAATTTTTACTGAGGTGAATAGATTGAAAATAAATGTAGAGAAGCATTATGATGGAAAAGATATAAAGGCAGAATACTGGAAGAAATAAATAAAGTTGAGGACTCTTTTACCAAGGGTGGAATTTGATGTTATATTAACCCTTTTAGTGCCGGCGGGCTGATCTATCGACCCGACTTTTTGTTAAAAATAATATTTTATTAAATTGTTTAGGAGATAAAAATATAAATTAAATATTATACTTACTCTAAAATTGCTTGGAGTGTAAAAGTTGATGTTAATAAATTTATATTATATTTAATAGTTATTGTCTCAGGTGTAACTTTGTGGAATTTGTTCAACATATTCGAGTAAGACAAACACTTGGTAATTCCACACAAATTTAATTTTAAAAACATGACCCGGGTTTCTTAAATTAAATTTGTGTGGAATTACCAAGTGTTTCTCTTACTCCAAGTATATTATATTGTTTAAATGTGTAAATTAACAAATATATGAAAAAACCCTGGCATTTTTCGCATATACCAGGTGATAGAGGTTGGCACTAAAAGGGTTAAAGGATTTTTGGGTAAGCAAGATAACACTGACTAGCAAAATACTATTGGTACTATTTATTAAAAATGCTAGAAATCAGAGATATTTAAGCTGATGTTCAACTGAGCTCTTGAATCTGATATGCAAAAAGTGTACATGAGGAGATGCATAATAAAGGACTTTTAAGATGGACATGATTGATATCCCTCTACCAGAGAAGAATAGTACACAGTGTGCAAATTTTCATACGATTATCCTGATCAACCACAAATCAAATAATTCTGACAAGAATAATGTATTCAAGAATAGAGAGGAAGGTATGGGTATTTAAGCTTGGATATAGAAGAAACAAGAGAAGTCATCCTTTATCTTCAGCTCATCCTGGAAGAGAGATTACAGAAAGACCAGGCAATGTGTATTGCATTTTTTAATCTGGAAAAAGTTTTTACAATGTGTATTGGAACATAATGTTACAAATCCAAGTTTACAAAAGAACACCATTATAACAAACAACGACAAAAGATTTATACACATTGAAGAGCATAAAAAAGGCAGCAGTTTTAAGATGTGGTAAAAGCAGAGAAAAATGAGTATAATTAAAGGAGTAATACAGGAATGGTTACTACCACTGTTGATATTTCCTGTTTACATTGAGAAGTCGATAAATAAGGCATATGAAAAGAAAAGTCAAGCGTACAGATTCAGTGAGAAGTGATTAGGATGCTGCAATTTGAAGATGAGATTAACATACTTATTGAGTAGGGCTAATGAGGAAAATTGCACAGGTAAAAGAGGGAATGAGTTTATACAATCTAAATGTAAACAATAATAAACTCATAATCTGATGCTGAAGTAGGGAAACAATATAAAATAGAACTAGGAAATATCACGATTAGATGAAAGAAGCAAGAAAGAGAAAATAAACAGAATGCCCAAGCAAAAGAATGCAGACTTCTAAAAGAATTATATGTTACTGAAATTGACATTATTCTGGACATAAGGAAGGACTCATAAAATTATTTTATTCAGCAGTAGATCAATACAAAAGTATGATATAGATTTATATCATAATTAGGTACATATGGAGTACACTTTTATAAGGTAGTGAGACAGAAAGAACTCCTCAACCTAGAGAGGAGAATATATCATTGCAGGGGATGGAATTGTGATACTACAAAACAATGTTGAAAATTAAATCTATAGGCAAAATAACCACTGATGAACTACTTATAAGAGTCAGCTTATGGACTGCACTTAGAAAGAGAATAGGGAAGCTTTATAATAAAAGACTAAGAAGGACTGGAGAGTTGGCAGATGACCTGTTAGCTTGGAGGGCTGCTACAAACCAGTCTTTGAATAATTTTCTGAGAATATAGATGTGAATTTGTCCCCATCCTTATTCAATTACTAACATTCATTAGCTTTTTTTTTCTCACCTCATCCCACACCTCCCCTCCTCTACCCCAGCCTTACATGCAATCCAAGATTGAGTACTTTATAATTTTCTCTCCTATCACAGTCCCCATCACACCAACTTTCTGCTTGTCTTAAAACTAATTTACAATGTCTATGCCTCTGCTTCTCTCTTTCCCCCCCTTCCTCCCAACTGCATATCTCCCCTTCTATCCATTCAACCTTCTCATCAGTCAGCATTCCAACTCTGTTACCCTCATTAGCCCCTGCTAAAGAAGGTGGTTTTTTACTTTTTGGATATCCAAGCAATAGTGATTGTTTTTAATCATATGTTTATGTATAGACTGAGTATGATTATTTGAAATAATTGTGCATTTCTCATCATTGAGGCTTTTTTGTGACATATATATGTAATTATATATATAATATTTATATACAGAATTCACTAATATGCTGGCTGGAAGTTAATGGATTCACATAGTTGAAAACAATATTATTTCCTTCAATCCGTCTGTCAATAATATTGGCCTCAATTGTTAGGGCATGGCCTTTCATTTTTTTATTAGTTAGGTAAATTGTCATAAATCAGACAGTTCAGTGCTTCCTATTAATTTGGTTTTCGCTTTATAAGAGCAGTTTTCAAAATGCTGTGAAAATTCATATTAATCCATTCAATGAGTAGTTATTATCAAATCAATGTACTTCATATGCTTTATTACAGAGTCCATCATTGGTTTTCAAATCCAAATTTACTCGATGATTATAGATGAAACTCAAAAACTATACTTTACTGTTCCACAAAAAAACGAGTGTCATCTTCTGGAGATGAAACTCAGTGTCAAAACTGGTAATGGTTAAAATAAAATTTTTTTGTGGAACGGCAAAGTATATTTTTTGTGTTTCATCTATAATCATCATGAAAGAGTTCCAACATGTGATGATTATGATTGCTTGCTACAAAATTTACTCATTGGTATTTTATGATGTGTTTTGTTCTTAGAAATACTACCAGGAGTGGGAATGGAGTAAATATTCCAAAAGCTTTACCATTGTTCCTCTGAAGGAATTGTTCAAGAAACTACAATAATTCATGACTCACCTTATCTGAAATCCATGGTGATCATTATAGTGATTTATCTTTGGGCAATAAAACATATAAGACAGGGTCTGGCATAAAATTAAGTAGCAAGCCAGCATTTCAGAATTGTTAAAGATGTGACTGCTGCCTTCAATAGTAGATAATCATAGCCCTTTCCTGAAGAAGAGTATGTCTAGGTCACAGAAAAGGATTATCTTCACCCCTGAGAGGATGTGAGTTAGCACAAAAGATTTAGTTCGAGCTGTAAAGAAGTCAGTTTTCTCCTACCAACATGTACAATATTTCTCTCTTAAACAATACTCTGGTTTTAAAATGCCACAATGTAGTTGTGACCTCAAGTACGGTTGTAATAATGGCAAGAAGTAATTTCCTTTAAGAAAAAATCATATGGAAAGATTTAATGAAATTGTTTATTCTATTAAGAGATGTAAGGTTTTAGATTTGAATTGATTTTGAATGGGTTTCAACAAATTATCACAGTAATTTGTGTGATACCTTGAAATCAAATTTCTTTTTCCCACCCTACTATAGGTGTTACTCATTCGATTATCACTGCTGTTACTTTTTTAAGTTTCAAGAGTACCTCTCATCTTCAATTTGTCACTTGAGGTTCCAACCCTCTTATGTTCATTTTATGCCATGGATACAATATTCTCTCACAACATTTGGTGATAACAAATCAATTACTACCCTTGCCCAATATAAATATTTTATTTCCTTGCTCCTTTTCTTGAAAAATAATTTGGAGGTGTATGTATGGTTAATTTTTATTACTCTTTCAGAACTTGCAGTTATAGTCACATTAACAATATACCTGCCTAGTGACTGAAAGGGCATGGGTTCTAGGACAACCTTAGGAATGGATTTTGGTTTTTACTCAGATAAGTTACTAACATTAGTTTAATGTATATTGTAACCTTCACCATTACTGCTAACTCTACTGAGACAGTATGTATACATATAACTAATTCTGCAATTCGATTGCTTAATAGATGAGTGATTAGTAAAGCTATAAATGTAGATTAGCTTGAAAGGCTGCTACAAAACCATACATTATATTGTAAACTATTGACTATAATGATGAATGTAGATTAGTGATGCAATGCACGCAGATTTGACCATATTTATTGTAAATAAGAGACTGTGGTAGTTCAATGGGTATAGTACTCAGCTACTGAATCTCAAGTTCAATTCCCAGGGATGCATCAGAACACCTTCAGCCAAGTGAATTTCTACGAAAATATATGCAGCTCAGGGAAAGTAACTGATACCCATAGCCTGTAGCGTGAATTTTACATGGTACTGAGCTTGGTAGACTAGGTGAGCTATACCTAAACCTATCAAACTGACTTAAGTGTTGAAGTCTGCATTATTGCAAATAAATAGTAGTGACTTCAGTTTTATGGGTTCTTTCCTTGTTCAATTTGTTTAAAAATAATTAAGTCTACTAGTTAAAATATCCCATGTGATTTTTGGATAATAAATTTAGTTACAGTGTCAGGACTTCATTGTAAAGGATGATAGCTTTTAGAAAAATTATGTTACATTGGAATTGAGCTAATTAAAAAATTCATATACTGCACCTGATGAGGAAGCAAGTATGGGTTAGAAAGTGTTCTTCATTCCTTAACTTACTCATCTGTGCTTGATGGTAATGTACCAATTGTAGGTTAGTGATTATTGCTCTAATAACACAATTACTTACAAAAATTGGAAATTTAGTTTATGCTTGTAGAATGAAGAGCATACTGGAATATAAGATAAACTGTGAGATCCATTGAAAGACAAAAGGTTTTGAACCATGAAATTAACTAATGCTAAAAATCTGGATCATTACATAAATTAGAATGTTCCTGTCCTATTTTATTCTTGTCATAAGGTTGTCTAAATACTGTTGTTTAAATTGTTCCATGCAGCAAGATATTGACAATAACTTTTTATCTCTTGTAATACAAATTATAGATAAAATTCAGTGAAATAAAAATTAAAGTATATATGCATCAATCATGAAAAATGTGCAATTTTCAGTAAATGTGAATCAAAGGTTTCTGAGGTTGTTTTTTTCTATTCGAGTAGCAAAAGTTAGAGAATATACTTTAACACTAACTTTTAACATTATTTCATTCCTTTCACTATTAGAGTATCCATATTTCAAATTTTTCCATAAGAGTTTGCAAAAATTAGAACCAAATTATAGTCTTAATGGTTATTTATATTGATATTATAACAATATAATACTTACATCATAATTTTTAATTTCAGGAACTGTGAGTATACTTTCAGGTATGTTTCATGTTTATCATACAGTGCTATTTTAATGCTGCTGCTGTATTTAGTGAGTTAAATAATATTACTATTTTTCCTCTTTGGATTATGTTTTAAGGAAAAAATGTTATAAGGTTGCAGGAAGTCCTTATTTATATTGCTTTCATTAATTATTAAAAAAACAATATATATATATATATATATATATAGGGATGGGCATATGAAGACTATAAGGTCCCTTTTTCAGTTTTCATTTTAGCAAAAATAAGAAAGGCAATATGATATGATCTGCATCTCTTTATTTAATTAATTGTGGACATTTTATTTACATTTTGAATATAGTGATGTTAATCGAATGCAAATATATGTATTTTATTAACAGAGTTTTAATTTTAATGTGGCTTTCATTTCTATATTGCCTGTATTGTCAATGTAAATCAGGGACTTGCTGTTTTCCAGCAGATATAAAGGATTAATTTCAGATTTCCAGCACTTAATGTTTATCTCCTTCTATTATGTCATAATAAAAAAATACTGAAGAAAATTGTTGTCTGTTTATTTGAATGATTATGATGCTACTTTTGTGATACAGATGTCATGATTTTGTGGAACATAAATATGGAAAATTATTTTTTATTGTATTTTTACATATTCCACTAGTTTTCTATTTGTGTTCCCTACACCATCGTAAAAATGGGTTTTAATTCATTCTCACTCCTCCAGTAACCTAAAATGGTATCTAAATCAGTCAACACATTTTGAATGCAATTTAAGTAAAAGCATTTATTACTGTTTGGGACAGTTTAATAATTACATTTATGACAGTTGACTGCCCTTTACAAACTATATAATTAGGTACAATGACATTGTTAGATGACTTAAATAGTTACCTAATTATTTAGTGACAGGGAGAGACCATCTTATAATGTTGATTAGAGAGAAGTAGAGAAACCAGGTTTATAAGGGCATGATTCACATGGCTGCCAAGTACAAGAGTACGATGACTGTTAAAAGTGCTATATGATCTAAAGCTTTAGGCATATTTTTATCACTGACATCTAGAAAAAATGTAATCAGCAGAGAGAAGTTTTCAACTGGAGAGGCCATTTCTCTTAAATCTCCTTCAGACAGTGGATACAGAGTTGTCCTAATGTATTGATTCTGGGAAGTGGGGTGACAACTCCAAATTTTGGCCATGTTTCGTAGTGCAGCCAGCAGGTTTGACTGAAATTATGTGAGGATGATCAACTTCAACAGTTTCCAAAGATATTATTATTATTTATCACACATAAGAACTAACAATTCTTGGTAATGCCAATTAATGATTTATTGGCTGATTCTTTCTCTATTTTTATGAATTATGGAGAAGATAACTTTTGCATCAACCTGTACTCCTATGTGATATATATCACTTAAGCACTAAAGACTTGATGCAATGGAAGGTCATGTGTATTCTATTGACGCTTAGAGATGTACTGGCAGGAGCAAAGTTTATTGGTACTAACAGTGACACTCATGCCAGAAACAACAAAGTTTAGGAGCTAGAAAATTGGTAGTCCAAGCAGCATTTTTCCTCAGTGACATAGCAGCAGAGGCATTTAATTCTGAACAGGGCAGCAATAAATTGGTGGTGTTACATTAAGATAACTGTTGAAGGAAACCACCTCATTCATTTTTTTCCTAAGACAATTATACATAGAAAGAAAAAAGGATAAAGTTAACAGAAATGGATAAGCAGACAAAGAATAGTACAGGAATAGTGACCTAGAATGTTAAGACAACACCTTAAAGTCCATTCTGAATGAATAGCAGTTACCTTGTAAGGTTTACAAAATGAAAATAAACCATATGAAAAGAAAAGTTTCTCAGTAATATAGAGCCCAAGTAAAACAGGAGAACACAAATTATAGCAGGAATAAAAATTCAATTGTAAGCAATAAATCAGAAGAATCTGGGCAGAGCATTAAGGACATTGGTGGGTGACTTTTGTTAGAGAAGCATTTATTTGGAGGAGAGAATTAATAATGGGCCATTTAAGTAAGGAAATCAAGAAAAGATTAAAGCATTAACATTTAAAATGTGGTATTTTTACTTCCCATAGGCGACCCTTAATAGTTTTCCTGGGCATTTAATTTTTGTCAATGTATTAGGATTAATTTTTGCCTCTCTCATTTTCATGTTTAGGTATTTATAGAAATAAAATATATGTATTTCAAAATAAATGTTTTTATTTTAATTTTACAAGGTTATTATAAGAAATGAACCATGGTATGATGCAGAACTTCATCTTTGAGGAAGGAAAGTGAGCATAGATTGAAGCCTTTAAATGTTTGCTGTAGAAAAGGTAAATTGGACCTAAAGAAAGATAAATGAAGAGGTGCGTGTCATGTTAGAAGAAAGAAGAGGATGGGAACGTGTTGGAAGAATAGAGAGAATACAGTAGAAGTTGATGGGAGTAATATTGAGGCGATATGATTCTGAAGAATACTGGTGTAGAAGATTGTGAAAGCAAGTCAGGGGAAGGAAAAATATATACATGTTAGAAAGCAGAGTACACAAAACTTAAGGTATTATTACTTTTATGTTAAACATAATTTATAGGGGTAATTAATATTGTTACTTGGGAATCTGCCATTAATTATAGTAAAACACCTATGATATTGATTGATTGGTAAACCTCGATCAAGTTCGAAATTGATTTACACAAATAAGTATAAAGGACAAAATATAGTAACTAAATTGTAGTAAAAATGATTTAAGCTATTGTGTTTTTACAAGAATTTTTGGACAGTAAAGCATCTCATTAATTAGAAATTCCTTTTTAGAAGAGGTTTCTTACGGTCGGATGGCTCAGTGTTTACAGTATATACTTTTGTAGATTTTTATAAACATGAGTACAACAATGAGTTAACCTTCACGACTATGGATGTCACCTTTCTGTCTACTGTTGGATTGGTGAATTTTTTGATGGAAGGAAACAGATGGACTTTTCATGACAACTAGTGAATAAGAGATGATATACTAAGTACAAGCATTCTAAATAAGTAATATTCTGATGGTGGGTTCCTAATCAACAATTGTCATTCATAGTGATGATTTAAAATGAAATGTCAAGAACCAGCAAATGGAACGCAAATAATGATAAGAATCACAGTATTGGGATATTTACAACTTTCCATCCAGCATGAAAGATCTGTAACTGAAAATGCTTGAAACGTAATTTTGACAAGAAAATTCTGAAACAATTTTAATTATATAATATAAACTGCATATAAGTTCTTAAATTTTGCTATTACTTGAAGGGAGGGCAACGTCGCGAAGTATAAAGCACCTCTTCCAAAATAAAATTCAGGTAATCTTATGTAAAGGACATTGTTACGACAATGCTTATCCATAGAGGAAGTGGTTATACAATACCCCAAATGACCACACGAGCTGTGTAGCCGTTTGGCACAATTGTGTAGTCACTTCCTCTAGGGATGAAAAGGATTTACGGAAAATTGTGAAATTCAAATTTGGATCATTCTCTGAAATTTGTGGTGCTTTAGCTACCATGAGACTTTTTGCCTTAACTTTTAAATTATTTACATATCCCAGATGGAAATAACAGGAGGATTTTTACGCTGTCAGATATGACGAAAGCTAAGGCCTATCTAGAAATGAAGGGCTCCTGGACCAAATGAGAGGGTTGAGGTCCAGTGAAAATTCCAATGAAGAGAAAATAATAGATTTCGCTTCTTTTCGAATATTTCAAGAGGTCAAACAAGATTTTTAACCTTTCAACGAAATCTATAACCAATTTACAAATAAAAATTTTGAAACCCTAGCGACATTTTCTTTGCTTATATTTACCTATTTTTACAGTGGTTTAAACTATAGTTTAAGTTGTTTATATTATAAATTAACTGATTTTACTGCCATCTACGATGAAGCCTACCATTAATGCATTTCGAACCGCGAGATGTCATTTGTTTGTATATGCTCTATGACGAATTTGTGCTAAGTGTTGATTGGAGTGTGAGAGAATGGATGCTATAGTGAACTACGGGAGTGATGACGAAAGTAGTGACAAATATGTGGAAAATAAGGTACTTATCGTGCATATTTTAACTTTCTAGTGCAAATGATTTGACTATATTCGGTGTAGTTGTGTGGTGAAATACGCAATTTTGTCGTGGAAGCCATTTTAGGCCTTGTAGCAGTATTGACTCGATTGGCTCTTACAACAGGAGTTTGTTTAGAATGAGTACTGTTTTTCATGATAAAGTAGTAAGTGAAGTAATTTCATCACAGGGACGGACGAACGACGACTCCAAGACCGCCGTGAAGTCTCAGGGTGATTCTACGGACGACGTAAACTACGATAATGTACAAATGGATATGAGTGAGGTAGGAACATAAAAGAAGGTTATGGTATTGGTTAGTACGGTCGAAACCATAATTTTTTCCATGGTTTGCACTTGCAGACGTAATAAATAATATTGTGCCTGTGGGTTAAAAACTTTGCAATATTTCGTAAATTAGAGGAAAAAATAACTTGCAAAAACAGTCACTTGAAAAATCAATAACTGAATTTGATATAGCAATATCTATTAAAAGCGCTAAATTTGTTCCAAGTCATATATTCCGAAAGCAATATTAACACTACTCTGTTATAAATACATCGTATGCATGGAACAGTGCTGACAACCAGTCGTGAGGTCAGTTAAGTCGCTGCTCGTCTAAACCTCAACTGGTGGTGATGTAAACCCACAAAGGCATTGGAAGGGTGAGTAAAGGAAAATTAAGGTTCTCAAGTAAGTTGAATATTTTAGCAACTAGTAAAATTAGCCTAGCGTTTATACCTCGTTTTTAAATTTGACCGCCAGCAGAATTGACAAGGAGCGTTTATCAAATCCATGGCTATAGTAGAACAGCAGCATCGTTAATTCTGACAGTGCTGTCACATCCCGTAAAAGTATATAGATTACAACAAGCCGTTATGGCTTCAAGTTAATCTTCATTTGAAAATATATTAGGAAGATAGATCGATTGAACTTTTATTTTGCTATGATTATTAGGACTTTGAAACGAAATTTATCACTTATTTTGAAATAATATATGAAATATTATCGTTTTAATGATATTTTCCAGACAAATATGTTTCTTTTCTGTGGTTATGTTGAATTTCATGTTTAGCACGAGTTAAAATACCCTCACGTATGAGTCTACAGTTTGGAATCATCATTGTGAGTCGTTAAAAAATATTCATCTTTTTCAAATATATGTCCTAGTATAGATACAATGCTTGTTAGGGGCATGTTTTAATGACTCCTTTTAACATATTGCTGTACCATACTTACTGTCTGGAATAATTATGTCCATTTTCCCACAAACTTTCCACCCATGGTAGGTTGGTTTTATTGGTTAACGCTTCATGAATGAAAACTCAAAATTATTAGTTAAAACTCAAATAGTTCATCCATATCATTATAATTTGGTTGACACCTTCCAGACAGAAAAGATTTTTGGTCGCTCATTGAAATTAACAAATAAGAGTGATAAATCCGTGTATGAGTGGTATTGATACCAAGTGACATAGATTCTTTGTTTTCCTAAAATTTGAATACTGTAGAATGGGGTGATTTCCGCTGGATTTTTATCTTTAGTTTAAACATCATGAAGATATTGTTTTATATTGGAAATTATTTTCAAATTACACTTATGTAAATTGTAAAGTAGAAGTCATGCAACAAATGCTGGAAACAAATTTATGGAGTGGTAATATTTGGCTTAAAATTTTGATTACAAACTGGTCTAATATGTGGCAATGAAGTTTTGTTTTTTAATTGAGCAATAACTAAAAATGACAGTAACACAAAAAGTTGCAATGAATCAAGAAGAAAATGAGTAAGTTGCTAAAATTGTAGTTTTATGTTGGAGTGGAGAGGTTGGAGGAAAAAAAGAGTGATTGACATCTTTTGCTATTGTATGCATTACTTGGGTTGGCAACGTTTTTATCCATTAAAAACAATGCCATAAGTTTATTAGTAAACTTATGCAATCTCTTTTTTTTTTGTTTCATTAAAGAGAAATTTTTTTCTTTTTAATTGAATGATGTGAGAATGAGAAGACTCTTAGACTCTCCTTTCTTAGCTCTAATTGCCATTAGAGTAAAATGTGATGGATTAAGGGCTACTCATAAAGTAGGCATAGATTGTATTTCAAGAAAGATCAGTGTAGGTGAGATTTCTGCCAGTGATTTGCAGCCACTTCTGCATCACTGTTGAGATTAGCATCTCTTGCTTCAGTGTGTCACAATTGCTGATAGTCAATCCTGCAGGGATATTCTTTTGTAATGCTTAGTTTTCATGTTTTAACATTATGAATTGCATTCAGTGTCCCGAAAGATTTAAGATTTTCCTTTCTACTAAAACGTGATAAATTTTATCACGTTTTAGTAGAACTAGAGTAATATAAGAATATAGAACTTTACAAAAGTAGCTATCATATTCAGGTTTTATGGGTGTTCTGGGTGCTTAATTTCCATTGCCCATTTAGTAACCTTTTCTGTGGTTCAACTGTGAAATCGATTTTATCAAATCGAAGTCACTTCATTCTACAGTGCCTCTTAACAGCAGTAATCAGAAGTTGAAAAATACTAACTTTTGATATTTGAAAAAAATATGTTTTTATATTGAAAATTTCCTTGATAAATTGACCCTAACATTTATGGAAGTTATTTAATCACAAATACAATGTCAAAAACATAATGCACCAAGTTTTGTGGGGAATAACTCATCTTTTCAAGTCCACTTGGTCATTCTAAATTTCATTCTCCTGGGGAGACTTTAATTATGTTCGGTGAAAAAAAAAATGGGTTCACCTGTTTCACTTTAATGGAGTCCTTTCATTTAAACACACAAACAGAGGATGTGACATTTGTCGTACAGTGATGCCTCCTTCAACCCATTTAAGTTTGTGGGGTTATATAGGGAGTTGCTCTTTTATAATTGAAACACTATTAATTTATTCCAGAAATATTGACTTAAACAATTTATATTCAATACATGCACATTAACATCAGCATGTACATGTAAAGTCAGTATTTATTCAGTACTTAATATGAATTAAAAGCATTATTTTGGCATATTTCCCTGATCCCTTCTCTTCCAATAGTCATCAGATACCTTATTCCCAGCTTCCTCACTGTCTACCTGCATTCCCTTACTGTCTCTCTCCGCCTTTGCCACAGAAAAGCCAATGTTTCTCCAATACAGGAATCGGATGCGGGGCAGAGGCAAAAAGGTGGTGATGCCAGGAGGAGTAGCAGCACAAGTAGCAGCCCTAACAGTTCCAGTGAGGATGATGATGAAGTGCCCCGAGTTAAACAACGAACATCCGTAAGCAGTAGTCGCCACTCCAAAAAGTCAAAGGAAAACAGTGATAAGGATGGAGGTAGTTACAGCACCGACAGGCATCGGAAGAGGGAGGAAGGCCGCAGGAGCCCAGTACATAAGGAATCATCAAAGCACCGAAGAAAGGAAAGGAGTCATCGAAAGAGTAGGAGCAGAAGTAGGGACCGAGGGGGAAAGTCAAGGGAGTCAAAGTAAGTCCTCAGATTTTCACTCTGACTGACATGTAATGGAGTTGGTCACACATCTGGTAGCTTATGGAATGCCTTTGATTTCGTCAAATCCTTGAATTCTCCTTCACATTTTGATTTACTGTGGTACACTCTAGAGGCAGTGGAAAATCATGGATATATTAATAAGTATTTAGTGGACTGATGTTACTAAATGTCCATTAGACATAGCTCTCAACCAATACAAACGAAGTATTTGCTAACATTATTTTATTAAAATTGCTTGTTGCCAGATAAGATGTGCTCGGGGTTGGCACTTGTGACATTGATAAAAGGGATATAAAACTGTTTAATATAAAAATATGTAGAATTAAACCTCCCTAAGGGCTACAGCATTCATGTGGTGGAAGGGCTACTAGTAGAGTCACCCATGCTAGATTGATTGAAGGTTAGGAGCCAGATGGAATTGTTCCATGTAGGGTATTTTCTTTAGTGAAGTGATATTAGCACAGCTATTCAAGTGATGGTGTTTTTAAAAAAACACTATTGAAGAAGTCAATGGGAAAGCATCTATTTTTTACAGAATAATGATGAATTAACTAATAATAATTTAATATAAATATATAAAATATAAATATATAAAATAATAAAATATAAATATATAAAATATAAATAATAAAATAAATAAATAATAATAAAAAAAATAAGAATTTAATTCTGGCAAATACATGTGTCATCTCTATGGTGCTATTGCCAATAGTGGAAATGGCCAGGGTTCTATGGTTTTTGTTCTAAAATGCTTGCTGAATTAAGCAAACAGAAATAGAAAGAGAAGAATGTGGCACTGGTTAAAAAGAAACTCAAGAATGTAATATAATGTCAAACTTGGGATGAAGTAAGGATTATATCCCTAAGTTAGTCAAGTAAGGTGTAAGGATAGAGGAGATTATTGAAATGAGAGTTATAGAGTAGCAATTGAAGGAGAGAATGAAAGTCAGCATAGTATGGCTAAGCTTATAAGTAATCAAGGAAGGAGGGTAGTTAATACTAAGCTGTAAAATAATATTAAATAAATAAAATATAGTTAGAGAAAATACAATCTAGTTTTTTATGCAATTGAGTGGTCAGTAAGAGGAGAAGGTGACCAGGGTATGTGATCAGGGTAAGGTCAGCTAGTGGGATATATCTGGCCAAATGAATATAATGGTGAATTCAATTGATTTTGGGCTAACATGGTGATATCACATTGTGATGTGATTAGAGGTAAACAAAACTTTGTCAATTTCACAGGAGAATTTTTATTATAGCACAACCTGTTTTATCAAATACTTGACATCAGTTGACAATAGTTGACATGATGATGTCAACTATTTAATGAAACCAGTCATGCTATAATAAAAATTTCCTCTGAAACCAACAAAGTTTTATTTACCTACAATAAGAGTGTAGTAGTGTTGGGTGTAGAAATTTTGTTATGGGTGAAGGGAGAAATGGGAGTAGGAGAAATATGGTTTAGTGACATGAAATTACTATAGCAAGAAATAGATGTAGTTTTGGTAGATAAGGAGTTTACTAATAAAAACATATGGTTAAAATATCATGAGAAACATAGGTCTGTATTAAAAATGCCAGCTGGTACAGGGAGGTACCAATTAAATTGCATTAGGTATAGAGAACAGTTTTATGAATTACAACAGTTTCTCAGGATTGGACATGAGCACTGACCAGTGTTAATAAAGTGTTGTGTAAAAGCAAGAGTGTAAAAATGGGCAGGCAATTTCAGAAATAGAACTTAAGAACTTTGACAGTAATATAGAAGGAAGAATATCAGGAGTTAGTATCAAAACATCTAAATAAGGGCAAAAAATTAGAGCATGAAGCAAGGATGGAGACTTCTTAAAGGCATTATTACAAGAAATATTGAAAAGTTATTAGGCATAGTGGACCAGAAAGAAAAAAGTCATGGTTTATAGAACAGATGGTTAGGATGATGGAAGAGAAAAGGAAATAGAAAAAACAAGTATGGAAAATGGGAGAATGTAGAGAAGCAAATATCATATTTCTCTGGATTGTCTCCCCAGTTCTGGAACCCAAGCATTGGGAATAAATCCTATGTCAGACCCTATATTAAATATTTGAAAGAGGTTAACAGTTTTAAAATAAAAAATAAAGCCTTCAATCATTGCTATTTCCGTATGGTTTAATGTTTATAGAAGAAAAATTAGCCACCAAAATTTTATATAATTTTATTAGATAAAAATCTGACAAGAGCATTTGACTTTGGAAATAATTACTTTCTTATTTCCCTGGAATGGTTTAGTGGAGAAATAATTATATAAATATTATATTAAATACCTTCATCATGGTTGGGTGTACTGGTTTTGTCAGTTGACCCTGTAATTCAACTTGTATCAGCTTGGATATGGCCCATTTACACTGTAATAACCTCCTACGTCCTAACTTGTCACACTTTGACTAGTTGATACAGTACTAGGTGGTAGAAGAAATGAAATAAGTATGGTATGATGCGGTACAAGACATTTTGGAGAACCTAGCAGTACACTAAAATCAGGAGCAGCAGATGTATCTGCATGCAGCCTGCCCACAAGGGGCACTGGGGTTAACCTCTCCAGCCGGTTCGACTTACACGCGTAATGACCTGGTTTCTCCTCCCTGTGGCTGTTCGACGTACACGTGTACGGACCTATGCATCCTTTTGCTTAGGACTGTATTCTCTTGCCATCTGCCGTTCCTTTTAGACAGTTGAGATGACTCTAGTCTTTGGATGACTGCATCGTACTACCCTCTAGATGTTTTTATCATATCAAGCTCCTAAATATTTTTTCCTTGCGATATAGTTAGGAGTTTCGTTCCGTCACACACTTGAGAAATGGCCGGTGCTTTATCTCATTCTGTGGTCCTTGAGAAAGATTTTCAGCGTCTTTTAGACGAAAGTGATAGAGACGAGCATTCCCTTTCATCTCAGTGTAGTGCAAGTGTAGAAGATTATGCTCAGGATGAACTAATTGCGAATGATAGCGAAGATGAATTGGAAGAGCATTATTCGCCGGCACCTATTTGTTTTACATGGAAGCAAGTTGATGGTGCCTATTATCCATCCAAAATTCCATTCACTGGTCAGAGTGGGGCTCTGGTTGATACTATTTTAGACGGTTTTTAAAATATATTTGATGAAGAGGTTATTGGTTTGATATGTACCGAGACCGACAGATATGCTAAGCAGTTCATTGAAAAGACTAATCTAAAGCCAAGGTCCCGCGTGAGTAAGTGGCGAGATGTCACACTCGAAGAGATGCATATAATGCTAGGAATCTGGATTTTGATGGGCATAATACAAAAACCGACAGTGAAGTCCTACTTTACGAAAGATCCCTTTCTTGAAACACCAATATTTTCTCAAGTGATGTCCTTGGAACGATTTGAACTTATATCAAAATTTTTGCACTTTGCAAACAATGAAGATGAAAAAAAATTTACCGGTCCTAAGAAACTGTTCAAAGTTTATTCTATTATTTCTTTACTTAGAAAAAAGTTTCAAAATTTGTACGTACCTGAGGAAAATATTTGTATCGATGAATCTCTCACCTTGTGGAAGGGACGCTTGGGATTCAGGCAGTACATACCTTTGAAGTCGGCGAAATTTGGAATAAAGACATTTGAACTCTGCGAGTCCAAAAGTGGTTATCTTT
>WURS02000013.1:5460321-5472241 GCA_011762765.2 Rhinocypha anisoptera | reverse complement strand
GTCAATTATACAGATGGAAGAAGAGTGGAACCCTTCAAAACATGGTGCTGGAGGAGGAGGATGCTGAAAATCAAGTCAAGTGAAGAATGTAATGGAATGGGAAGGCCCCGTGGGGAAGACCGAGGGACAAATATATAGGGTAAATTATCAGAGCCGTTAGAACTGAAGACCTGCCGAGGGGGGTAAGAGAAAGAGCTAGCATTGTAGATAGGAGAGGATGGAGGGCGGGCTGCAGTCGGCCAATCCTCGGAAAGAAATACTGATGACGGTGAAGTGAATTATGTCGTGCTTATGAAGCTCTGTGGAATTTACTCATGATTAATGGAAAAATAAAAAAATGTTAATTCCGTATAACTCGTGTTGAATTTAAAAAAATAGTTTATTGTTTTCCATTACTGATGTAGATGAATTCACTAATGCTCCGTGGATCAATCCACCGGCCGTATAGAATTGCGTCAAACTGACCGAAATCAAAGGAAGAGCGTAATCCGTCATTGGGCGTTTTTTCCCCCTTCCTTCCTCGAGTCTCCTCGACACATTTATTATGGACGGGCAAACTTTCCGGAGCGGAATTTTTTCGCCGCAAAAGAATGTCCCGCACGGCGAAGGTATCTCCAGCGGCGTCTGACTTTTATTGGACGTTCGGAATTTTCCCCGCCGGTCATGGAATTCTGCTCTGCCGTGTCATCTCTCCTCTCACGATGTTTGTTTATTCGGGACGTTATGTCACGCCTTATCCCAGATTAGATTTAATCGCCGAGATAAAAGTAGGATCGAGATTAAGGATTCCTGATCGCACAAGTCGGTACTCTCTAAAAGAGGAGGGAGGATGTGGGGCACGAAGTGTGTTTGCTTGTATTTGGCACTGATTTTTTTGTTCGCATTGGTTTTTTATTGGCAAAAGTAAAATATTCATAGCGTAAAATGTATTCAGGTTTGTGCGGTATATGCATAGGATTCCTAGGTACAACCATAGGATTCCTTAACGTTTCAGTCCACTGATATCCACCGTTTTGGAATAAAACGTTTGCCTGAAGTGCTAAGTCAATTCATTCAGTCGACATAATTGTTCTAATACACAATTTTCCAATGCAGCAAAATGAAATATCCACAAAATGAGGTATTTATTTTGGATGATGAATAGAGGAATCCGTGAGAACGAATGATTCGTTTAACTGGCGGCGAATGAAGAAAGAGACAAAAATATAGCACTCACAATAAAAAAACCGATCCAATTTCCACTGCACATTATATTTTGTGATTTAATCTCCTCCCCCACTTACGGCCTTAAAGGATGATCAGCGGGCAATGAAATGGGAAGGGAAAACCCGACCATGGAGGTAACGACGTAGTATGAAAGGAGTCATAAATCCAACCGCCTCCTCTGACGTATTTGTTACGGTATCTTAAGTAAACTTCTTAATTTACAGCCGTAGATTGAAACCTCTTCCCAGAAGAGCTCGTGGTCAAGCTAAAAGGGCCGTTAATAATATTTTTGAAAAATGAGTACTCATGATGTTGTCATTAGAAAATTATATTTAACTTGTCACGGAATTATGACGCAGCTAAGAGAGACACGCCCACGAGAAAGAGTTTTTTTTTTGGGTGAGGTTTTCGTTTTGGTATGGTCAGTGCTGTTTCCATTTCTGAGAAATACGCAAATAAAAAAAAATCGCAAAAAAATACAAGGGGACTACTATTACTGCTTCACCTTCGTTCTCTCCAATTGTAAGAAATATATAAAAAA
The DNA here is from genome assembly GCA_011762765.2 of Rhinocypha anisoptera. Classification (NCBI taxonomy): domain Eukaryota; kingdom Metazoa; phylum Arthropoda; class Insecta; order Odonata; family Chlorocyphidae; genus Rhinocypha; species Rhinocypha anisoptera. The sequence goes on along the minus strand of WURS02000013.1, from coordinate 5,470,494 downwards.
ACTTATGCAATAATCTTAGAAAGATTACACTCATCACAAAGGAAAAATTATTTAAATAACTTTTACACGTTTTAAAATATGCAGATGTCCATCGCCTCAATTCTTCGCGTCGTTGGTATATTTATGTCAGCTGATAATAATCCCGCATATGAGGTGCAAAATATGAAATCTTCCTAATACTCCACATCTAACCGTTCATACGTAATAAAACTATGCAACTTTAATTAGTAACTACTCGTAATTAAAAAAAAATAATATAAGTATATGAACCATTAAATGTGATAATTAATATTGTCGTAATCGTCACGTAATGATGTCAATATAAATTTAATACTGATATTATTTGAAATTACAGCCGTAAACTAATAAGAAGATTAAATTTGTAAAAACCTTTTAACCTGCAGATGAAACTACAAATTCATTAAAAAATACGGAGGTTTTGAACCATTAAATATTAGAGGCGAATTGAAAAGTACGAACAGGTCGGAGTCTTTGAGAGTTGATTGTAAACAAATCGAAGTTCCCTGTGTCAAAATCGTGTAATCTTCGTGGTATGCAAGGAATTATTTTCCAATAGCGGAAGATTAATTCTGGGGGATAGTCCGGCTACGAGTAAAGAGAAACAGACTGCGATAAGTTCTCTTATCTCAAATCTACTTTCGTAGCAATGATAATAAACATATAGAACAGAATTTAGGGAAACTTATAAACTGAAACTATTTTCGAGTAAATCTACAATCACAGTTTAGATGCACTCGCGTCCGCCTGAGCTAACATCTCTTCTCCTACAACAATTTAAATTCTCTTATTAGTGAACCCCCTGTGCTTAAGCAATACTTGAGGCTGAAGGCGTTGTGTCAGTGCATGCAGTTATCTTTCAGTTTTAAATGCGTCGCGTTGCATCACGCATTCATCGCGAGAATTTAATCTACCCAGAACGGCAGTTGATTGCATAAGGTAATATTGATATTTTCACATGCTACGCGGAATACGATAGATATGAATAATATCCCAAGAAGAATATTGCGATTGGGAATCAAGCTAAAATTCCAATCCAGAATTGGTCAGTGAGACGAGAGGAACACAATTAATATTGAAGCAACCGAAGGTAATTCTGAAAATTTAATCTTCAGACCGATTGCTCCCATTGAAAGTCTGAAATTATAGATGGAGTAAATTTTAATCCTCGTTGAAAATCGTTTACGTCAAAATTTAATATGAGAACATAGATTTTCATGCATTAAGTTTCCGTTCTTTGTTCTTATTTACGTCCTCCCTTTTAGAAGAGTTAAATACTTATCATCGGCAGGGCGACGGAGGCGTAAAATAAGTGGCAAAGGCAATGCATTCCGTCACCTTACTAATGCAATACGGAATCGCGCAAGTAATTGTGAAAGACGGTGGGAGGGGATGCGAAGTAAGGAGGAGGGCGACATGGACAGTCATCCTCGGAACGTAGGAAACATTCCATGAATTCCCCATTCGCCTTTGTGGTACACAATATATATATATATATATACATAGATATATATTTTTTTTGCACGTATACATAAACGTTTCTCCGAAGTCGTCATTCTCTTGTCCGCGGAAACTCGAGTGTCCGGTTCTTTGAATATTTAACGCAAAAAAATCATCATCCTGGTACCAACAACAGAATCTTTTTCTCCGGCAGAGTGGTGACAGATGTATATAGCATACTAAATATTCGCGCTTAAAAGATCCTTCGTGAGTCTCCACATCACAATGATTTCCCAATGCAGTTTGAAGGCGTAACTGAAACAAAATTTTGGAAAATGAGGCATCCAAAAGCAAGAAATACCTCCGTTAATGGTAAATACATTTAGGAATTTATGCGTGGTGAATTCTTCTGGTGATATGTATCCTTCGAAGGCCACGTTTAGCCGATTCAGTGAGACTTGAAGTAAGTTTAAAATTTTAAGTCGCTCAGTATGCAGTTTTCCAGTCCTTCCCGTTGGTTTCAACATTTTCTTTTTCGTAATCGTTCTAGAGTGAAAGGACTTGATACCCGTATCGACCCTCGTGTAGGCAGACTAATTAGAAAGTGTTGACGAAAGAATTAAATTTATAACGGATGACCCCGCTACGTAGCCTTTTAATGTATGCAGATGGATAGACGTGTATAATGTATGCAGATGCGCTGATTGGCGGATGGGCGGATCCAATTGGCCCCAGGATCTGATCAAGCCTTAAATGGAAAATTCATTTGGATAGTTCTTGACGTGGATATTTATATAAAATATACGGCGGCGGCGGCGAGGCGAAGACGCGACCGAAAAGGCGACGAAGAGTAATTTCTTAGACCTCTCGCCGAGTTTGATTGAAATGACATTTTTTGTGGAAGAGTTCATTGTCTTGGAGGTGTGTGCATGACGTCCCTCTCCTTTGGCAAAAGTCGTGGGAGAAGTAACAACGGAAGTACCCCCGAGGAATCCACATATTTAAACCTTCCTTCAATGGATTATTTATAACGATAATTTATATTGCTATTTCTCTACACGTGTCTAGTTGTTTGACTCACTTGAGCTTATTCCGCTAATTTATTTCGACGTTGTGCTCTAAGAATATTGAGTTGACAAAAGACGGTGAGATCACATCAAATTCCGATAAAAAAAGAAGCAGAAAATAAGCAGTCCTGAAATGCATGCTCATTCATTTTTGCACCGCGAGGTACACTCCAAGGTCCCATGCTCGTATTCAATCATTCTGAAATATTTTTACTCGGTTTCCCGTAAGGGTGCCATAAGCAATAAATGCTTTTTTTTGAACTGTATAATGACATTGAAATTTGAATTCTATTCACGCAGACCAAAGAGTCCAATGAAATTGTTGATGCCGACCGTCTGCCATTATTGCATCTTACTCCTATCAATTTCGTGAACATTTTGTTTTTTAAATCGTCTCGCATAATTTTCCAAACACTCAACATGTTCAGAATCGTGTGTGCTCTTCAGTTCCCTGAAGGCAGTTCTCATACCCCCGGGTGATGTGTTTGTGTACTTGGATCGTTCATTCACCGCCACTCATTATCGCCACGATCGGCGACTCCAATTAGAACCAAGTCGACTCCAAGTGCCGCGGACGCGCTAAAACCTGGAACGATCCCATCTGTGAGGCGCACGATCCAAGCACCAGGGGGCGCGCGGGACAGACAAGCGGCGTCGAGAGTCAACCCCCTGTCACCATCAAAACAGCTTCAGTTTACTGGACGATGATTCTTAGATTTCATACATTGAATCGCACCTGAATTGTTGTTATTATTTTTAATCTTTAGTCATCACCATCGAGCAGAATGCACTACTGTGGATGTCGTCATACATAACAAACGCAACACAATTAAAAAATAATACCTGAGAAGTCCAACTCAAAATATTCATCAATGGAGCACAAAGGTTTGAACAGCAGCCGTTCCTCAATTATGTTTTTCAATCTATTGGCGCTGGTCAGTCCTGCTTCACGCGGCAGAATTTTGTATAATTTAATTGATAGGTTGTCTTATTGCTTAAAAGTTCTTGTTAGTCTGCACTGAGTTACATAGAGAGTATCTTTATTTATGGTATTATGGTTATGAACACCATCCTTTACTGTGAATTTGTTTTTATTTGATTTTGCAGGAATTAGTGTATGTTAAACATACAAACTAAGTACAGTCATCACGTTTAATTGGATAAGTTATAGGTACAGGGGGAGTGGGGGACTTTAAAGAGAGGGGGAGAGAGAGAATTTAAAGACACGCACAATAAACCGAATTTTGGATTTTTTAAAACTTTGTCAAGTTCTTTGTTGAGTCCAGCAAGTTACTTCCGTGCTTCTACTTTCAGTGCGACTAGAATTTCAAAGTACAGAGGGTAATATGGACCCTAATTCAAAATGTTACGATAGAGTACAGAGGCATAAGCCAATGACAGACAAAATCAAGCTGAAAAACGGTAAATTAATGAGTCGTGTTGGGAGATGGGTAAACGAGGCAGAGAAACAAAAAGACACTCGAAAGATTATGTTCATTCCTTTAGTCATATTTCTCCTAGAACGCTTTCCATCTGTGCTGACCGCGGGAATCACTACCTCCAATAGCATTTCGAGATATGGTAATAGAAATAACTTTTCGTTATCAAATTAAAAAATTAACAAGATCCTTTCCGTGATATTCGACTGTCTAGGTTCCCCGAACAAAGGAGAGATCCAGGATGATATCTTACCGAATTGCGTTATATCGCAAATTAAACATAGACGTCATGCACTACTTTACTGAATACGAAGCTAATGGACCGTAAATCTTGATTATTAAATGCTCCTCACATCGTGTCAATCGGAAATGGTACATTTCCCATTCCACATTTTCTATTAGATCCACAAGTTTTTTTTTCCTATTTTCAATATAATTTTCAGCAACTGAAAGGAATCCCTGCAGGCAGATCCGGGAAACTTAATAAAATTTAAAATAAGGTTCAGAAAGTTGCAAATCCGGAGTCTAAATTTAGTCGCAATTTAATCAGTTTCTAAAAAACCCCCGGTGATCAACCCGAAGGTTGGTATGTTAAGCGAGGGTAGAGCTCACCTAGTACTAAGCCCACGGCGTGTGGAAATTCACACATCAGGGTAGAGGGGCCATTTCATTTCCTTGTGCCGCCTGTGGTTTCCCACGAAGATGTGGTACCCGAAAAATCACTTGGGTTTAGCTGGAGGTGTCCGGAGAGTCGTCACCCTGTCTCGAACCCGGGTCCCCCGGTCAGTAGCCAAGCACTCTCCCACTGGGCTACCACGACCTCTACATATACATACATATTCAAAAAAAAATTTAGATACCGATATAATAAAAATAATATATTATAGTAATGATACCTCTGTACAAACATACCCTGCTATATAGCACATAAGTTATAAATATAAAATTTTCAAAATAATAAAGATTAAAAAACATATAGCTATGCATATTTAACATACACAAATGTTTTCATATATATATATATATATTGGCAGTTTTCCGCCAACTACGCCTCGAGAAAGACCGCTTCGCGGTCGAAATTATTGGAAAAAACTTGTGAGTGTTATTTTTCTCTGTGTCCTGTATATATATATATATATATACACACACACAGACACTTACATATACACATCTACGGGGAGCGCTGTTTGTCTTCCATAAAACCGAAAGCGGTCGCTCGGTTCGACCGCCAGGTATAGAGTCAAGTCTTCCATAAAGCGGGCCGTGGCACTAAACGCCGCGCCGTGCCAAATCTTCACCGGGCGCATCCACGGGGTCGTATCGCACGGCAGGGGGAGGGTGGGTAAGATCCCTCTCATCAATTAATCCAGGGCCGGCCTAGGGCTAATCCTCGCTGCGGCTCTCACCTGAGTGCTGCAGCCCCTCACGCCGCCGACCTCAACCCTCCCCTCCTCCGTCCCGGAGGGCATCCACTGCCGCCGAAGTCAAGGACGCCCGCCGTGACTGCAAGTGACACGCAATCGTGCGTGCGAATAGGGTGCCCGGGTCAGATTTCGTCGTAGGTCATACGTTTGACCGTGACCCTAGAATCCTTTACCTCAATGTAGTCGTGGGGGAGTAGGATAACTTAAGTAATCCTTGTATGGCCAGTTGACATTTTTTTAAATCGCGTCAACAAACCCTTGTGCTATACATTTTCAATTCGCCACGAACCTTCGGGTGCACGCCACCTTACCTAACGCTACAATTGTTTTTGTGAGTCGAAAAATACGTCATTCGTGTTACCGACGCCCGTTTCAGACTTTCCCCGTCGCAAACGTCACCGGGTCATGGACCCGGGTTATCCCGTTCAACTATCACGCCTCCGTATAGTTCATGCCTCGCAGAAAATGGTTTGAACCTCGATTTCAAATTATTCTTTGGCATTCCAGTAATGATTAAAATGAAATTATGCACAGAAAGCCTTTAAATGAGCATTTATCAAACTTAAATTCGTGGGAATTTGGATCTTATAACGAAGTGAAATCGTGTAAATTGCTGACGCGTAAAATCTTGGCGCTTGAGAAATTGATCGTATTGAGGAAAGGGACGTAATGCCTGGCGCGCCGTAGAGTATTTGTAACACGCTTGCTCGACAAGTTCCAACTTTCGACTAATCTTGTGGCGCAGAAAATCACAAGTCTTCCCCCAGGTTGTTTGAAATATTTAATTTTTTGAACTGCACGGGTTTACACGCGATTAAAACCTACGGTGGGGGAAGGAAGGGGTTGTTTTTTAATCTTCCGCACTTGTACTTCAACCTCAAAAAAGGATGGTGGATTGCATCGACCCTGAACCCCCCCCCTCCCCAGGATGGCTTAGCATCTCCTACCTGCCTTCACCACTTTGCTGGAATCTGTGAACCTGTAATATTTATTGGAAATTCCACCGAATTAAAAAGATGCATGATAAAAAAAACAACTGGGTGACTCCCATAATGACTTATCATAATGACATCCTTCCAAAAATTTGACGGTTCAGTTTTTATTTATACATTAAATAGAAGTGTTAAAACGGACGATTACCCGGGCGACTTAATAGAAGGCTAATTCCTTACGCATACTTAGTAACAGCTGAATGATTTCGAGTAAAATTATCTTAAAATGAATAAAACATTTCATAAACTTACAATCATGCTCACTTAACCATGTCGACGGAATGGTTTCAGGCTTAATTTGGTTGACATTATTTCGTCATGAATCAGTAGGGACACAATATTACTGCAATTCCACACTTGAGTATTATTAATTAGGGCTTATCAGGGTCCTGCCACTGCAAGGCATGATAAGGTGATTATGCAGTGGGACCATCTTCGCAGTTAATTGAAATTCAATCATGGAATTATAGTGTTTCTGTTCCCCCCGCTGATTCAAAATTATAAAACAAGCATCATTCTAAACGACTGATGGCTTTTTATATCACGTTTTAGGCATATGCTCTCAAAGGTTTCGCCGATCGGACGAATATACTCTGCCGTAGGGAATTCAGAAGAATTAACTTTGCTATTTCCACATAAAGATTTATTTGGTCCGACCATGGTTTCGTTACATAGTTTAATTACCTTGATAACGTTACTGTGTAACGAAACCATGATCGGACCAAATAAATCTTTATGTGAAAATAGCAAAGTTAATTCTTCTAAATTCCCTACGATGAATGACTTCCTTCAAAGTTACACCCGCAACTGTATCCGAATGTACTCCATTGTAACTTCAGAATTATTTGTACCATTCTCCTCCTCGGCAGTAAACCAAAAAAAAACGCCACACACTTCCAAATTTACGTCTTTAATCTGTCGTTTCTCACTTCACACACTCCCCACACTTCGCACTCAACGGTCGCCGCAATTCCTCCACACAACAATCCCCGCTCTTCCCCTTACACCAACGCCAAAGAAAAACTTTCCAACAATCAACCATCCAAAATTCTACTCAACATCAACAACAATGAAACAAATTGCCAGCACACAACATCACAACAATAGGCCAGCAATAGGCTAGACTTTACACCATGTATTGGATTACTTCCTATAATATAAAATAATATATTGAATCATCAGCTCAATGGAGAATTTTTCAGTTTAGCTTTTTTATATTTCTCTCTGCAACTATGAGCATGAATAGTTACTGAACCCCGAATGAATGATCGGATATCGGATCGGTCGACAAAGCGATTGAAATCCAGGACAAGACATACTTAAATGACGACCCATTATAAAAGCGGTCCTGTTTCCGAAGACATAACAACGAAATAACCAGGGTTGTGCCGTTATTGATAATCCGGAAACTCGCAATCCGACCCTGCAATTAGGGGATCCGTATCCCCCCCCACCGACCGTACATGTAAACACCGTGCCTTCACGAATTGCCAGAATGGGGGAAGTGGACAAAAAAAATAACTCGGCGACAACCTTGAAACCAAATGCTCATAATGGACACAGTCGTAAATGTATAAGACGACTAATGCACAAACTGCAATGAATTGACGTGGGTATACTGTTTTGTGAGGAATATGACGACATACGAATTCGTGTACATGTCGATAATATCAACACCAAGGCACAATTACGTAAATATATTTTTCACGAAGTTATGAAACGAGGAGAGGAATAAGTAAGAAGGATGAGGAAAGGAGATTATATTAAAAGTATTATACCAAAAGTCAGTTATTTCCACTCGTACACAAGCGACAGGGAAAACATGACAAGATACGTATTCCACCAACCGCCTACTTGTTTTTAAGATCATATATTCACTTTCTTAATTCATTGAACGCCATACGGAGAGATTGTTACAATGAACCAGTCCAGCGACAAATCCATGAGTATCACCCCCTGCTGGTTGAATTTAGAGGTCCGTGGATCAGAACGAAGTGATTAGCGAAGAACAAATTCCAAGCCCGAGATGACCAATCATCAATTCATACCAAGATTGTAATTAATGCACACAATTCCGTTATCCATCAGCATATATTCATCCTCCAATTATTATTTTGTAAGACCTACGCGAGGATTCTGTTCATAAAATATATATATCCTGATGCTATGAAATTTAATTAAAACGGAAAAAAATAATCGACTTTGGATTAAAAAATATTAGAAACCCCGCTGCAAACGATCGACACAAACTATGTCTTCAACAAAATGAAATGCACTAACGGTTCCAGGAATACACACAATGCATAACGATCTAAAACAATATACGAATGTGATCTGAAAAGTTTCTACAAGACATTTTTTCTGAATTTTTTTTCATCATAGTCTCCTTGTGACTCTGCACACTTCTCCTAGCGATGCTTTAATCTCTGTAACCCGTCCAAAAAGTACCCTGTGGCACCCAACGTGCGGACAGCTTTCTCATGTCTAAATATTGGTTTAATATGTGACAAACACGTTATTTTGACATATTCATAATCTCTGCTAATCTCTCTCACTTTAATTCGGCGGTCGTCTAGCATCGGTTGGTGAACTTTGGCGATGTTTTCGACGGTAGTTGCAGTTTTTGGACGTCCCGAACGTTCATCGTCTCCCGCGCTCTTACGGCCACGTTTAAATTCAGCTGCCCAAAATTTCACTGTGGTATATGAGGGCGCAGAGTCCCCATACACAGAATCCAACTCATCTGTGATTTGCGTATGCGTATTACATGTCAAAAACAAATATTTTAATATCAGTTAGAAACTCGATTTTGTCCATTTTCACAAAAACACTCACATCAACTCACTCAAACGACTGTTACATAGCAACTGCGTGTCCAAGATGACTGAAACTTTGGTGAGTAACTGTCAACAGATGAACAACGAAATTCACTAGCTTTTATTTACGAGTGCTGCCATCCTCACATTGAGGTCGGAAACTTTTCAGACCACCCTCGTGTAGTTATATATATACTCGAACGAAACATGGACGTCTTTCAACGGTTCCTCACCCGCGAAACACTTCGACGTCACTGTGTTTTTTTTCCTCCTTCGACGTCACCTCACACGATCGGAAGAAACAGCGCTTTCTGGGTTTCTAAGGAGATATCCACTTCCTGAAGTACTAGCGTGACTCGTAGCAACTGGGGCTCTCGTCATCTTTGGCAGCCGTATCGTATAAACGGAATCTTCTTTTCGGTTCACACGCGTGTTATATTCTGGGGCGTCTATCGCAGTAGGAGCTTTAAATATGTTGTTTGTTTACGTCTACATTACGTGTTCATTGTTATTTCGACACTGTAAACTGGCAGAAATGCTGTATGTGTGAAATTACTTAAATAAGTAAATTAATTAAATAAATAAATAAAGTAATACGATAATAAATGCTTAAAGGCTGAAGGATCCGGCATAAAATTACCGTCAGTGGAAGAAGGTCGTCGCTGATATCAGATGGTGATGGCGCTCAGGGGCGAAACCATCACCGTGTAAAATAAATTACGTGGAATAGCGGTGTTTTATTATCATGATGGACTAATTCCAACTAGTAACGTCTGAATCTGTTCGCTACATCGAGAGCGTTTCGTGACGGAAGGGGGGTCGGGGGCAAAGGAGTCAGTCACTTGTGTCACGTAAGAGATGATGCCGTCTCTCTCCCCCCCCCCCCCCCCCCCCCCCCCCCCCCCCCCCCCCCCGCCCCCCCCCCCCCCCCGCGCACCCCCCGCACTCCCTCCCCCATCCCTCCCCACCTCCCCCCC
>WURS02000013.1:5438152-5450230 GCA_011762765.2 Rhinocypha anisoptera | reverse complement strand
GGAGATAGAGAGGGAGAGAGGGGGAGAGAGAGAGGGAGAGAGGGGGAGAGAGAGAGAGAGAGAGAGAGAGAGAGAAGGGACTCTGGTGTGAGGTCAATCCAAGAATGAATCCGCGGTCGCGTCCGTCGACGAAACCGGAACAGAGGAAGAGGTATTCGAGAGATGATTCCCCAAAGGACGAGTCCACCGCGGTGGGCGCTCCTACTCCGTCCGGATTGAAGCGTTTCTCCCTCCCTCTCCTCTTCGCTCCAGAGTTGGGATGACGGCTGTTGCTGATGTTGGCAAATCGAATAATCAGTTCAAAACGAAACGAGAGCGAGTGAATACAAAATACATGAAATCGAAAAGGGGAAAAGATGAAACTGGAGAAGCAAGCTTCAAAGATATCGTAGCAACAAGCCGTTCCGAAAAAGTGGACAGCTTTAGACACCGGGGATCCCTGCTAGCATCAGAAAACCAAATTTCAGTTGAAATTCAAGATAGGTCACAAATGGTCGATAGACTCTATCGTGCATTGCAGCCAATCGTCGAGACAAAAATATCACGAGAAACACCAAAAGATAATCGTTTACAATACATTGATGAGACCTGTTGTTCTCTTTGCTTCAGAAACGTGGACACTGATAGGTGGCGCGGGAAGAAAGAATCAGAATATGGGAAAGGAAGATAATCAGAAAAATATATAGTTCTTTGATAGATTAAGGAGTATGAAGAAGAAGAACAAATTCTGAAATCTACGAACTCTATGGCGAACCAGACATCGTTGCAGTAATAAAGCAAGTAGAAGACTTCGTTGGTCTGGACACACACGCAACGCATGAAGGAGGACATGTAGGGTTAAAAAGGTTTTCATCGGCACACCGGAAGGAAAGAGGAGCAGAGGAGGAAGGCCACGAAAGCGGCGTGGCTTGATTGTGTACTAGAAGCTGACCTAATGAAGACTGCGAGGGGGTCAGAAGATGGAGAGGAGAATTAGAGAGGCGGATCATCCTGGAGGTCGAGATCCGCCCCCCCCCGTGCACATTGTCTGTTGTAGCACTATGGAGAGAGAGAGAGCGAGAGATGGAGAGAGAGAGAAACGAGGGCCAAAGGGGTAAGGGGAACAAGTCTCCCGGGCGTACATTTGTGGAAATCCTACGCAGTTGGAGAGCTTGGGGATATCGGACGCGGTCAAGGGCAGCACCCATCCAAATCTTCTCGCGGCCATCTATGAATAACATTTCCTGATCACTTTGTTTTCCGCATGTCGCCCGAGGTAAACATTTTCGCGTTTTTTAAGCTTTATAAATTCGTTTGTAATTTGACCGAAACTGTGTGCTTGCAACGATGATGACGGATTTCTTTAAATCGAGTTTTTACGTATGTACGATTTGTTTTCCGGAAACAAAGGTGTGTTTCTGTCACCATAAAATTGTTTCATGTAAATACCAGTGAGATTCGACCTCGCTGTGACGAAGCCAACTGGGAAAAAAGAAAAAAGAATGTGAATAAATATTGATTAGGATGTCAGGCAACTAGGATAACAAGGCGGTCAAGGTATTCGTCATCGCTGGTCAGATATCAAAAGTATGAATTTCTCTATGTTCGCAGTGAAGACTCAGGTGGCAATGAAACCATTTCGTGAAAAATAGATGAGTTTTGAGAGACGGAGGATACACATATATGTCAGACCGGTGGGACTTCGGGTTTCGGGAAAATTTTGCTTTGAGCAACCTTTAACGTGTTTTACAAACGAATCGACGAAATATTTTGCAGACCGTTTTCACGGAAAAAGTTTTCCGCGATTAGGGGGTCATCGGCAACGAAGCCGCATCATCATCAAGAAGTCGCCTTGCAACGAGATCGTGGACACAAGCAAACAGGAAGTGCAAAGTCTCCTTCTACCGACCAAGGACTGAATGTGACGGTCGTAGCTTCAAGGGTTCGGTGCGTCAGGGTGGCTCCAAGATCACGCGCCCTAAAGACGCCTGGCGCCATCGATGTAAGCACCTTCGTAATAGTGCACCGCTGTGGCCGGGGTCTCGCCGGGGTAGGAGAACCCCCGAGATGTCTGGTGAGGAGGACGGAAGCACCCTCTCGGCTCGACCCCACTCCTCTGGCCGGAGACGTGCTTGGCGTGCACAGAGGCGTGCCCGTCGGCGACGTTGAAATCCACCGCCATCTGACGATTCCGTTACACAACGTTTTCGCGTCTCCTGTTCGCCAGAAGGGTGTTTAACGAGCGGATCACTTCACCGCCTAGCGAGGAGTTTGGTCCAGGACGATCGGAAATTGTTTTCGATGCGGGGTAACGTCCTCGGCGATGGCGGGGTAACGTCCTCGTCTTTCCGATCCGGAGGTCCCGGGTTCGAATCCCGAATAGGTGGTTTTTTCATTTCCCCACCCGGGGGACATGTGTGTGTTTTTCGCCCTTGTTATTTTCAAAGTAATATAGTGGGGGCGGAGGTAGCCCAGTGGTAGCGTGGAAGGACCACGGAACCGGAGGTTCCGAAATGTCCCCGGTTCGAGCCTCGGTGACGAAGAAAAATTTTCTCGTCTCGAAATCGCACCAATTTTCGGGAAAAACACCCCCAACTTCAGTGGCGCAGGTGTACAAGAGGATCGGCCCGGCCCGGCATCAACTGCCATGGCTGCGTGAAGAGAGTGAAGATCAAGGAATCGGCCGAAGTCTCATTAAATATTTCCCTAGAAAATGCAGCCCTGCATTTGGATGATGTCGACCAATCTTCGGATTGAAGTACTGATGACGACGATAATCACACTGTGCCACCGTAATTGGCTTCGTGCCGTTTGTGGGCAACTGTGTAATAAAAAGAAAGGGAACCGGCCGAGAAAGCGACACGCCCCTTTTTTTGCGCAACCGCCCCTTCTTCACATCGTGCGTCAGTTCTTCAAGTTCCCCCACCCATTTCCTCGACGGGCAGATATTTTCGTAATTGTGGCGGTCGAGATTCAAGCGACGAATCGCCAGCGGAGTAGGAGGTTTATGGTGTAGCCTCCGCGACTTATTGACCTGCGCAATCTCTTCGAGAATAAAAATTTCCCTTCAAGCTGAAGATTATTTTTCGACCACGAGAATAGCATTCTTTCCCTTCCAAATGGATATTTCGCGACGGTCTGAAATATTCCGCGCCAAGAACTTTTTCAAAATGAAACAGAGCTTTAATGCGTCTGTGGCTGAGCATCAGAAGAGAAAAAAGCCAGAAGCCTCAAGACAATGAGGCGGAACAGAATAAGATGGCAATTTAAGAATGAGTTAAGAACCCGAGAGTGATGGGAAGGGAATCGGTGACCACTCGAAGCAATTACGACCAAAAATAAGCTTGGAGCAGAAAGGAGATACCGCAGACAAGAAATAGCAGATAAATGAATGCAGTCACTTCCAGTCGAAGGACGGACAGCGAGTAAAAGAGGCAAGGGGGCATGGGATCAACGGGGATATTTGAGGCATAGCGATCGCAACCCGATGCAAAAGACGGTCTGTGAATAGTACGATATATGAACTAAAACGAAAGTAAGAAAAAACTACCCCCCAAATTACTGATTCGTCGTGTAAATGTAGATTCAAAATCCTCAAGGAACATCATCAACTTTGGTCAACAACAGAAAACAAGATGACGTCACATTTCACGGCGCCAGTTTGGCAACCAATATGTTCAATGTAATTCTAACAGAGAATTCATATTTTTCAAGTTTAAAAAAAAAAATACAAGGGCATCAAAAAGAAGGATACGGACCTTACTCAAGTAATAGGCGAGACGCTTGTGATTAAATTAAAAGGATGAAATTAAAACCGTTCGAGAACAGGGAGGAGAAAGCGGACGGATGGATCGAAAGGGGAAGCTGGTCGTGGGAATCGAACCGATGGGAATGAAATAGTTGGAATGGAATAGAAGAGGAAACCAACTTCCTTCCCACGCTTCATTGGCCTCATAAAAGGAAGCTCGTAAAACACCCTCCCCGAGAATCATTAAACTTCGTCGGATAAAATGAACAAAAGATTAACAGCTGCTTAATGAAAACACAGACGCCGCCTCTTCAAAGTCACTCACGACAGGGAAACCACAGGCTTAAAGGAGGAGGGATCGCGGACCGCCTGATATACGCTCTAGGCGGAGAGGTCGATCGGGCCAGAGGCCGCAGTCGCCACCCGTTAAAGACGAACCAACTCGAGACCGCGATGTGCTGCTGCGGGTATCAGCTACATAATCACTTTCAATGGCCTCTCCGGTGTCGCCATTCCTCCAGGAACGATTCCCACCTTCGCGGAGTAATCAATAGATTATCTCGGAGTACCGACTCTCGAAGGGTGTCGTAATTACATCATACGTAACGAGCCCGCAGGTGTACGTCCGCTAAAGACATTACCTATCCGCCGCCGAGAGGAAACAATATTGAGACTCCAAAATTTAGTACACGTCAAGTTGATAAAAGAATACGAAGAATATGACCCTTGGTAAGCTTCACGAAGGGTCATTAATGAATGCCAAATGCCCGCGTATTTCATAATTATTATAATCCCTGGTTGTGAAGTCCAGGTGATGCTCCTGCACGCGGCCCGGTGAAATTAAAGCAAGAGATTTTCTTTGGAGTCAGACTACAAAACGGGTGTGACATTAGCTGTTTTCCAAGATTATATGGGGAGGTGCCAAGAGCGAAGAACCGATTGAATAGTTTGGATATGGGGAAATGGAGATACAGAGCGGTACGCTTGAGAAAAAGTGATCCGATTTCGTCAGCACCCGTGGCATTATTTGGAGGTAACGAATTGAGGAGGCGGAGGGTTTCCTGGGGGGGAAACAGGGACTACTGACAGGGAGTGGGGACAGATAGTGGGGACGGGTGCTCAATGCTGCAGACAACCGCGTCTTAGACAAAATATTTTCCCTAATATGAGATTTACAACAACATTCGCAAAATAAACGCTAACAAATTTCCGGATGTTGTTAGGAAAACCAGAATGACATCTGTCTCGATGATTTGAACTTTGAAATATCGTCGACGGAAAATAATCATCTCCTTGAACAAGATTCTTGTCTTTAGAATGGTAGGTTTTCTTTTTACTGAATTGGGTAAAGGGTGGGTTGTAAAGATCCCTGTAAAGGGCGACTCCCATTCTCACTCAACACCTCCTTTCCCCGCTTTAAGCTCATTCGTAAAATCTCGTTCTTTGTGGATCGCTATAGCCACCAACGCCTACAGTAACTACAGCCAACTGCGCTAAAGAATTGACGCAGCTAAATTAAGTAATCATTTAAATTTATTATTCCCTTAATCCATCAAAATAGCAATAGCATTCCACTAGCAAATGCTTTGATTTCTAAGTGTTGATTTCAAATTTTCTGTCATGTGCATAAATTAAATTTGTTATAAAGACAAGTAAAAATAAATGTTTCGTGTAAAGATATAAATTTAAAATTTTTATAGCCAAATCCCATATCTTGAATTTTCTTCCTTCACAGTTAATCAGGAAATGCGTGGTATATGTGTGCATACTTTAAATTATACAAATCACTTTATGTACCAGGCTATATATTTTAAAGTTGCTTTTTAAAATAGGTGTTTCAATCGAATTCCCTATAATGCAGTTCTACTGTCTTAAATCATAAGATTTATTCTTAGATTGATGACAGGTATTTAGAACAAATGTAAAAAAGAGAGGTTAAAAAAGCTGATTACGATAATATAATAATTATTTTAGGCAATGATACCTTAGGATGGAAATATTTTGACATAGTGAAGTTCCTTTAGTGCCTTTCTGTCTGATGCCCTTTCACATTGCCATTCCATTTCTATGCATAAAAATAATTGTAAAACTTTGTTTTCCAGGTTACCACAGTTGGCCGTATCCGCCAAATTATTGTGTCTTCTGATGGTAAGTTTCTCACAATTTTTATTTTTTAGAGAAAACCAGCCAGCCAAGTAATAAAAATATATATCCTAATGTCACAAATACTATCTAGCTACTCGAACGAATTTGTACGGATTGCACCACCTGCATTAAACACGCCTAGTGATAATTAATTTCCTTAACTAGGAATCATATTTTATTGGTTAAAAAAATGAATATGTAAACTCAAAGTTAAATAACATTATTGCATTTTTCTGTGAATTTACTTTAGCATCATACTATTATAAATTTCTCTATAATTATATATATATATATCCGATTTTTTTAGATTTTAATATAGATCATCAAAAGAATATTCTGACAGATTAAAATTTACATTTAACAATAAATTTATTGAACAGATTTGAATTAAATTGGAACTGAAACGAAGAAACTTTAATAACTTGAAGGAAATGTGAGGGTGACGTCGACTATTGGGGAATTACTTATTTTGAATATATATTCAACAATCTGACATGCTGGCATGAATTCTCATGTTATTAATTTTTACATTTAGTTGAAAAACAAAAATAGACGTCCTCCAATAAAATGTATATTTTACAATCTTGGAATGATAGTAGTTCTAAACCAGCGGAAAAATTAATATATTTCGCCCGCCAATAAAATGTCTTCTTTACAGTCTTGGAATAACAGTAATTCATGACCGGCGGAAAAATTAATCGCCATCGTTTTCAAGGTGGAAACTTCTTAATGAGAACTGGTAGACAGAGAGATAGTGGTCACATATTCGCAATATTTATTTTCCTTTTAAGATTTTACTTCTCTTTTAATATAGTTTTATGGTATTAGGTATTAATGAGCCTTCCTTTACTCCGGTAGCGCTTGTATTTAATATGCACGCATTTCACATCCTTCTGAATGAATAACATAATATTTTTCGAAATAAAATCTTGCCTTTTCGGCATTTAACAGTCAGAATCTTCTCAGGAAGGAGTTTTGCAAGCATTTAATGACTATCAATTACAATAATCATCAAATTATTTTCAGATTTTACTACCTTAAGCAAAGAGTATTTTACTAATTTAATTTCTTGAACACATCCTGAATCCATGCTCTTTTCCTAAAGACTGAAAAATATACAACTCATTAGTATTCAATGATTGGCATAGAAATAAACAGATTGTTAATCGTTTAAAGCATTTTAAACGAAAGATTAAACTATTATGCTGTATTTTATGTTATATGCTCGTTATATGTTTCCCCTAGGATGTAATAGGAAATTATTGGCATAATGAGGAATACTTTATAGTTTCCATTCATTCTGTCAACTGAAGAATACAAAATTGCCCGTTTCATTACACTTACATATGGGGCTTATACCTTACATGCGAGTAATAGCTTGCTCTATTTTCATATTATTAATTTGCCTTACGCTACAAGTTGCTTCCATTTCGTTAGATATATCGGAACACTCCGTGAAAAATATAGTGACTGTGTAACAGCTTGAATTATGAGTGTACAATTCATTACTTTGGCACCTTGAGGCTGAACAGAGCGTCTAGTCTCCAATTTTCATCAGTTTTGACATAGACGAGAAAGTAGGTTAAGCGAGAAAAACCTTTGAAGGAACAAAAAATCCCTAGAGTTAATATTTTGTATCAACCATTCATATAGCTGCTGGGGGTAAATATGCCTCTTGATTTTAGAATATGAAAGCGGTGCAAAATAGTTAGCTATCGACGCAACCAAAATCATAAATTCCACTACTCGTGTCAGCCATACCACCACCTTTGTCTGTCCTGAGAATCCCTATTTCTTAATCACCGATGTGATTTCATTCGCTATACTTTCATAGTAATAGAATGCTTCTCCTTAACTGCAAAGGAATGACAACGAGTGGACACAGCACAGAGAAAGAGCTCTTCTTGTTGTTTATAAGAAGCGGGAATATATGGCTTCTTTCAAAAAAGAATTGTTTATATTTCCATCGAATTCTACAGCGGTGATCTCCCGGCTTGTATTGACACACGTTAAAGTTGTCACCAGAAATTCTACGATTGGAACATTGAAAATATTCTATTAAGACAAATTGCAATCATTTTCATCAATGTATCCGGTTTCAAAAAACCTTTGACCCAACCTCGATCGACAATCAATTGTTTCGTTTAATTAATATATATTAATAATGAGTGGAATTTATCCTCTGTATTCACTGTTACCATGAAAAACATTATTATTATAGAGAAAAAAAGAAGGCGGAACACTGTTAATTTGCAACGCACAAACGATGGAGAAATCAGGAAATGATTGTCCTTTATGAAGAAGCGTGTATACCTTGACCATTGTCTACGATAGCATTCTCAGAATCAATAAACGGTCAAGGGACATTTATTTCTGGGACCTAATACACGTATTTACCCTGGTTTCCTCATTATCGTAAATGTTTGCTAAAATAATTTATGTAACCGTTGAAAAGAATTACGACGTTTGTTTTAAGTATTAAATCCAAAAATCTCAAATTTGAAATATGAGGAGGATAGCAAACAGTTTATAACGCAGCAGTGTTGATCAATTTTTCTTTAAATGACCTTAATATTAATCTTAAATGTGACAATATTTTAAAATTTCTAGTCACTTTAAATGCATTGCTTAATCTTTGCAAAACAAGGAGTGCCAATTCTAGTAAAATATCAATACCCACATCAATTAAGATGAAAACCTTTACCTCATCATAGAGGGCATAACTAATTTTTTCGTATGTTTATCCCATCACATGATGAATGCAGTTTCAAATGTGAAAAATTTATTTCATGTTCGTCAAGTCTGACCAGTAAAGGAAATCTATATACAGTGTGGCCCTTTGAGTTTCACAAAATGTGTAGATGAGGAGAACAACGTTCATAAGAACGGAAAAGTTTTTAAATGCCATGTAATAAGCTTTTTTATAAAATTCATCGATTCTTCCCCGACCTTAATCCTTAAACACTTTCTGTTTCGAGTGCCTATTGTCGAGGGAAGAATTTGGCTGTTGAATCTACGTTGAATCTGTGTACGTCCATTATATGCTCAACCTCTGATGAGTTGAACCTATGATATGTCTTTAAATATAATTAAATATTGTGGTGAAGTTCTTATCTGGAAGTGAAAGAATTTCGTATGCGTCATTTATCCATGTTCTTTATAAAGCTTCTTAAAAATCAATTATATTTTAAGTTATAAAATTTTTGAAGTTCTAGGTTGCATGAAGCCAATAATTTATATAACATCCGCCATTATTGTTCGGTCATACCTATCGTACTCTCTAGACGAAAAGTTCGTGTGGAACGCAAAGTTTTATTTCTGTTGTTATCAACATGGATTTCCACAAAGCCTCGGCCTTAACCATTTCTCGAATCAAAGCAGATGGAAGATAGCTAATTTGTACAATTGGGAGATAAAATGGTAATATATGTTTATTAAAAGTAAGCACAATTTCACTATTTCCTGCAAACATTAAAACATGCATGAAAATCTATTGGTTAATAATTTCCTCAGAGATAATGACAAATCCGAAACGTACACACGTAAAGGGCAAAATACAATCAACAAAATTCTATCGTTCTCATCATGGAGATAATAATCTTTGTCGAAGTTTCCGGACTTTATACAGGAGTGGATAAAATAATCTAGTCAAAGACGATTTTTTTATGATGAGCAAGTCGATTTTTTAATTATTTTCCAATTATAAGATGAATATTTAGATGAATTATTAACAATTGAAGTCTTATGTTAAAATTTACACAACCTGTAACTAAATTAAACGATATTTAGTATCACTTTCATGAGTTATGCAATATGTAGAATGAAGAAAATGCATGTAGTAGAAAAAAGGCATGTTTAAACAGGCATATGATCTGAAAACGACGCAGGAACTAATGAAAAAACAAGCATTTCTCTTGTTATGTCGTATTCGTTAAAGAGAAAAAGAAGAATTTAGAAATTTAAGAAAGAATAACAGCATTCATCGTATCACTATGGATGAAGGAATTCTCAAACATAATTCTATCTAATAAATCAAACAGTATGAAATATTTACGGCAAAGCGTTGGTGGAACATCGGGGGGGTTAATTCAGTTTCTGGTTATAAATTGATTTCTCCTCTGTGTTCTATTTCGTGGAGTCGCCAGTAATCTTACCCATCAATAAGAATAACTTTTGTCTATTCGCATATTCTTATTTAGTATCCTTCTAACTTCTTTTTTATTGATATTAAATTAATTTAGTTTTCTGTTTGAAAGTGACATATGTACATTTAGAATTTAATGTATGAAGAAACGAATGAAAGTTTTACGCACTTCAATTCTCTTCTCTTCATCACTTTCAATTTGTCAGAGGATTCTATCTAGCGGGAAATTCAGGATACGCATGAAATCCCAGTTTTATTTTAATGATTCCAACGTTTTAACTTTCCCGAAGTTTTACGGCTCCGTGACCACACCACCAGCGGTACACGCACACAGAAAACGAGGTGAACACCTCCTCAAATCAGATGGCCGTTTTTCCCTGCCACTGCTGAAGAAATTGAGTTTCATTTGAGAACCACCGTTTTGTCACGAAAAACTGAGGTTATGCCATGCAAATTCCCACGGCATTGAAATCCAACGGTACGATAGTCCGGCAAGTGAGCGATACAGTAAGAGACCCCGCGCAAATCGAGGAATAAATGAAGCGTCATTCCCAGCCGTCGGACACGCGTTTCCCACGGTCGTGAGAAATTTTCGGTGGTTCATCGCGGTTTTCAATCACGCTTGATTACTATTTATCGCCATCAGTTAGTTTGGATGAGAAGTCATGATTCGGAACGAATCTCACGAAAATGAAAAAAAAACGCGAAAAAATATAACACCAAGTTGAGGAACGGCTCGAAGAGGTCAGGTGCGTGCGTTAAAAAGGGTCTGAATGTTAGCATCGAAATTCTAAGAAATTTTGAACGATCAAAGTGTCGCTGCTTTTGGGCAATCTGGGGTATATTCACAATGAATCACACTATCGAGCACTTTTTTACGATTCATCCCTCTCGACGAAAAACTTCCATCTACCTTTGGGCTGTCCAACTTTTAAAAACATAGACGTTGATTACACCACTTCCTCTTCTTCAGGATAATTCGACTTTCGGCAAACGACTTCAACAGAAACTCTATAATCCACCCCATCGTCCCGCTTTCTCCTTCATTTTTATATTATCTGATTTCTTTTTAATATCGACAGGGTCTATATTATATTTTAATTACATTTTCTAACATTTTGATTTCTTACTCAATCTAAGCGGGCTGAATAGGGAGCCTCCTATATAAATTTACGGTTTGAAATCATCGCACGTATTCTCCTTAAGGTGAAATTGCCTTCGTCGGAGGTGTTTCGGAATATACAAGGAACTGCATTAGGAGACGAGAAGTTACCTGGGTTTTTCTTATCACGCCATTAGAATGGAAGAAAAATATACATTACTTTAAAAAATTGAAATTACTGATCTCAACTACTAACAATTTGCGAGCTTGTAATTATTAGTTAAACTTTCGATTTCAGCTTCATAAGTTTTCAACCTAGAGTGAGCGACATTTAAGGCCGATATTTTGTAGAATTCTATAATACCGAAGAAATTGGAAGCAAAACTTTGAAAATTCATAGCGAATTCGCTGTGGCATAGCAAAGTTTCTTTCCATTTCATCATTTCGACGAACACTTCTGCTCTATCGCGTAATCTTTCCGTACAAAATCTTTAACTATTTAAGTGGTGCTTTGTGTACACTTATCGTTTTGTTAAAGCAAATAAATTTGACGCATAAGCTTGTCGATTGGATATCGTTTTCCGCTTTCTGCAAGTCTCAGTAACCCACTGCTCAGCGGACGAGAGGCGAAGAGAGGGAAAGCGAACAGATGGCGACTTCTGTCACTCCACGCCGCCTCCCCCGCCGACGGCTTGGAGAGCAAACTGTTTGTGGCAAGGCGAACTGCGTCCCCGGAAAGCGTTTCATAGAGTTTTCGGCCCGGCCGTATATAAAAAGGGGTGATGTTGGAGTCTGTCGCGGGCGAGGAGGGTGACGCCTTTCGAAATGTCTTTAATGGCCGTCCTCGGGCGTGAGCATCAAAACGCGAGGGGAGTGGGAGGGGAGGGAGGCTGGCTGACCGCCGCTTCCATCCCTCGCTCTCCCACCACCCACACGCCAAGGGCGCGCCGTCGGCGCCTT
>WURS02000013.1:5301105-5339364 GCA_011762765.2 Rhinocypha anisoptera | reverse complement strand
TCTCCCTCCGCACTTCCCGGCTGGGAGGCGACAGACGGCGGATTCTATTGACGGTTCCCATCATCGCCGACAGCAGGGAGGACCTTGTGTGCGTGGTTGTCCGTTAGGGGGGGGGAGAGAGAGGAGGGGAGACTCTCTCTCTCTCTGATCGATTATTGATGCGAGGGAAAATCAAGGCTCACTATGCCGCGCCGGTCCGTTCTATTGATAAATCATTCCAAAAGATCAGCGTATCTTTAGACGGTACTCTGCCGGTGGTGTTACTAATTCGCGTCTTCTAAGAACTTGAACCTCTTCAGTTCGAAGATAAAACCCGAAAGATAAAACACAACAACCATTCCCCGGGCTGAACTCGAACCCGCGGCATTTGGGTTGGCCGACGAGCGCGCTTCCCACCGGGTTTTTCCGGGTCTGCAAACTTGAATGATTTTTCCACGTTGCATTCACCCGGGATTGTAGGTCGGGAAACTTTACCCTAGACAAACCCTCAACTCTGTGTTCCACGACTAACAATAAGTTCCAATGCATTTTCTGACTTCGGGCAAGTGATTATTGTGGAGGGATAATTATTGTTGAATGTAGCCTACGGATCACAGTCTCCATAGTTGAAATGAAATAATGTCGAACTTTTCCAAAAGGATTTATAATTTGGTTCGGCACGTTTCACCGAGTTAACGGCATCGTCAGGTATTGGATCGGAAAACCCTACTACTACTGACTGACTGACTACTATCGCTACCTGACTGGGTACCTGAAGATTCCGTAATATGGTGAAATGCTCGTACCAAATAATAAATCCTGCGGAAAATTACGTCATTCTTTTATTTCAACTATGGATATTCGTAACTTCCACGAAGTGGAGCCTAAAGTATTAAACTTTATACGGATTACAGGATGCTTCCCGAAACAAACAAACCAGCGTCGCGACGCTCTCTTCTGAAAGTCTTGGAAAATGTAGCAAAAAAATGTTATATTTCGATCCGCGCTATTTCAATCTTCATTTCCACGTACTTGCTAGTCTTTCTTGGTGGCGCGTAATATTTCCCATTCATTTTCCCTCTTCCACAAATACTTAACGCTCTGTACGCATCTGTCGCGGACTTCGACATTCAACTGTCGATCTCCCCTGCATGATCTACTTCCCTGCCCCCCTCAAGTTATAACACTTGTACCTTTAAGCCTTCTTTCTGCCCGTCTTGTTTTTTTTTCAAACGCGCGTCTAAAAGCCTTCTGATTCGCGTTCATCCGTTCTCTTCGCGTACTAAGGAACGGAATTTGACGGCGCTATAAAGAGCCATAAATGCGGAACGGACCGGGATGGTTAAATCTGTCGCGTTGTACGGCGGTCGGCGTTGAGTTGTTGTATTGACTTTATTAAATGCAATTATGTAAAAAAAAAAAGTTTTTTTTTTGCACTCGCTCGCACATGTCACAACGAATATAAGGACTTAATCGCTTCCGAAAATCGTATAAGTGTTCATCGTTCGTGATCATCAAACACCTCAATGCCGCTGGGTGTGTCTCAGTCACCCCGGACCGTTGAAGTCAAAACTCCTTTCGTTCGGAAAAATCTCGCTTCTTCAATATTGCAAGCGTTCCCGCGTGAGACCTTATCCAAATGTCTCGATTATTTCACATCGAGATGAACGCTTCCCATCGTCTTCGCGTTCAACGGACACTTTGGAGGAAGAAGGGCCGAAATTACTCCAAAGTTACGTCCTGTTGGAAAGACTGGTCTGCATTATTTTACGACGGAGACGTGGGAAACGCAGTGCGTATGTCAAAGAAAACAACGTAGGACAATGATGGGACACCTATAGCGGCCGAAATTCAGTGCTAATACAAAGTCAACGCACGCAAAATAAATTAATGGAACGAGGATCCCATCGGCACGTGCATTTGAGAATTGACACTATGTATCCATCCGTTGATGACAATCTATTGATTCACCAACTGGAGACCAGCGTGACACAATATCAATCAAAGGAAGATTGAAAATATTGAAGAGCGAAATTATGGTAACTTCAAAGATCCTCCTGGGGGATTGTCGGAATTTCATTACATCGTATGTTGGTTGTGGAGTAAGGATGTCCTCCAGGACCCAATGAAAGCGGGAGGGAAGTGAAGAAATTCGATAATGAATGAGTTATAAGAATACTAAAGAATTGATTCGTATATCTTCCGACAGTTATAATTATGTCTTCCCTGAAGGATGGCTATTCACTACTGCTCCTATCACTAATAGTGGGCTTCCAAGTTTCTATGTCTTCTTATATACTTTTATCGTCATGTCAACAAAAATTGCCTTACGGATACTTTCCACTTGATTCCAGGATACTTAAAATTCCTTCTCTACCTCTGTTTCGATGTTGAAGGATAAGAAATTAAATTAGCCTATCGGCTATAAAATAATAGCAGCAGAAACTATGTGAGACAGTTCCAAATTGATATAACACGGGGAATCATTCACAGAATCGTGAATCAGATCAGTTCATTCAACGAAAAATCACTCTTTACCGTTAAGTAAATTTTTAAAATGAAAATTAGGAAATAAATCAATACCAATTTAAAATAAATACTAATTAATCTAACAGCAATAATGATGAGTAAGATGGATGGTGATGAGAACGAAACTCGATCCTCAAGAGCTGGACTCGAGCTTCCAGATTATGTTGATGATGGAAACAAAAAAATGCAGAACATTCTCCTGAAATTCACAAAATACATTAATAGAATATTGGAAGTTGATGCAAACATCAGGATAACAAAGCATTCAAAGAGGAAAAATTCGGATGGGATTTATAAAGGGCCATATCGGAAATTAAATGGCCAAACAAAAACTTGAAACCATTGAAACATTGGCCTATGTATCAACCCACGGCAAAATTAGTGCACCCGATGGTGATAAGGTGGAGACAGTGACAGATTTATGAGAAGAACTAAAAGAGAAGCTATTCATATTTCCTGATCGTCACAGCCAAGAGAATAAAAAAAGCAGTCTTCCATTATCTCCGTGAAACGGGGATGTTCTTAGAAAGTTTGACCTGGAGAATTCCAAATTAATCCCCATAATAGACTAAGAACAATGTACTTTTCAGGTACCTCACTAAACCGTATCACGGTGAATACCGTTAACGTGAAACGAGTAGTATCCTTTTTAAAAAAAACTCTCTGTGGAAAAGAACATCCGTTCTTTTTCCATTATGAAGATCAGCAAATTCCACGAAGTGAAGCCTGAAATCATTTAATTCAGTAGAAATTGACTACAATGGCAGACGATTCGTACTCTCTTCAGAGAGAAAACGGAAGCTAAAATTAAATTAGTCTTGAGATAAGAATGTTCGTCATCGTCCTCTAATCTTAACTGGAACACTGAGGAGGCGTTTAAGAGAAATGAGGTAATGACGTACGGATACAGAGGGAGAGAGAATACTTCTAATGCCCAGGCGGCACGCCGCAGGCCATATTGGCAGAGAAGAAAGAGTATCTGAATATGATATCAGCATTTTAGTATTAGTATTTTATTGATAGGGTTCTTCGACGGCTATGGTCATTTCACGTCTCTTAAAATTATAGAAAAACACTTTTTAACTAACACTACACCCATGCCCTAGACGGGATTCGAACTCGCGACCTTTGGGTTAGCCGGCGAGAGCGCTACCCCCATGCTAACCCGGCCAGCATTAGTACTGTAAGTATTTTATTATAGTTATTTATTATATTACTATCGTAGTATTAGTATTGCATTAGTATGCTAAGCGACAGTATGAGATCCGCACGGAGAAGGGCACATTAAAAAACTGGAGAAAGTACAAAGAGAAGCGGCCAGATATCGCACGCAATGGAAAAATACATGAGGATGGACAGCTTGACAGAAAAGGTTAAAATTAATTGGCCGGGTGTATTTGCAGGATAGAAGAAAAAGAAGCAAGCTCCAGTGGAATGTTCCAGGTACTGAAGGGAGAAAAAGGATGAATGGGGGGAAGTACTAAAGGAGGTGGAAAAACCAAATTTTATGGGGAAGGATGATATCACCAACATAAAATATGTCGGTCTCTCAGGAGGACGAATAAAAAAAAGTCCCGTACCTAAACAGAACCAATCGCTGATTGGAACAGTCTACCTGCAGAACTATCTGTGCCCTGCTCTAATAATGTAAATACTTTTAAGAATATATGCAAAAATATCTAAGATAACAATTCCCGTAGCCCATTATTACGTTATTTCTGTTTCCTACCCTGACTGTCTCTCTTTCATTGTTTCAACTTCAAAGGGCATTACAATTGATTTTTGTAGGTAAATTTCTATGTATACTACCATCTGGCAAAATTCCAACTTGTTACTCGTATAAATAACAATAATTACATTGGAGTACTCAGGAAGGGGAAAGGGATGAAGAAGTAAAAACCTGAAGGAAAAAAAGTGTTAATAGTAAATGAGAATGTATTTTGTTAGTCAGCCACTGGTAACACCAAATGAATACATTTGGTGAGAGATTGTCTCACCTTTGCATTCCACGCATATCCACTGCGAATCCAGTTCACAGAAAACTGGGGATAACATAAAGGAATTCTCCAAATAGTTATTTTTTAACGTACTATATTCACTCCTAATTTTCTTAACAAATGTAACGCTTTCAGGCTTCACTACGTGGAACCTATCCATAATACTACTTCCTAATTACTCCCTACTTCCTAATTACTCCCTACTTCCCTAACTCCCTACTTCCTAATTTTCTTATTGTGGCCATCAATATTCACAATATTCCTGATTGACAATGCAGAATTCGATAGTTATAACGAATTAAATTTCTTTTTTAATAATATTACAATATCTTTTCTACCAAAGTCACTCTTACCTTCTTAACTCTTCTTCATTCATTCTTATTCACTGGTCCTGTAAAGCGCTCAACAAAGTCTGCAGTAAAATTCTAACGGAGACTAAAATACGATTATATTGGGGGTTATTTCTTGGAAAAACAGAAAATTTTTGTATCGTTAGTAAAAGTTGTTGGTGTCAGAATACAATTTCACAGATATTTGTTCAAAGTCTTAATATAAACGCAGTACACAGTTCATTGAGGGGGACGATATTACAACCACCTTCGGGTGATGGGAGTCTTCCAAGAAAGCACGTATCTAAAGCTCAGGATTGAGATGCGTCCTCGGTTATAAAAATCTTGAGCTGATGATAGAGTAAAAATCTTTGATTCTTTGGATGTCCCAGCTGGGTTTCATTAGGGTCAGGAGTATTGATAAGCGTCATAAGCTAGCTCCGATTCTTTGAATCTATCAGCTGGACTTGTTTCTGATCAGAAGTTTTAATAAACGTCATAAGCTATGTCTGATTCTATCTTTTGGTGTCTCAGTTGGGTTTGTCTGAAGTAGAAAATGTTGATAAGATACCGCATGAAAAAATCACTACGAGAAGGAAGATTAGCATTTAATGCAAATGCTGAGATGAACCAGTCATAGTATGTCTCGGGAACCTCATTAATTACTTCCAATTCATTTTCATTGCAATCCTTTCACTCATTGGTCCTATAAAGCGCACCCTAACGATAAGTTACTAGAATTTTAACGACAGAATTGCAGTAGATAATTTTCTCACAATACTTCTTCTTGGAACCAGAATTGAGTTCCAGTAAGTAAGTTTCGCAGTATTACCAATATTCATATGCACGTGCAAATTAACACCATTCGCGTACGAGATATAATGTTAGGGTATAAAGGAGAAGCGAAGGATTAGCGGTCCCTCAATGAGACCTTCGTTTATTCATCGGAATGTCTCGGAGTTCACGTTGAGTCCGTGAATCCTCGGACAATGAAGGAAGGACTAGGGAGAGCTAGGGGTGCCACACGGTGACTTAAGCGCCCTGGGTTCAAGGCGCTCTCGGGTGCTGCTGCAAAGGGACGAAAATGCTCTTACCTGTAGAAGATGAGGTGGGGATAGATGGAGTTCCGTGTCTACTTAACACTCTACAGGCCTCCGCAAGGGCGTGTGGCAGGGGGTGAGCCATCAACAGGCATGCCCTCCCATGCGCATATATAGTAGATGTAATTCACATTTAAAGAAACCGATTGCACGTAAACATTTCTATGACTAAACATTATGCATATCATGCAGAAAAAAAGTCAATTAATTAACATTTAATAAAAAAAACTACAACATGCAGGATGGATATAAAATATATACGCTAGCTAACTCAAATATTATCTCCGAGTTTGTGATCATTGTTAATGATTTTGATATCTAATTGTAGGACGTAAAAACGACATTACATATCCATCAGTTATCTATAGTCGACCTCCCTGATTTCATGTACGTTATCTGATCTACAGTAGTACGACGGAGCTTGTAATATATTTTTAACTTCTTCCCCGAAGAACTTCATGAAGTCTGGATAATATATTTAACCAGTACTTCAATCTACGCTCAGCGAGTGTTTCCCAACTTAACTTCTCCAATAAACTTGATATATTGCTACGTTGGTCGAAACAACCTTTCACAAATCTAGCTGCTCTACGCTGCACTCGATCTGACTCCAATCCTGTCTCATGTGAGGGTCCCACACACACGCTCGACGCATATTCGAGATGGGGCCTAACTAATGAAAAGTTACAGCTCACTTTTACCGTCCCATTACATTTCCCTAGTACCCTTCTTATTAATCTTTATATTTTTATTTGGTGTTCCAAAAATTTTCAGAACATGCTTTCCCGGCGACTCATCTTTATTTATCGTAACATCCAAATATTTAGTATATTGTACGTCAGTTAAATCGGTTTCCTTTACGCTGTATACATTTTCGGGTGTACTGAACTTCCTCCAAAAGTTAAACGTCATGCACTTTTAAAAATTTTATTTCTAAGTGTGTCCCTACTACGTTTCCAGTAGTTTCGAGTTCCGTGTGGTCATCCAGCTTTGAAAATATTTAAGAGATCCTCCTCTCTTCGAAAACGGAATGAATTCTTATTTGCATTCATTCTCATTCGATTCACGGGCATTTCCGAAACTTCGCGTGCGCATCGGTTCACTGTTTTCTTTCGAGATCAACACGAAACTCCGGATTGATCCTCTTGCGAGTTACGGCTCACTTTGTCGTGCCGCGGGTGTTAATCACCGTGGTGGTCGAACGGAATTTCATGCTTTGCCATTCTCAAGTACGCACGGGACTCCCGTACATGACCGATGTGCATTTTCGTGGAAACGGAAGCCGGAACAGCAAATGACGGCATCCGCGTCGGCGAAATCCCTTAATTGCACTTCGCGGGGTCGTCAGCGCCGACATCCACGTGCACGTGTCCGTTCTCTATCTCCGAGTGCAGTCGTAAACGGTAAAGTGCACTCGCCTTTGGGAGCACGGTGAAAAAATATCATGGACGGCGAGCAAAGGCCAGAGAAGGGAATTTACCTGGATCCAGTTTCTCCAATTGCCCAGGAATCCAATCTCCGGATCACAGGATAATCGCCATCGGGCAGATGATGGCGATTATCGTCGAAACCAGCAGTGTTTATAATTCTGCATGGAAATACACAAAAGTTAACACCTATATTTTGTGTCATTATGGAATTCGACAAAGTGACGGCCTCCTCGGTGAAGTTCAATCACAGGATGTACGGACTATAAAGCGTCCTCCGCGAGTCCTATAAAGCCACTCTTACTTCCGTTCCTTAATTCTATCCTGTCCCCTGATCTCGACGGATACAGTCAAGAAAATCAAATTTGACGCCATCGCAGGATGACGTCAACTATTTCAAAAAACCAGTCCTGCCAAAATAAAAATTCTCCCGTGAAACCAACAATTATCCACCTCTAATCTTAATGCGATTTCACCAAGTTGAGCCGAATTCGATTGGATTCGATCATCAACGTAATGAGTAAAAAATTGGGTAACGAATTCCTAGATTAAAGAAAAAACAGTCCGGGTTTAGTAGAGTGAGAATCGAGAAAGGCGATGCCATGGTGGTAATGAGAACAGGAATGAAATTTGTTATATTTGTGTGAATTTCGAGCATTCGTTCTGCAGAATCTGGTGGTCAAAGTTCATTAAAGCGCTGCAGGACATGGGCGCAGAATATAAATAAGCGACTTTTGATGTAGAGAGCTCAAGCAATGTCACCGGATAGTGAATCTGAATGGACAGAAGATAAAGACATTAGACGGTACATGGACAGAAGATGTCGCATTTACGCCCACACTTTTTAACACTTTTTTTTGTGGAGAAATTGGGCGAGAGTCACGAAAAGGTGTGGAAGCATGAGCGAAAGTAGTACGTAAATGTGATGGTTCAATCAGATGAGAGATGACTTTGGTAAGTGAATCCGCTAAGGCTTTTCCGCCCGAAATATTCATTAAAGTATAAGTGTGACAGCTATGGAGTTATGAATTAATATAGTAAGAAAAAATGAATTAATCATAAGAAGAAGAAATGGATGCGAATTTCGGCGAAGCAGAAGTCGAAATTAAGTAGCAAAAATTAACCAGACCTCTACCATTTTCAATCAGTTCAAGCGAGAGCAAAATATTTCCACAAATAATTTTCCTCTTAGGTCTTCATGTATTACAATGACATTCTTCATTTTACCATTGCCTTTTTTTAAGTATTAGATCACCAAAAGTCGAGTTATTCGAAGCAAATGGCAGATTTCTTTAAGCTTCTAAATGCTTCCACCAGAATATCTCTCAACGAAATTAATTTTTGGCCTAAACTTCCAGAGAAATGACAATATTTCCTCCTACGATGTCGTAAAGTATAGATAGACGCCAAAGAAATATGCCCACTAGTATTAAATGAAAAACTTTCAGACTTGACCAACGAAGAGGGAAATTAGCATAACCACTTTTATACAGGTCGATTTATGGCGTGGAGGAATCTCTATTGTTGATTCGGAAGGTCACTCTTCTTGTTTTCCAGCGGAAGTAGTTACTTATTGTTGTCGCATGATGTATTTTGTCACCCGTGGATAATATGAGTAATGCGAGATGATAAAATGTATACTTTTCCAAGTAAAATTACCCATGATACCTACTAAAGTTGAGCAACAGCGTATGGCGGTGCGAGTTCATTTACTCCTGTTATTTCTCGAGCTGTGGATTTTAAACTTGGTCGAACAGTCCTTTTTCTTCCACGTTTACGCACAGAAATTCCCAAAAAAAGAGCCAACGATTGGATTGTGCCCCACAAATTGTGATGGAGGAACACTGCCGTTTGACTTTGAAAGAGAGATATTAGTGACTGCTGGTATCTCATCTGATCTGGTGTCCAACATTCTGGTCGTCAAAACTCGGGCGTGAGAAAGTTAACCACGCGATGGATGCCGCGTCCGTGGCTATTTTCGGATCAAAAGCGTGTTCCGTCGGACATTTCAGAAACGTGTCTCAGAATTTGTAACCAATCATTCCTGCAGATGAAACTTGGGTTTTCCCATAATCAGAATTGATGAAAAACCATTTTCACATCCCAAAAAGTATTAACTGTGTCCTCTGTCTATATATTTTCATGTGCCTTATTCATCAAAAGTCACACTCAACTCCTTTCTCGACAATGCTAATAGTCACAATCGCAACACTCGTGGTAAAAATAGTATTCCTCAAAATAACCAATTCTCCTATCCTCTTTGTTCTAAGTGGACCCTCTCTCATTCATTCATCACTCAAACTTCTGCTTTCTTCAACAAGATTCCATTTAATATCTGGGTTACTTAAACAATACCTTCATTTGAAGGAAAGTTAAAATCAATACTGGGAACTAAAGCTTATTATAGTGTTCTTGAATTCCTGGAGGATAAATTGTAGCATATACTGTGTCTATAATTTGTGTGTGTATATGTATGTTTTATG
This sequence comes from Rhinocypha anisoptera, assembly GCA_011762765.2. NCBI lineage: Eukaryota > Metazoa > Arthropoda > Insecta > Odonata > Chlorocyphidae > Rhinocypha > Rhinocypha anisoptera. The sequence continues at coordinate 5,329,520 of WURS02000013.1, read as the reverse complement.
ACGATGTCTATGGTATGTATATGAGAGTGTGGATATAATAAAAATTATTATTATTATTATCCGAAACATCGAGATAATCAGCTATTTCTAGTAGACGTACTTAGAGGCAAGGCATTTTCCATCATGGCCAACTTTACCGACGAAGATGATATTCTATGTATTTAGCATGGCATCCCCGTTTGAGAAAGATCTTTCCTCTTCCAGTTCTACTTTGAGATACATTGCTCCACGTGTGAGACTCACTGAGGACCACTTGAAGGGGAGGTAAATTAGTATTGCTCGCGTTCCGCTATCTGTCTCCCTAGGGATCGTGTGGGATGACCCCATTTCACAGTTTTAGAGCAGCTGCCGCCTTGTTTGAAAATTCCTCTAAGCTGATAAATTGGTTCAAGAAATCGATCGCCTTTCTTTGAAATCTCTTTGAAAACCTTGATTAGATATTATAATAAGTAAGTGTATGGATCAATTAGTTTTTTTCATTAAGTTCGTTTGTGAAGATGAAATTTCAACATCAACAAATATTTACTCAACTGTGATAATGAGGAAGTATTAATTTAAGTGTCAGTCTCTTTTATTCCACACGATAATCCCCCATCAATGCCCGTGTGAGCCATCTCTGAAATATAGTTAGTCATTGCCCATATCACTCGTCATCCAAATGACCACTAACATGAGATGTAACCCATGGCGACCGTTCGGCGCCACTGCGTTTCCACATGCGGAGCCGTCTCCTATCTGACGAATTGCTGTGGTCTCCCAACGGTGCAGCAATTGTAATATCCGTTCGAGGAAAATGGTTACATCATCTTCGCCTCCATTTCATTATGTACTCGGTGAAACATTCTCCGAATGCAAACATTACTACTTGAATTTTGCGAAGTGTTATGCCATAGCGATATCGCATGTGGCTGTTAAAACCATAGACGTAAGGATTAATTACACATTTATTGCTGTCATGCCTACTTTTTTATTTGCATGGGCGTCATATAAAGATACTTAAAACATTATCTTTCATTGATAAAATTATTTAAAGAATCGTGACGCTGAGAGAAACACAAGAGTTTAAAAATTAAACAACTGCGTCAAGTCAACTTCGAACGTCACACCAACCTCGGAGACTGCCGCAAGGAACGGAAGAAACTCGACGGATATGACGCCCACGAGTGCAATTTATATCTTTCAAGATCCTGCTTCTAGAAGAACGTTTAAGAAGAAGAGCTCTTAGCAATGAAGTTCAGAATACAAACAAGGAAGCAATACGAGAAAACACTCGAGTAAAGTTCATTGATACTCTATGAATGATAGACCATAGAAAAATCGAGACGGAGTATAATGAAGTTCTTTGGTTGTAGTGTTTGGATGTAATAATAAAGGGTAGTTTAAATAAGGAAAAGGGGAACCAGATACGCCTTGAGAATATAATCAAGGAAATGTAGAAGGAAAATACAAACGTAAAAGTGCGATTCACAAAGACATAAACGAGATAATGATGGCTGAAAGACTTACGTAAGAGCTACGAGGTATTGAAATTATTAAAACGAGGTTGTAACAAACGGTTTTGTATCTACCAGTCTTTGAATTAGAGAACTTATAATGATGAAAATTGTATATTGGTAAATTCATAATTTAACTACTTTTGCACAGTGGTAAATATATTTTATCAAACAATATATACATTTATTGAGATTCCATATTGTGGTAGTTCCTCAGTTTCATGTAAAACATTACCCTAGTAGTTATATTAATGTCTAATGGTAAATGCATTAGCTGGTGTAATGTTTATTTAATTAAAAATAAGTGTACTAACATTGCAAGAAAACTTTTATAATTTTTATAAATAGGAGGAAGAGAAACATGCATTCTGTAACAAAACGCAGCATTTTATAAAGAATAATAAAGAAAAGTTGTATTAAAAAATGTATTACTTGGATTAATTTTTTTTAATTCTCTATGTAATTTTGTCATTGAAATATTAGATCATTGTCACTTTTTATTCTTAATATTCATTCCTAGTGTGACCATGGCTATAAAATTTAATTCGTTTTTTTAACTGAAGTGAAGCTGAACCAAAACTGTCTATTTCGTACGATAGGATATTTTATTTAAAAATTTTCATGCCATTATATTACCTCTTTATATAATTAGAAATCATTAACGCCGAAAATGTATGGGTTTAGCTAAGAGCTCGTGTTCAACCTTATGCCATCTGCTAACCCGTTTCTTAATAATTGGAATTAAACCTACTAGTACGTTGAGTTATAAACCATTTTACGTTTCCGCGTCTTATTTATTAAATGCATATTATCAACTCTTAGACCCGATTAACGGGGACTTCACACACAGGTTATTATGTGTTCCTTTCGAGATATTCCCTTTGCAAATATAGGTAACAACATTTTATTTCGGATATTTTCAGAAAAACTTTCTTATAATGAAGTTCAAAATTATTCAGTGTCATTCTTCTTTCTCTCAGTCCAGAAGCTATTTTAAAAGATTGGTTGCAATTTTATAGAAGATAAAAAAATATGTTAACTTTGTTCAACGAAATCGACTCTTCTTACAAAATATTTACAATAATGTCTCTTCCCCATTCGGAGTATGGTTTAATTTATATAAATCCCATAGTCTTCCTCCATAAATTCAAATGCAATTTATTTTTGCTATTATAAAGGCCACACACCTAGGTATATGAAGTTTCAGTGAAAATGCGCCTTCGGGTTGAATAACTATGATCATGTGGAACCGCTCCCAGAAAAGAGAACAGTATGAGCAGATTAAATTTCCTACTGGGAAAACTTTCTTATAGAAATCATTTTTACAATGCCTATAGATAATTAATAAAATGGTTATGAAAAATATGCCAAAGGTTTTTAGAAGCTCTTTATATTTAATAATTAAATTATAATTCTTAAAGAGGCTGCTAGAGGCCACGGATCTTTTACAGAGATGACGCACAATGTAAATCATAAAAAAGTGAAATAAAAAAACCTTCAAATCCCATTGCTATAGGAAGGAGTAGTTATTCAAAACATATTAATGAATATACTTAATATATATTTGAATAGTATAAACTGCCTTCGTTATATATTAAAAGATATTTTAGATATATACTTCAAACTATATTTTACAAGTATTCAATTTCCAGTTTACGCATTTGAAAAGATGCGCGAAAAAGCAGATCTACTCTTGAATAAGATTATGTGAGCAAGCACGAAATAGAAATTTAAGCAAAAAATACGTATTCTTTTGATTTTTATTTTAAAATTAAGTACTCACAAAAACTCTCATACAAAATAATAAATCCCGTGATACCAAAGAGATATTTTCATATCTATTGAAATTTCTCATACACTACTAAATGTATATCATAGCTATCGTCTTTTGTTCGGTGAGTCGTTGCAGCATGTAATCATGGAGGAATCAAACACAAATGGTTCGTACTCTCTTTTTGACAGTTCAGAGTAAACGTAATCTCTGACAATAAACTTATTTTTATGATCACTTGGGTATAAATAAATATTTTTTGCCATTTAAAAAGTGATTCTGTGTTTTAAATTCATAAATTCAAGCAGGGTTTTTATGTTGATCGACGGCCTTCCATTTGATGCTTATGAATGAGCGTCGTTTTCAGGAAATTAACTTTTCCTGGAATATTTTGAGGAAAAATGTGTAAATGCATCCATCCTTTAGCCAAACATAATTTCTTCGATTTTTATTCATTCGAGTTCAAGTCAATATGTATTATATGATATCCAAAAAAGAAATGCGCTAGTAATTAGATTTGCATACAATGGAATGAACTTTTGCATGTTTCTTGTGTTCATGCGGTTTATATTTTTTTAATGGTTATAGTAATTTTTGTGGTGTTTTGCACTCTGATGATGTTGTTGGGGCTATATTTTCTGTATCGTCCTATGTTTAAGCAAAACCGCATCTTGTATTCTGTTTTATACAACATTCAAATTTATATATTTTAGAATCATTATTTATTCGAATATTTTAAAATATTATACCGGAGAATGAATTTTGAGTGGCATTAATTGATAAATTTAATTATAAATATTTAGCGGTGCAGACTAGATTGAAAATCATTATTTTTCCCAAGTCGAAATTTTATAGTTTCTTTGTCATTATATGAACTTAATTCTAATAATTATTTCAATTCCAGACGATTCTTCAGAGTCTGCTGTGTGTGCTGGCTGCCTAAATGTCCTCGACGAAGATGAATATGTACAAGCATTAAACCAAGAATGGCACCTGGAATGTTTCAGGTAAGTTTAAGGGAAATATTTCTTTAATCCTTGCCTTCTTAATATTTTTACTGATAAGTTATATGTATATATATATGCATGTTAATAAGATAAATTAACATTTCCCTTCACGTTAATTCCAATAGGTGTTCTGCGTGTGATGCATCACTCTCTAGTTGGTATTTTGAGAAAGATGGATTATTATTCTGCAAAGATGACTATTGGAACAAGTATGGAGAATCTTGCCAAGACTGTGGACAGGTATTTTTATAATATTTTTCTCTTAGAATCCTCGTAATTGAATCACCTTTTCATTTCCTATGTTAATCCTAATGTGTAATCAATTCTCGGAATGGATACAATGATTTAAAATTTTATGTTTTAATTCCCATATTGAAATTTAATTCACCACCTATTAGATACATCATGTTATGTTTCATCTCACTTTGGGAAAAGTCAAGTCATGTTTCTTATTCTTTGAGATATGTCATTTTACATTTAAATTTGAAATAAATTGCATGTTGGAACAGTGAGAAAAGTTTGATTCCTGGATGTTTCTTGCCTCTAAAATAAAGAAGATTGTATTTTAAGGCAGTGGAAATTTTATTTGACTCCAGGAGCCTGTCTAGCCCAGGTTCTGGTTACTACCTCCTCTGTCTGTATAATAATGGAGAAAAACTATTGCTATTAATTAAGCTTTCCAGAAATCCAAACCGAGGGAATTTTTGAAATTTCACTAAGGATCTAAATGTAATCTCTCAAGTGCTCTATTGAAATTTTCATATTTGTATTATAATGAATATAGTACCATTTTCTATATGTAAAACATTATTTCAATGCACAAAATACATTTTAAACTGAAATCTTTCCTGTGATAGATGATCCTTTTATAAATTCTATCGTTTATTGTTCATTTGGTAAGTTATTAGCAGCAGTAAAAATGATTGTTTATTTCCAATAACTTTAAAAAGATTGAGTGATGGTTTTTTAAATAACTGTTATATTTCCACAAAAGATAACAGTTATTTAAAAAACCATCACTCTATCATGGCGTGAGGTATGGGAGTTAGAATTAAATTTGAAAAAATGCGCGACGATGAACTTTTGGAGGAATTCCTTATACCCGAAAACTTTTACAGCGTTAAGGAATCAAATTTGACTAACGTAGAGTGTACGAAATATTTAGGTGTTACAATAACGAAAGATCTGTCGTGGGGAAAACATGTTCGGGAAATTCGTGGAATGGCAAGTAAAAAGTTAGGATTCGTAAGACGGGTACTAAAAAAATGTAATGAGACGGTAAAAGAGCGCAGTTACTTTTCATTAGTCAGACAGTCAAGTGTGTGGGTCCCTCATGAGGCAGGACTAGATTTAGAGTTAGATAGAGTGCATCGGAGAGCAGCTAGATTTGTGAAAGGTTGTAACGACCAACGTAGCAGTGTAACAAGCTTATTGGAGAAATTAAGGTGGGAATCACTCGTCGAGCGTAGGTTGAAGTGCAGGTTAAAGGTATGATGCAGCTTTCAGGAAGAACACTTGAACGAAGAAATCAAAAAAAAATCAAGAGCCCCGACACACTACGGTAGATCAGATCACGAACATAAACTCAGAGAGATATACTATACAACAGAAAGATATAAAATGTCATTTTTTTCCACGCAGAATTAGAGACCAAAATAATTATGACCACAAGCTCGGAGATAATAGCTAGCCTAGCTAGTGTGTTATATGTATACTAAGCTAGTGTATTTTTAGTTGTTATGCATGCTTGTTGTGAGCGGTCTTACGTTTTCCAGCATGTTTTGTAGTTCTCGTATTAGGTTTTGCATGATATTTTCTTTTTTTTGTGTGTGTAATGCAAGACTTGTATCATGTGCATTGAGAGTGCATGTGAATGTATGGTGGTGGCTCACCCCCTGCGACACGCCCTTGATCCTCGGATCAGTCCGTACTTTCCCCCACGGCACCACAGTCCTCCATTATTCATACCCCACCCCTCGTCCACCTCACTCCTCCTGCACCCCTGCGTACCTCACAGGACCAACCGCGACGGCGCCGTGCATCCAACGCTCGATTTCCCCAAGGCATCGGTCGCAGGCCAGCGTATCCCACGTCCTCTCCCGTCCATCCATATTTTACGTCGTCGGGACATCACCTCTCCTGACACCGAACCTCCTTCAAACCTGCTCCATATTCCGAAAAAAAAAATATAAAGACTGAACATTCCTAAAATGTCCAAAGGTTTATACACCACCACGCTCTTGCTCTTCTAGGTAGAGCTGAGTTCTCCGAATGCTGCTGCGGTAATTTCCGGCCCGGCCCAACGACAACCGGCGAACCCGGCGGGATCTAACGTTCTGACTCGAACGGCGGGGGTCTCTCTCCCATCCGAATGCGACATCAAAGGGTCGTAAAATCCCCGACGCGGGGCCACGATATCAAAACCCCTTGAGGCTATCTCCGGCCGTCGTCTGTCAGCTTCTACGCCCTTCTCTTCTTACGTTTAAATTTCTCTCTCGCGACTGGTTATTGCCTCCTGGAAGCGTTTGTTCCTCGACGAAACATTCGCAGCGTATATTCACGTCCCTTTATTGCTCCCATCAAGGTTAAGTGCGCTCTTCCAGAGGTGATTCCCGGCGTTTTAGGGCCTCCGGAGGCCGATATCCACGCACATTACGGACGCAACCCAGAATATACGATAAGAGTTGGAGGATCAGTGAAAAAAAAATAATCCTTACTTAAGGGGTCCACAAGACTGAATTCGCATGTTACTGTGCACGCAACTAAGACTAATCTAAATAGAAAACTAATAAAATCTGAAATACTTCCGACCAGATTAGATTATGACGTAAATGGAGGTAGAGGCGGCACGGAGGTATATAGTTCGAATTCAAACATCGACGCTTAGAATCTCAGAGTGGAATAAATAATACGTACAATACCATCGTCTAGAAACGATTCAGAAATGTATGCACCTAATCCTTATAAAATTCGATGAGTGGAGGTCGTCACCCTGACTATCAGTTGGGTTAATCCTAAGTAGTAGTAAAGGAAGACCAGGAGGAATATCATTTTTTTAATCGATGACAAATACTTCATCACTCTTAGGCATCGGCATAAGCCTAGCTATCTGATGCCACTTTATCACGTAAATGCGTCTGTTCCTTTCCAACCGCGTCTCTCTATTAATTTCCTCCACTTCCGCTTTCCCACCCATTCTCCGAAAATTTCACTTTCAATCACCAACCATATTATCTTCCGCGCCTATCTTCTCCGCGGAAAATCTTTCCGCTCAATTTCCTGCCGTATCTCCATCTCTCTCTTGAGAAACCATTTACGGGATTAAATATGGGATAAGGAAAGGTTGAACCCTCGACCTTTTCGGTGAATAGGTTACGGCAAACTCATTAATGGAAGTAAACATTATAATTCGTCTAGCATACTCTAAGACTGTTTAACGCACAAACAAAAAATTTATGGATGGAATTTCGTTATTACGTTCCTACATGTGTCCACTTTCCTCTTTCATATCGAGACAATATGTATCTTCCGGTTGGCGAGTCCGCTGACAGCCTCAGAACTAATTTATATTGATTCCTTGCCTATTTCCAAGTATTTTATACTATCCAAAGTCTCTTATTCCACTACCAACATAAAATTTCAAACTAACATTGCAATACCATCGCATAGACACGTCTCAGAAATGTAAGGACTTAAGAAAATATCTTTCTCTTCTCTTAAAGACGTATTACTTATTCCGCGGCATTATATTTCAAGTCTGTAACTATCCCATTTAAATCATTCCTTTAAATCCGAATCATCATCATGTGTGCTCCTCAAAGATATATTTTGATAAAAGGTATTTTTACCACTAAAAATAATCGGAGGCTTTCGAGAACATATTTCTGCTGAACGTCCTATTTGCATTTAAGGTAAAATTAATAATATTCAGCCTTGACCTCTGCTTACCTTTTGCCTCCCTTCACTCCATTTGAATATCTATCCGTCTCCTGCCTCTGCCTCGCTACTCCTAATTACACCTACAAAAATTCTGCCCAACATGGCATTCCCACAATTCAAAGGCCACTAATCAGTGCTCCTCAATTATCAGATTTACAAAACATATAAAGCTATGCCTCATGTTAAAACTTACCTAAGGCCATTCTTATCAATTCTCTTTTCCTCGTAATAGCTTCCTTTGTAATCATATTTATTCTACTAGTCCCAGTAAATTTCAAGATATTTTACAACTAATTTAGGTAATCTAACTGCTCTAATTCATGCTCTTCTATTTTTCAAAAATATCTTTGGCCTTCGATTTTTGGAGAAATAAATTCTTTTCATTTCATTGATTTCATGACAACTAGTTCATGTCAAATACTATTTCGAGGGAGGTAATAAGAAAGTTTTCAGCTTACCTGAATAATAATTTCAACTCTCTGTCTATATATCCGCTCCTTTACTCCACGTGGTATAGTTTAAATTAATAATCATGTCAGCGTGACGAATGTATGATTGTTAATTCTTTTGGCTTGTGGCACCACCAGAGGTATGACGATACCGATACATATTTAAAGTCATGATACTGAATGATATGCTTATAATAAGCTATTAAACTTTTAGTACACAATTTTATTGAATTTTTTCCAGTGGGAAAAATTCCCAAAACATTCCCCTTGGCATATGAAACGTTGGGAAGAAAACGCTCGTAAATTTCCGCTTTTCCGATAAGGTGCATAAAGCTATTTCCACGAGATGTGAATATTGAGATGAGAAAACTTGTCAATGTTCGTGAAATGCTTTGTCTTTAAACCACAATGCTGTGGCATTCTTTCACACTCCATCTCCTTCAGGAATTGGCTACATATCGCCGTTACTTTCTTTTCATCATTTTCCACCCTTTCGTCTCGAATACAGTAAACACCTCTTCCCATCCCCCCACCCAGTCACATCATCCACATTTCCATCTACCAACATCCACTCCCCGGCCTCTTCCATTTCCCCGTACCACTTCTTCTCTCCCCACTCCCTTCCCGTGCTATCTTTCCCCAGTCCCTCCCCCGCCACCCGCTCCTTAAAACTTATCCCATCCATCAGTCGCCACCGCTACGTGCCCCCAACCCCCAATTCTTCTTTCATTGAAGGGGACCACTTTCACTGGTCCTTCTCGGAAAAACGCATATCCCTCCTTCAATTCATCGCCACCATTTCTTCCGCCCGAGGACCCCGACGGTCGAACACAATGCCCTAACAATTGACGAATTAACGACATGAAGCCCTCTCCCACGACGCTGTATGGACGAGCTACGATTCTGCTTACCCCTTACAACGACATGCACACACACTCACACAAATGCCGTTTAGGGGCGGGGCACGCAATGGGTCGTCTTCGGGTAGAGTGCCTTTGAAACAGAATGGAATGATTCCCTCATTGTCCACAGTGGATACAAAGTCTTATCTCAAGAATATTTCTGAGAACATGCCCCCCTGGGGGGGTGAAAATGGGAGGGGGCGGGAGAGGAGTGACTTTTGTACATCCTCCCTGACGAATGCTTTCATCGTTCCTCTCTCCATATGTCCTCAGACCTCAAGACCCGCCCTTGGAGTCCAATAGAAGCTAGAATCTATTCTCAAAGATCCTGGGTGGAGGTAAATGAGGAGCTTTCACTACGTATATCCTCCCCATCAATTCTGTTATATATCTATATATGTTTATTTATATGTACTTCGTAAAATAAAAAACCCCATGAATATCTCAAATACGAGTGATTAACACTTGATCAACAGAAAGAGTACATACACGTAAAATACACACATAAAAACCGCAAACATAACTGGAGAATTTTCGGCGGCGATACCGCCGTAGCCAAAGATTAGAATAGGAGTGTGTGTTTACAAAGTCGTGGCACATGAAATATACTAATCATACGGAAAATAAACTTACACTTTTGTTGGCACAACCCTATATATTAAGGGTCATACCACTGAAATATTACAGTAAAGTAAATAAAAAAGTGTTTTATACATGTTTTGTATGTAATATGTCACGCCATTGACAGGACTCCATATCGCGCGTTACAGATTTATCTTCCATTGACATTCCATGTACCTGAGAGTTACGCATAACCGTAATTGAAATAATTCAGTTCAATCACATGCACATGATAGCAAATGTAGATAAAGCAGAAGGGCACACAGGTAAGTTTTCCGTTGGCGCGACCACATTTTCAAGCCGAGGAACGAAGTACTGGCGAAAGAAGAGCAGGAGAAATGGGGGATATTTATTTATTTATATTTATATTAAAAACAGCCAAAAAAAGCACAAAGGCCTCATTCAATGGCTGTATAAACACAGTAAATAAAATAGAAAAAAATAATATACAACAAAAATTATTCAATAGAAATAATACATAAAGAAATATTTACAAGTGACAAGGAGGATTAGGTAAAATTAAGGGAGTATTCTACGGGGGTGAGCTCTGATCAGTTTAAGTAAGGATTGGAATACGGTTCGCGACAAATATAGATCCAAGGAGGCAAACTTGAGTGGCAAGGGAATTGAATACTGTAGGGATTTTGTTGGAAAAGATTTCGCTGTGAAATGGAAAGACGGAATTTAGGGGTTATTGGAGGATAGGCGGAGGGGTTTTAAAGGGATGTAGTTGAAGAGAATTAAGTGGGTCCTTTAGCAGGCCTAAAGGCGTTTAAAATTAATGTGCATGTCAGCTGTAAAGTGAGAGTTGTAAGTGGTGTATGTATGGAAGGGTAGAGAGTATGAAGGCAGCAACAGTTTTTTGAACGAGTTGTTATGGGGTGCGTGTTATGGGGACGTGGAAGACTGGCTAATGGGGAAGAAGGGGTGGCACGGCGATTATTAATGCGGGTGGTTTATGCGGAGAGATTTATTGGCCTATGAAGAAGGCGGGGTCCAGTTGACGTAGTCAAAGGTGAGATACAGGAGGGGAAAGGTTAGAAGATATGAACAGGGGTGAATTTCAGAAGATCCAAGAGTTAGGAGGGGCATTTTTGGTCGATGGAAGAGAGTTAAGGCAGGCTGTTCATGGTTTTTGTGGGTTGGCCAAGGCATGACATTTTGTTTTCGCTCGTTTGTTTTGTAGCACTTGCACCATAAGCTGCATTAATTCACCGTATTAAAATCAAAAACACATTATTGACGATGAATGAAACTGGACAGCTTACCTTAAAACCACGTGATCGGCGAAACGGTAAAATATATCAATCGTTCAAGAAAAAGCAAAAATTATTTTTACCACTCTTTCATGAGACAAAAATCAGCAGTTAACATAAGTTCTATGAAATAATCATACAACCTTCGAAACTGGTTAACAAGCAATCACTAGTATGCCTTGCTTTTGGCGAAAATACCACAAAAGTTCTCTTAGGCTTGAAGCACGGGTCTGCCCTGACGCCAGTCGCTCTTCGCACTGCCCGGCAAGGCATTAGTTCCATTTTTTCCCGAACCACTGCCGTGAAGAAGCGCTTTCGTCAATAGGGCGTCTGCGAGCCAGGTTCAACTCCAAACCGGGCCAATCAGGAGCGAAATGGTAATCATTCTACGTTCCTCGTCTTGAAATTAGTCCGTCCTGGAAGAACAGGTCACTTTCCTACGCGGACTGGCCTATTGAAAGTGATATCGGAGCGGAGCACACGAGAGCGGTGATTGCGAGGCTGTCTGTTTAAAACAAATGCAGTTGGATCACTTGCAGTTTAACACTTGTTAGAGTTGTCGCATTTCAATGTGTGCCCCATTAGCTTCCCTCTTTTGCCCGTCGTCCATTCAATGTGGGCGCTAAATTTCCTTTTATCAAAGACCAACGAAATTATTATTGTTGCTCGTATTCTTGGTTGCGGGGTACGTATATAGTAATCCAGATTCACTATGACCGAAGCGAACCAAACCTGAGGGGCGACCCCTCCTTGAGCGACGTGCTGCAGGAATAACAACAACATCAAAACCAGACGTCGGATTAGAGACCCCGGTGATGTTCATTGAGAATTTCACGGAGGCTCCCAACCCACAAACTCATTTGCGGTGACGAAAGTCGCAGGGTCGTTGGGAAATCTGTCGCCACGTAGTTTCGGATCGTGTCGGTAGCGCACGGCAAGGTCAGCCGTTGTCCTCTTCGCCGTATACGTATTGGGATGATGGAGAAACCAAGTGTTGACTTTTGCCTATACCATCCAGAATCAAAATAGAATTTAACGTTTGTTCAACGGTACATTTACAAATAGATGAGAACACCTGACAAAACAGGAAGAACTGAATGATAACAAAAATAAAATAAGGTGTCATGGCCTTCCCGTCCCGGTGTAGACGCGAATACTCAAGATAGAGGGTTGTGAAGATTTTCGTCAATTGAAGAGGCAATCACCTTCGTGAACAATTATTTTGCAGAGAAAAACGCCGAGTGCTTTTTGGACGGGTTACAGAGATGGGAGCATCGCTGGGAGAAGTGTATTGAGTTACAAGGAGACTATGTTAAAAAATAAAAAAAAATTCAGAAAAAATGTCTTGTATCTTTGCAGGGCCGGAAACTTTTCAGCCCACTCTCGTAAATTAGCGGAAGGTCCTATTCCGTTTCTTTCTTAATTAGTGTGACGTCCCACACCCTACCCTGAACCCTACGTGTGCAGAAGAAAATTCCAAGTTGGAACGGGGCGGAGCGACGCTGTCTCCCAGTTTCTGATGCTCTAGCAATTTCCTTAGCATTATTTTTTTTTCTCCGGGAACGGCGTCGCCCAACATTAGCTCTGGGTGGTTGGGAAGGACGGAGGGTTGGAGGACGGGCGGGGGTGGCGGGCCGAGATTTTTCTATTATATTTGAGGCATCACGTTAACGGCACATTAATTTGGAAATTTATTACACGTTCTTCTATACTTTTGAACCTACAATCGTCTATGCATGAAAGTATTCACTTTTCACTAACCTTTTTACAATACTTTGGTATGAAAAAATTATTTCAGGTTTCCCCGGCGAATGGATGCGTAGAAAGATTCTCGGGTTTCCATCCGGGTGAAGGCGTCGATGTGAACCAACGTTTCACGATGTTTGAGTCTGTCCCGCGAGTTTCGAGACACACCCTTCAGATGGTGGCAGACTCAGCCATCGAAACGTCGGTGCGCATTGACGCCTTCACCCGGAAGGAAACCCGAGAACCTTTCTACGCAATACTTAGATATCCATGCGTTTGTATATCGTCAGCAAGAATAACTAACTCGGTAGACTCGTAGATTTATATTTAATTGTTTACCTTCGTTTCATAGGATACACGCTCCATAATCCTAACGCCATCTATTTATCAATCTCGAAAGCAATTCCATGACTTAACAATCACATTGGGTTGCTTATGATGGTTGGCATTTTTTCCTAGCGTGTAAGGGATATAACCAGGAAGTTAAACAAAATATATTATGAAGTCAGAATATCTGTTAATATATGTGGCGTCTCCCTATCTCTGAAAGTTGTTAAAAGGATTGCCAGCAAGGACAAAGCGATTTTCAGAAGTCACTTTACCGTTGTACGTCATACTTAGTACCACAAAACACCTTTAGAAACACCAATATAAAGTACACTTGAGACCTGCCTGAAAAGTACAGTAACTGTCTAAATGGACATATTGTTCACTCTCATAGAAGCTTTTCTGTGTTTTCAGTTTCAACCTTCTTCACACTTGCTGCACTGAATTAAGCCTATGATACCAATATGAGAAAAAAAGGAGGAATTCAGTGCATGGCAGGTGAAAAGGTCCCTACCTAAGGTCAAATAAAGTTCCTGACTAAAAGGCTGTATTACTGTGTGCAAACAAGGGGACGTCGCGGTCAGAATAGAGTCGATTGAGACCGGTTCCAAGAGGAGAACCTTTTCTTCCTCCGGGTTTCACGAAAGCAGTTTCACCTCCTGATCGCATTCTTGATTTTCCCACCAGAAATCAAATCATCAATCTTCCCTTAAGGAGGAAAGTCATAAGGAATTGCAGTTTCAAAACAGAATAGAATAGCCAGTCCCTCATATTCGTCCAAAACTTTAAGGCCTTCATTTAATCTGTTTATTTTTCCATCTTTCAACGGGATGGGGGCGGCGAGGGGGGGAAATTGTGCAGCCGAACTTTTTACGAAATTTGAATTGAAGTGAAACTACCGGTTACCCAGCCGAACAACTGATCATGTGACCAGGACACTTTCCCGAAATTTAATAGTTTTCCTTGGTATATTGCATCTCCCTTAAATATTAAGGTTTTACTAAAGATACACATTTAGAAGTAGAAATAAGGATTACTTGAGTAAAATGCTTCTTCAGCCCTGGACCTATGTGTTGGAAGCAGCTTCACAGATTTTTCGTCGTGCTTTTTCCTTCAATTCTTCATCCGACTCTCTTCCCACGTATTTAATCTGTGGTCTTCCTCCGTACCTTGACCTTTTCGAGTAAAATTCAAGTATGCAAAAATACAGAATATTTAAATTCACACGGAATAACCAATGTTTCACGAAGGATATCTACTGTAAATTATGATATTTAAACTTCACCTTTATTCCAAATTGCAGCAAACATTCCCGCAGATTTTAAATGCAAATGAAAAGAGGATGAATAGAATTATGTAGAAAATATGTTCAATGGATCGAATAAAGTACACTTAGGCATTTTAAAACGCGAAATATAAAGAGCGGTACCACACGCAAGCGTAAAGAGACTGCCATCTTGAAATTTAGAAGAACGAGGCAGATGTGGCGCCCGTTACCATGGTGACAAAAGTTTTGAAGAGTGTAATACGATGAGAGCGTCAAAAATATTCTCATATTGAGCATTGATGAAGTGGAGCACCCATCGCCTTTGTAGTCTACCATAATTTTTAGTTTTTTTCAGTTAATACATTAGAACTTTTATACATATTTATTAATACAATTTATAACCTGTTACAGTATAATTTCTCTACTGCATTCCGGCATCGTTTTCCTTGCCGGCCTATTGAAGTAACACAAGCTCTTTAATTTTTCCACTATTAATTAATGAATACCTTCTTTTATAACTCATCTTCTCTGTCCCTACCCGCTTGCTAAACATGAACACCATTTACTATTTAGTATACATGAAACTGCAAATTCACTCACTCACTAATCAAATTCCCGAACACTTTTACTCCAGTTAGATATCGGTCTGAATTTTTTAGGAAAAATACCTATTTATCGGCTGGGTATGAAAAAAATCAATATCCCCAAGAAAGTGGTCCGTGCTCAAGTCCAGACGCGTTCAATTTTTACATGAAAAGTAATGGGAAAATCAGAATTTTAACGTGCAGCGTCTTTCATTCATTCTAATATGATAAAATTGAGATAGAAGTTGCGAACTAAGGCTAAAACTTGGTTGAAACCCTATTATTTCTTATTCTATTCATGCTTACTTGTATATCGGCCTAAAAATTGTAGAAATCTCGTTCAAACGAGAAATGTTAACGTTTTTATCGGTTTATTTATGCACTGTTGCTATGGATGACGTATTGTTGCTCCCGGAGGTTTAAGTTGCGTAGTTATGGGAATAACTTCGCCTTAATATTTGCATTATACTTGTATATTTGAAATCGACGAAGAACATTAGTTCTCTATCGGTAAATCCCGTGTAACACATATGCCCATTAATGATTTTGTTTACCAATCACACTGTAAAATTGACGATCTCAGGATCATATAAAACTGTGGAAAAGTACGAAATACCTTTCATTTCATCCAATCACACTGTATACTCTCTACCGCATTCGAGCGTCGGTGCAGTCTCGGCGGACGCATAGTGTACATTTTCCTCAACTTTGAGTTTGTTTATATTAGTAGTTGGCAGCGATCACCTTGACCGACCGGCTTCCTCTTTTCGCCCCCCGGGAGGACTCCCTGACAGATGCAGCGGGTCTCGCGGTCGACAGCATGGCAAGTGTTACCCGGAATGTAGATCCCTTAATTAGTTCATCGGTTATTACGCACCATCAGTGTCCTCCCCTATGTCCATCACCGGCATCCAGGCATGCGTTAGTTCCCTTAAGCAGTGCGACTTCAGAGGTAAAATCACCATCACCAATACCTTTTTCCATTCAACTAGCAGTAAATCTTAATTCCGTGAAAATATATGAATTTACCTCCGCCAAAACGCTCCTAAAGCGTGAAAATGGTGTTGTTACTTAGTCTGTAATTGCGTCCATCATTTAAGACACTCCCTCAGTCGCTTCCGAAGCTCAAAATGTAATTGACGATGCGCCTTCCTGCCACAGTACACCAGCCCCATTTCCTGAAGGCCATTGTTTGAACGCAAATTTCGTCACCACTCCCTCCATCTCCCCACCTCATTACTCTTTCGGCGATCACCTCGATTTGACCACCAAATTAAATGAATCATGCCCTGTCCCATTCGGGACCCACTCTTCCCCCTAATCCCTCGTCAATACACACTCTATCTCCAGCCTTTCCTCAACTCAGTAGTGGTAATTAACTGTCGAAGTTTTAAAAATAAAGTAGCTGGCTTTTGCCGTATACTCCAAAGTGTTGAAGCACATATAATCACAGGAACCGAGAGCTGGTTATCACCAGACATCACAGACGAGGAGATTTTCTCAAAACATTTCAGAATTGATGGAAGGTAAAGAGTGGTCAGAAGCGGAGGTAAATTCTTTATACGATGTTAAGGATTCTCACGGTAGCAAAACTGAATCCTCCTCTTATAACTAGTTACAAAGCTTTTTGTTGCTCCATAAATAGCTCTTATGAAGGTGCCAACCTAATTCAAGATTAAAAGATTAGGTGACGGTTTAGACGATAAACCTAAAGCATTTCGGTCTAGTGTCAGGCAGTTTTATGGAAAAAGGTCGACAGTGCATTCGCTAAATAATAACGGAAAAACAATTACCAGCAGTTTAGAACAAGCGAAAACATTAAACTTTTATTTTTGTAGCATCTCTGATAATCGCTCGAGAGAACTACTCGCGTCGTTACGCGATCGCTTTAAAGAGCAGATGACTAAAATTGTAGTCTCTTGTCTCGGAATCCAACGCCAGCTAAAATAAATCTGTCCATAGAAGCAAATATAAATTTTAAAACTGCTTTTCCACAGAATATATTTACAGTACATGAAAATTATGGGTTCTTATATGACCACAGAGGAAGAAGGTGGGACGAGAGTGGTGAGTTTTTGGAGGGGGGGGGGGGGAAGAAGGAAGTTGTTGACGTGCCGGTTGATCGTCGGTCACATGTGCAGTAGGCTTGGAACCTTAGGGAAGGTTGCAGGGTTAAAAGGGGGTGTTGCAATCCGGGATGTGAGGGTAACAAGTAGTAATTTGTGATCGATTTATCTCCCTTTCTTTTAAGAAAAGGAGAAAAACCATATATATCTGTCAAAACAAATCGCCAGGACGAGATCAAATCCCGGCTTGCGTGTATAAAACGAATGCATCAGAAATAGCAATGTATTTTAATCAATCCCTAAAGGATCGTACCGTTCCCAAATAAAATGGAAAATGTCATTGCCGCATTTTAAAAAGCAATATAGAAAAGCCCAATTATTACCGACCCATTTCCCTCAGATCTATCCCCTGAAAATTTTTTGAGCACATTGTCTTAAGTTTAATCAGGGGTATTTATTTCAGTCAGAGCTTAATCATAAAAAAACAACGCTGATTCCGTAAGAGTAGATCTTGCGAGACTCGACTGTCAATCTTCGTTCAGGAGGATATTTTAGTCTCGAGAGAAAATTATGTTCATGTCGACTCTTTGTTTCTAAATTTTAAAGATGCATTCGACAAAGTCTCTGCTATACATACAGAAAACTTCGTTTTTTTCCTCCTAGTCATACAACGGTGTTACTGTGTTAATTAGCTTTGCCATTGGTAACGCCAATCATTCAACAAAATTAGTATTAAGACAAAACACACGATAAATTCGCTGGACGGGATTCGAACCCGCGACCTCTGGGTCAGCCGGCGAGCGCGCTACCGACTCGGCTAACCCAGCAGGCTATTTTAGTCGGTGGCTTTTAGTATGTTTATTGTGCTTTCCCAGGGTCGTGAAGCCCCGTTCGCCGAGTGACGGGAGATGACCTTGGGTAGTTATCGCGATGGGGAAAAGGATCAGGAGAGAAATTAAAAAGAGCAATAAGGTGTAAGGTAAAGAGATGAGAACTCACCGGCTGCCACCACGTGGGATCATCCTCGTCCCCTGTCAGGCACTCCCGGCGAATATATATTGGCGAAGAGAGTGAATCTCCCTTCTTCAGAAAGGCGAGAGAGAAAGAGCTCCATCTCGAATACGGCGAACGACGATTTCAAATGCCAGAGAGAAAGGGCGAACGTCATCTTCACGCACTGCGAGCAAGGAGGAGGAACTGAACGAATCCCCTCGCTCCTCCCGCCGACAAATGACAGTCGATAAGGTGTGAGGGGGGAATTTAAATGAAAATAGGATGAGACTTGTTTGTCGGTAATCACCCAGACGCGCGAACATCCTCCCTGGCGTGAATTCCCGAAAAGTATTGTTAAATTAAATAAACGGAAGGGTCAATGAAGAACTAGGTACTTCGAAGAGCCATCGAAAAAAGAACCTTATGATGAGAGTATAATTAAAACAAGGGGGAAAGTGGTAGGATAGATATAGAGGCATTAGAGATGGTAAAACTAATTAGTGAATGGTCATAGTAGGGGGGAACCCAAGATTTTGGCCAATGATGATGCATGGGACCCAGAATAATGGAGTTAGGAACTAAACAAAAAGGTTGGCTGGGAGGCGACAGGTTAGTTTAGAGGGCTACTTTCAAACCAATATTCAGATTGAAAAACTGTAGTGACATCTTCATTCGCCTCACCACTCGCAAGACGATGCTGTTTGAGTGAAATGGCCTTCAGAGTTGTCTACACTTAACTGCGAGGACTCCCAGGCGTGAGAACACTCAGGTTTAAAATAATCGAGTGGATATCGCCATCAATTCATCAGACGACGACCCTTACAGCAGATCACATCCGAATGGATCGCTTGCCTCCGACGGAATGAGAGATGTTCGTCCGGCCCGTTGCTGCGGCCACTCCACAGCATCCGCGCGAGGGCTCTGGTCACCCTTCCCACACGCACGCCGGGGGGAAGAAGAGACCCCCCCCCCCGTGGATGCAGGCAGCTCCATCGAAATCATTCTCGATTCCGGCGACGTCCCACAACGCATGTATTCGCTCTCTTTCTAGGGATAGGGGTGAGCCGGAAAGCGTCAATTCCTCCGCCCCTCCGTCAATCACCCCGGCGGGGTAGGTACGCGAAGAATTCACCTCAATGTTTAGGATTAGAAAAGTGTATTCCGATGAAACATATTCGAAAGATGGAAAGAACTGTCGAAGTAAACACTTTCGGAGAACCAGTTCGGATCTATACATAAATAAAGGATAGAGAGAGACTTGAGGATACTAACAGCAAAATGATTCACATAAAAAAGCCACTTTCCTCGATTTGGAAAAGGCGTTTGACAGTCTGGAATGGAACAAGTTATTCAAGCTGCTGGAAAAACTCGCAATTGATTACAACGACAACATAGAGTAACCTATGTCTACTAACATCAAGTCACAACAACGCATGGAAACGGAAAAAACTAGAAGTTATAGTTGATATCGCAGTTACGTATAGTATTACTATACATACATATAGTGCAATTGCGAGAAGACGTTCATACAGCCTTCAACATAATGGAACCAGTGCGAAGGAGCACAACAGGAGAATCTATAATAAGAAAACGAAAATCCCAATTCGAGGAAGAGAAAAGCTGTATGAAAGCGTCACCCTATGAGGAGAGAGAGAAATCCTTTGCTTATCTGGGAAGAAGCATGGGACAGGAGAAGTTTAGTGGCCATCAAGTGTAGATTACTTCAAGCTAAGAAGGCATTCGCAATGAAAAGACGAATTCTACTATGCTCAAGGAAAGAATATGTGAAAACGTGCTGGAGGTGGATAGCGAATATCAAGTGGACAGAGAGCTAGTGCTAGAAACAAGTGTACAAATGAGCAGAAGAATAGCAGTCAATATGGGGCAGGGTAAGGAAAATAAGAACAGGATGGATTGGACACACACCCCAAGTGAAGAATGGATTTGTAAAAAAAATATGGTATGAAAGGGGGAAGCCCCTACATGGAAGGCAGAGGGACAGGCACAAAAAGGGGAAATTAAAGGGGACGTCAGAAATAAAAATTACTATGAGGTAATGGGATATAAAATAGGGAGGCTGTAGTCAACCTATATTCAGATTGAAAGATTTATGGATTTTTTACTACGATAGATTATGTACCGATGGATGCGATTGTGCAAGAAAATATGCAAGATCTCCCAAGAATGAAAGATTCCTCCCATTTACATATGGTATCCTTTATTTTTCCTTCTGCCTATTTTAACTTGAGGTGTCAGCGAGGGCCTGATATTAAGAAAGTCATTTGGTCATTAACCTGAGTTCCAGTTTCTGATAATCCTCTCATTGGGGCAGCACATCCCTGCTGATTTGGTGGATGGATTGACAGACAGGGGAGGAAGAGGAAGGTCGGGGCTAATTTCACTGAGGAGGCACTTACCAGTGTTACTACAAGCTGACGGGAGACCTTCAATCAGGCTGCCTTGAGTTCTTATCATACACTCTCACAACAGCTCACTCTTCTCTTATAAAAAACCACCTCTTCCAGCCCTAACATGTACACTTGAGCACATGAAAAATGACGCTCTGGGCAGGAAACGAACTAAAAAACAGGAGCACCTCCACTGACCAATAAGGAAAAGGAATGGGAAAGAATTGGAAACAATGAAGGGAAACAAAATCACAGAAACACCTCTTCAGAGACAGCCTGGATATCAGACATCTATTTGGGAAACCACCTATCGTATCTTGATATGTAATTTTCAAATCTAATAAAAGCTCAACAATATATGAGCTCCAGGTTCACCTATAAAGCAAGCAACCTGCTTGATAACTGCTGTTATTTAAACAGTCATCCAGAACACTATTCACAGCAGGGATGGGATAAAATGATATTTTTGGAATAATTATGATGCCACCTAAATCAGAAAATTATCAATATCTACACTAAATGCATAAGTTCTCATGACAAATGTAAGGATTAAATTCCCAGATATTGCTGGGAGATCAATGTTCTGAAAATATAAATGACAAATGATTTTTCAAATAAAGTGAAGTAGCTGTTATCGCATAAAATTACAAGATAATGTCTCAATCTACTATAAGAGAAATAAAATTACTTTGTTTTGGATTATTAATGGTGCACAAAATGTCTGCAGGGAAATAAAGTTTTGCTCTATATTTCAACTGTAGGTAAATGACTATTTCAATAAATAATGACAGCAGACTTCAAAATATCCAAGTCCAAACTGTCCTGATTATTCGAATAAGGAAAAGTTAAATTGGTCTAAAAATCAACTGAAAATAAGAGACTTGATCAATGTTCCCCTTTATGTCACAAAAAAATTATGCATCTTCCCTCTGAAAAATTGAAAGAAAGAGTGAAATGGGCATAGATTTTGTTAAATATTCCACAGCATGGCATATTATAAAACATGTTGCCATTCACCCTTACAGTTACCCAAAACTCCAATGACCAAAATGAACAACACAGCGATTTAGCATAATGTGGGAAAACCAATATTTTTTTGGAATGAGAAAATCATGTTTTATGAGCTTATTGTCATTCAATCACAAGTGAATCAATTAGATTCCTGTAGGTTATTTTCCTTTCATGTTTAACGATAATTACGTGGTATAAAAGGCCTATTGGTTTAATTAGTAAATGTTTAAATTCATTGTTTATAAATACTTCTAATTTCAAAAAGGAACTTATTTTAGCTTTCAAAAGAACCTGTTTTTACAATTAATTTGATCAAAATCAGGAGGAGTCACCTTCCTGAAATAATATGCAAACAGAAGTTTCACCAACTAAGCAAAATTGTTCTTCTACAGATACAATATAACACTCATGTCTAATTCCATATAAATTATTCAAACTTGAAACCATTAGGCATGTTAATATGAAAATGCATTAGACAATAATGATTATTTTCATATTCCAAGTGGAGGGTTTAAATCAAGAAAATGGTGACTTGAAATATAACCATGGGGCATAAATGAGAGAGAAAAACACAATTTTCCTCAAGGCAAATTGCTATATTAACAATATAGCATTATATATACCACCACAGTCTTCAAACCTAAGGTTGGTTTGGTACATATGCATATATTTATTTCTTTATTTACATGGTGAACTAATTACTCAGTTTTAGTAGTATATATCATGAGAGAGTAACTGATGAGCAGAGTCAAAAAAACTACCCATAATACACTGTTGAACTAGGTTAATATAATGAATCACCATATATGTCACTGGTGAATTTAATCATTACCTGTAACAGTCACCTAAGTCACCTTTCTTAAATGCAGCAGAGTAGTATATACATGAGAAGCGAATACACATCTCACTCTCATTTGTGATTGCTCTGTTACAATTTACGTAAAATGAAAGTAAGGAGTTACAGAACTACAGAAAATAATAAAAAATAAAAGCCCTACAAACTATGTTTGTGTTGTATGGTTTTATTTTGGTTTCACTGCCTCATGAACTTGGACAAAAAAAGTAAAATGAAATAGCTCGGCACAACAAAAAAATTAATTATGTAACAGTATCACATGAACTACACATGTAACGCAATGTGTAGTTCACTATGCGTCAGCATCCTTAAGCGCTATATGCCTAGAGTGCCCTGTCTTGACACCCCCCGTTTTTGCTGGCCTCTTCAAACTCCCTCGAGCCTCTGCACTTTCGCAGACATTACATGAACATGTCACAGGAGTGGTTACCTTCCTCTCAAAGGCATATCCATCTTCACACACAACCTGCACAGTTATTGACTTGGTATTAGTTGCCTGGCAGCATTTGCAATTTGCTTGATGACTGAAGTTATCTGAAAAAAATTATATTTAGAAAATTAAGATTTCAAGAAATTGGTTCTGGCAAATAACTGATTCGATTAATATGGAACATGCGCAACATGGAGTATGACACAAAGTAGCCTAATTTGTATTACAGTAGACATGGGATTTTCTAAATAATTGGATGGGATAAAACATTACCACAGTGTGAAAATATTTATGCATTAGCTAAGACAGGGGTCTTCAAACTTTTCAGCCTGAGGCTGCATTAGGCAATATACACATCAATTTCCGTTATATTTTCCGTGGATAAAAAGGTCTCCGTGGGCTGCATCCAGCCCGTGGGTCGTAGTATGAAGACCCCTGAGCTAAGATATAGAATGAGACTTCGACGTCATGAAATAGGTAAGTAAAAATGGGTCTTTTTCTTTGTTTTCCAGGTAAACCTTAGCAAATATATTTCAGAATAAGGAAAATAAGCCAGAGTTTTCTCTGAGTATAAACTCCTTTCAATCTCAGTTTAAGAAAGTACAAAGATCATGAGATGGGTTTTTGAATAACTGATTCTCAAAGACAGGAAAATATCATTTAAGTCACCAAAATATGTTTTACTTCACAACATTTGGCAAAATGAATTATTTGGCATCTTAAAAACTGCTATGTGGTCCCTGTCCTTATAGGAAATCTATTTTAATTTAATATCGTGTACTTTTGATCTAGTTCAGTGAATAGCCAGGAGTAATTAATTCACTGAAATCATTTCAATGTTTTTACACTCAAAAATGTGTTACCTAGTTTCTCCATAGCACCCTAACATGGAGTAGTCATATACTATGTGTTAGAAAAAACTGGCCAGAGCATTATTTTTGCTCATGAAACTCAAACTATACATGTGTAAAGAGTATCTTATTAATGCATATTATGCCTTTTTTCAATCCAATATAAAAAAGGAATTATACTCTGGAGGCATTTCTCAGATGTAAAATTGTTATTTTTAAATCAGAATAAAATGGTCAGATTCGTCAAACTCAGGTCCTCTACACCATTGTAGAACACTCCTCATTAATCTCAGAATAATGTAAGTGTATAGTTTATATGTTTTTTAAAAATTCTCTATTGTCTGTTAAGGAAAACACAACTGGTTACTCCCCAAGGACAGAAGAACATGATTATAACACTAGGGTTAAAATATAACCTGGATACTCCTCGATGCAGGCTGCCTAGTACCCAGTAATCTGAGAGCATATGTCTAAAGTTCTACAACAAGCTGCCAAAATCAGTCAAAAATGTTGACAAGAACAAATTTCGAGTAACCTTAGAGAAACTACTCACTAGGCATTTATATTCCCTAGACAAATATTTTCACCTGGATTTCTCTTCAGCATCAGTTTCTAAACACTATGATTAAACTTATATTTTCACAAAGCTGTAGCATTGTGTTGTATGTATTTTTACTTATACTTCTACGCATTACCCTGCAAGCCTCCGCAAGGGCATGTGGCAGGGGGTGAGCCACCACCAAACATTTACATGCACTCCCAAATGCAAATGTTAGGAGACACAATTTTGTTTTAGTTTGTTATAAATTTGTGCTTAAATGTATTTTTTTTGTATTGACGACATTCAACATAACTGATGCAATGAAACAAATGAATTACAATTATAATTATTATCAAGTCATAAATGGCAATTCTCTTTCACTCTAAATAAATTTTGTATATTCTACTGATGTAGACCATTGCACATTTGAACAGCACAACAATGCAAAGTGCTAAGTGATTTGTCCATGAAATTTCTATATAATCTTTTTTTAATGCTTCAATATATTTGATGGAAACCATATAATTCCAAATTAAATATAAACCAATAATTAAAGTTTAGATTAATGTTAACACCTCACATGAAATTTTGAAACCAAAGCCTGATATCTATGTTGAAAATAAATGGGTTCCTCTTACTCCTGTGGAAAAGACTAGAGATATTCCAAAATAAATGACAGAAACTCATTTAAAAGCTTCAAATAAACTGGCATACTTACTGAAATCAAAATATGTTGATGATTCACAATTCCCTCTACATTCTTTGAAACCCGGGATGGGGATGGTGTTAATACAGTTTCCATGGTCACTCTTCCTCTCATTAACTAATCCTACAGTTAATGGTGGGTCAACGTCATTTGCTGCACAACCTCCTTCAGCTAAAAGAAATTAACAATGAAATATGCAATTAATTTTCAGAATATCTATGGCTAAAATCCCAGATGAGGGCAAATTTTTCTCTTAAGAATTGCTGGGTTTCCATCAACCTTACCACTTTTTGTGTTTTTTGTGTGTTAATATCCATTTCCTTATTACCTTTTATCTGTTATATATATAATGTTTGTATATATATATGTATATATATTTATATATATATTTGGCACATACATAAACATAGATGATTATAGAGAGAAAGACACAAACAGAAAGGACACTCACCTTTTTGTTTGTGTCTTTATCTCTATAATCATCTATGTTTATGTATGTGCCAAATGAATTGCGCTCTGTCGCCACCAAGATTTCCCAAATGCAACTATGTATATATATATATATGACTTTGAATATTTTCACAGTCACTTACGTGGACAGGTAACAGTGATGTTGCATTTCTTGCAACACTTGTCTTGATAAACATTTTCTGGAAGACAGTCATCAACGCTTGGGCATTTTTCCTCAGAGCTCACAACTTGAAGCTGAAATGAAATAATGGCAATAGAGCAAAAATATTGAGTGCCGAGGAACATCAGAGATGAACAATGAAATTGCCTGAATACATACTTTTATGGAGTATCTTCATTTTACGGGGCTTCATCACTATATGTTTAAACAAAGCCTGCAAAAGTATATTTTACCTGAATGTGTTATGTTTATTTACCTATTTCATAACTGATTAAAGGTCATCATCATAAATAAATGTAGGCAATACTTGAGTCATCATTTTGGCAGTTTAAGCCTTTCATGCTAGAGGATTTATCTGAGGGAAACTTTACAGGTTCCTGAATACCTTGAGTAATTCTCAACATGTCTGTATATACAGAGCACTTTTCAGAAGTCTTCCCTGGTGAATAAGTTCCCAGGCACATGATTACTTTCTCTGAGACCCCTTCTCAGCAAGGGACACCGTTCCCTTTCCTTGGGATCTGAGTGAAAGGACCACTATGACTCTTCAACTCATTAGCAGCACCTCTCAAGGGATGTCTGCTATCAACCTATTGTTTATGCACTTGCTTATTTAAAGAAACATTTGTTAAATATTTAATATATAACCTTGAAATGTAATTATGATGCCAAGTAGTAAGTTGTATATGATATATTTATGAAAAAACAAAAAATATACATGTACAGAAAGTAATTATTGGAAGAAAACTTACAAGGTGACTATTCTGAGATCAAAAAAATTAGCCATTGGTAGAATCTAAGTTTTTATACAATTGATTGGCCATGTTCCCGTGCATTGAGAGGAGCTTCTAACGAGATAAAGGGTCAATGGTGACTTCACTTGGATCCCGAGGGAAGCGTGGATTTCCCCACAGATGCCATCGTGTATAAATGATGTTCATTCTTTTGTGCAGGAAAATTTGTGTTGTTTGTTCAAGACATTACTTCTTTTGCAAAGGAAAATCGCCATTATGTTTATATGAAGTTTGGCATGGAAGGGATCAAAATAAATTTAACAACACTAACTTTATCCATTTATATAATTACTCCTTATCATCAACAGCTGTTCTCTGGTCACTGTTTTGATAGCAAAGTATAGTATAATCACCCAACACTTTAATTATTACAATGCCATATATGTTATGCTAATTTGAAAAATAATTATCAACAGGAATACATACAAAGCTGTATTGCAGAAGGTCACTGATTCTAAGCTTGCATGGATGTAATATAAGTAATTAATAGGAGAGAAAATGAGAATTTTTAACATCAATTGTAAGCACCTGTACACAAGCTTTATGTATCTTAGATACCAATATCAATTATTGCTAATTTTTTTCAATATGGCAATTTCACAATTTTTTAAAAAGTTTCTAGGCCCAATATGATGCTGGCAAGTACCATAATATTGTTTTAATTGTTTTCTGGGTCCAATAATCATGCAAGCAGTTAAGTTTTTCTGGCAGGAAAACATCTGTATCAGGAGAGAAGATGGATCACCTTAAAGCAATGGGGTGTCAGGAAGGTAAGGGTCGATTTTGGTGCCACATGAGTGGGGGTGATCGATGTGACTCACCTGGTTTCCATTCTCCTCACAAGTGTGTACTGTGCACCCTTCGTTTGTCTCCCATTGGGCACCAGGAGGGTGCAGGGTGCCATCCTCCGTGATGCACTCAACCTGCTTGCATTCACCACAGCACTTGGGCGAGTCCTCCGGAGGTTCCACATACTTCCAGCCCTGAAATCCAATTAGTGGTGACCAACAGCAGTAATATTTTCTGGCGTGATATGGTGGAAGTTATCCATTACGGAAATGAAAAAACTTGGTGAACTCCAAAATTTGTGGAGTTCACCAAGTTATTTTCATTTCCGTAGTGGTGACCAATTCAATCTTGTGCGCACCAAATCATTCAAAGTATCATGCTCATTGTTTGTTGGCATAGGAGGCGAGAGATGTATATAGGTATACCATGTAAAGTTTTTGTGGCAGTAGTTTTTGTAGGAGTGTAGTTTTAGGGCCTCCATAATTTGATTGCTTTGTACAATTTGCTCATACCAAGTTTTATATGAGTAAATTTCAAAATTTATTTGATGAAACAAAGCACAGTAAATACTATTTACGATGAAGTACAGGGAATGTAAAATAAAACATAAATCATACGAATATTATACAAATTGAGAGATATGACAAATAACTGTTTTGAACTCTCTAGTCATGTTTCTCTTTATCTTCGTTTCAAGAGGATCCAAAGAAGGAACCCTCCAAGTGCCACTAAATTGTATCTATGTATATCAGTGAAATGTTCCATGGGGATTTCTAGAAAATGTCACAATTCAGAAAAAAGTACTCAGAGTTAGTTTTATAGGTAAACATTTCTTTTTTTTTAATTCAAGAGAAAATTGACTAATTAATAGTGTTATGGTAATTATCAGAGACATGGACAATTGGAAAAAGAGACCAAAGAAGAATAGAAGCCTTCGAGACATGGTGTTGGAGGAGAATGCTGAAAGTCAAGTGGAC